>CM060092.1:7137927-7225427 GCA_030522485.1 Stenchaetothrips biformis | reverse complement strand
GAAGGTTCGCCACTGAGTCGCGCGAGACCGAACAGGGGCGATGGATCCGATGCAGACGCATTTCAAACATTGTAAAAGGAATCTAAATGAGGAAGACAACGGACACCACGACACTTCCAATTTTCACCTCAGAATAATAAGAAATATTGCCGGAAATACAAAATACTAATATACAATCAGACGAGGTTTTGGTCCGCAAAACTTCAAAGTTGTATCTTTTCTCTTTGAAAAGTTTGGCAACGCTGCAGTAGAATTCACGAGAATTCATGAGCCGAATGAAAAATGAAATGTGACAAGTAATAAAGTCGGCGGCAGGAGGGTCGCGTGGGCTGTCCCACGAGGGCTTAAGGCCTATCCGAGTCTTTCGCGTCGGACTCTCTCTCTCTCTCTCTCTCTCTCTCTCTCTCTCCCTCTCCCTCTCTCTCCCTCTCCCTCTCTCTCCCTCTCTCTCTCTCTCTCCCTCTCCCTCTCTCTCCCTCTCTCTCTCTCCCTCTCTCTCTCTCCCTCTCTCTCTCTCCCTCTCTCTCTCTCTCCCTCTCTCTCTCTCCCTCTCTCTCCCTCTCTCTCTATCTCTCTCCCTCTCTCTCTCTCTCTCCCTCTCTCTCTCTCCCTCTCTCTCTCTCCCTCTCTCTCTCCCTCTCTGTCGGCATTCGCCGCGACAATCGACCACAGTGTTGTTGCCTCTCCGCGGAGACGGGACAAAACAAGGAAGGGGGTGCACAGTGGGCGGCCATAACTCAAGAGGCGTTTCGAGCTCCAGAGTCGCTAATCAGGACTCGCACCGAACGTTTGATCCCACTAATGGATTCCTCGTTCGGAGAGCTATCCATTGGTGGGGTCACACGTTCTACTCCAGTCCCATTTGGCGACTCTGGAGCGCAAAACGCGTCTAGAGTTTTCGCCGCCTGCGCAGGCGCAGGTCTTGTGGCTCACTGTGGGGTGACTGTGGTATGCATGAAAGTTTGGCAAAGTTGCTCGGCATTGGCACTGCACTGCTGCGTGTTGTGACGTGTCGTTGCAGGGCCGTGTGTGCCCACACAGTGGGCCACAATCCCACTGGCACAGCAGCGCACTTGAGAAAGCGTCATCTGCAAACCCAAGCGTGTACTATTCGGTACACACCCAGGTACTTACCAAGTTGTGTAAACACAACAGACTGCACGTTCCTTTAGAGGCTACAGGATTGTACGTGTTGATTCCTACTTGTGAAACCTGAGTCTTATCCTATGTTTAACCAACTATAGTCAACATACTGCGCTCTGCATAGAACGCTCAATCTAGACCGCTGATGAATTTAACCTGGAATGTAGTCCGCGCACAATGACATAAGATTCTGGCGTTGTTTGGGGGGAGGGGCGCGAACCCGTGCGATGGGTGGCATACTGCCCCAAAATGAACACAAGTCAGAAACGAATGAAACATGTTTTTAAAAAGTCGTAACTTTTCCCAGTCGGATTCATTATGCGAAGAGCAAATTGATGGATATTGTGGATAGAAAGCTATCCACCCACCATAATTTTTTTGCACTCTTCTCTTGGATAACATTTCCATGAAAAGGGGCTCATAGCATATCGGAATTTTTGGACTGATCGCCCGGAAACAAATCCAGGAAAACTCCGTGCGCTCCAGCTTGCACGCTAAATGTTTCTGAACAAATTTTGTACGAGACGTCACAGTATTTTGTGCACTCGAACTTTTCGTACAAATTTGTTCGCAATTTTCGACTAAAATATGTGCAATTTTTCGTACAAAAATTGTTCGGAAAGTTCATCTGCACAAAAAACTGTGATGTCTCGTACACAATAGTACATTAAATTTAGTGTGTGCTGCGGTCACACGGGTTTCCTGGTCGGTTTTGTGTGGCGGCGAGGAAATGGGAAAAGTGAGAAACGCTGTGTTTGCATTTGTGGGCCGGGCAGATAAGCCCCGAGCAAGCGAGCGCAAAGCCCCAAAGAGAGCGAGGTCACGGCGGCCGGGCGGGGTGGGCGTGGCCGCTCCGCCTGCACTGCAAGTGCTCTTTCCCCAACTGCACCGCAGCCATTGCATCTCATTGGGTGACTCACAGTGGGCCAGTAGACCGGTGGAGGTTGCCAAAACTCTAGACGCGTCTTGAGGTGCAGAATCGCTAAATGGGACTCAAATCAAACATGTGACCGCACCATTGGATTTCTCGTTCGGAGAGCAATCCAGTGGTGGGGTCACGTTCGGTTAGAGTCATATTTAGCGACGCTAGAGCTCAAAACTCAAAACCCGTCCGGAATTTTGACCGGCTCCACCGATCTTCTGGCCCACTGTGCGACTGTGGTGCCGTGTTTTTGGCGACTGTACTGCGCCCGATCTACGATAGACTCCGTCTCCTTCCTCCCCCCTCTCCCGGCCCCAGTCATTCATGCGTTGCGCGATCCGAGCGGAGCGCCGTTGGACCTTGCCGGCGGTCAGGGTTAGAGAGAGCCGAGCCGGGGCACGCGCACACACTCACAATCATTCTCTCTCTCTCTCTCTCTCTCTCTCTCTCTCTCCCTCTCTCTAACGCACACTCGATACCCGATAGTGATTAGTATTAGTGGCGCAACTGGCGGATGATAAGATAGCGGCCGTGTGCCGCATCATCTTGTGTGCCTCGTGCTGGTCGCGGTTTTGTTGTTTTCGTGTGTGTGACGGAGGAAGCGCGGAAACGGCAAAGCACTCTCTCAGACTCGTACTGAGCTTGTAACGTATTGACGTTTGTGCACATTAATAAGCTTATCAACATTTCGACACCCCCACGGAAGACTGGACTAAATTTGCGCGGCTGGGGAAGACTGGAGTAACTTTGAGCGGCCGGGAAAGACTGGACCATCAGCATAGGAAAACCATAGGCGCTAGTCCAGTCTTCCCCGGCCGCTCAAAGTTGGTCCAGTCTTCCCCGGCCGCTCAAAGTTAGTCCAGTCTTCCCCGGCCGCGCAAATTTAGTCCAGTCTTCTGTGGAGGTGTCGAATTTTTATTAGTTACATTTATGTTATCATCAAGTTTGTCTTGACAAATCTGTTAAGCTTCGTAACGAAATCCTATTTATGTGCACAAACGTCAATGATTATTAATAAAATGTCTATTGAAGGATGAGAGTGCACGAAGTGGACGGCGGCAGTGCGGTGCTTGTGAGGGTGAATGTGAAAGGCTACACCGCCCCGGCGGGCGAGACGCGCACCTCCGAGTCCAGCCAGCCAGCCATCGACCAGACGGGACGGACCATCCCCGCCCCCACTCCATTAGAGAGAGTGACCGTGTACGTGTGGCGCCCACGCCATTCAATTAGAAGGATTGTCAATTTACCCCGCAGTTTGCCTCTGCCATTAGCGTGCGAAACGGCGGCGCGGCGCCGCGGACGCAGCCGTGCCTCCGAGAAGCGGAGCGGTGCGGCCAAGCTTTTAGCGCCAGGACGTGCCAGCCAGGCTGGCCCACTGGGCTGGCAAGGCAGGCGCCCTCCAGTCATCGGCCGGATGCATCCCTCGCAACCTCAGCCCGACGCGTCCGCGCTGCTCCTCTGCCAAAGCAGCCAAATGAAAGCATGCCCTGGTAAACCTAAAGCGCACTTTTCGACGCTTCATTTATGCATACAAATACGCTCGAAGACCTTCCGGCGCCCTATTTGAAGCGTACAACGACACTTAGAAGGTCATTCCCCTTAGGCGTCTCGATATGAGGAAAGGAGCGCACGAGCTGTTCTGCACTTAAAAAAGGGCGACCGGTCTGTACGCTTCACGAAAGGCGCTATATCACACATTTCCACTGGAAATTTTCCAGACTCACTCTGCAAACTCAACAGTGTACTCAGTACACTCTGTTCAGCGTGTACTATCACTCGCAAAAAAATTGAGCCTTAGATACTCCATGCCCAAGAGATCTCCCATACATCCAGCATTGAAAGTCTCTTGCGCATGGGGTATCTACGGCTCAATTCTTTTGCGAGTAATAGTACTCACAAGCACACTCTCAGGCGGCGTGCAAATATTACGTCATCACTTTAGGGGGGGAGGGGGTTCGGGCTCTGATTATGGTCCTATCTTAAGTACATGGGAAGGTTAGGTAAAACCGATGATGGACGGGGGGGAGGGGGTCAAAAAGAGGCCTAAAAGAGGTGACGTAATATTTGCACACCGCCTCATCAGAGTGTACTCATCTGAGCACACTCTCATCACAGTGTACTCAGATGAGCACACTGTGATGAGAGTGTGCTTGTGAGTACACGCTGAACAGAGTGTACTGAGTACATTGTTATGAGTTTGCAGAGCACATATGTTTAGATTCGAACACGAGCCCTGACTCCGCAGCGAGAAAAATTGGCACAGTGTATGTGGGGCAGCCGGCCGGGTGGACCACCGCTGCCGTCTCTCTTCTTTCTCCCCGCGCATGCGGGCCTAGCCTGGCCTAGCCCCGCACGGCACGGCAGCACGCATTAATTGAAGATGGTACACTTACAGTGGACTCGGCGGATTAAATGGGAAGCCTGATAGCGCCTACTCGCACGCAGCCTCGCCGCCTCGCTGTGTACAGAGTGTGGAGGCGTGGCCGGGTGGCGTCGCGGCGGGCCGTATCGGCCGTGTGTGTGTGTGTGTGTGTGTGTGTGTGTGTGTGTGTGTGTGTGTGTGTGTGTGGCTTTATCACTCGATGAACGTAGTGGCCGCTGTCGGCGCAACATTTTGGCAGCGGCCTAGTCATTGTCTCAGGGCCCCGCCTAGGCCTGATGATAAACATAGGACCTGCCTGCCGAGGGGCAAACTGTTTTTTTTTTTTTTTAAGTTCAGCGCAAGAATGCGGCGCACACTGTTCGAGTTCAATTACGATTTGTAAAATTTGGACCTCGGTTGTTGCTGCGTAAGTAAACCGAAATGAGTCCGCTAATAGTTATTTTTTCGTAGCTTTACTTGAACGAAAATGAGTACACACGTGAAATGCACACCCTCATCCTTCAATAGACATTCTATCAATAATCATTGACGTTTGTGCACATTAATAGGATTTCGATAAGATGCTTAACAGATTTGTCACGACAAAGTTGATATTAATGTTACTGTTACAAATAAAAATGTTATACGTTATTAAACACAAAATCAGTACGAGTGCACGTATTCGTGCACAACGACGCTAAATGTGCCGCATAACAGTTTCATGCTATGAGCTACTTTCAAATTAAATTAGTGTACTCCAAAACGCAGTGTGCTCAGTTGCGTGTCAAACTAGCCATAAATGAATTGTAACTAAGTGAATGCCTTGTCCTCGCCGCAAATTGGAGGAAACTGCACTCTCCAAACCTTACAGACTATTTTCTAGGCTTTACGATCACAAGTAGCTTCTGTTTGACAACATCCTACACGCTTCATCTAATGACCGGATTTTATCAAATGGCTGCTTTGGCCAAAAAAAAACAAAAACAAAAAAAAAGCATTAAGCCCAGCTCAAGCCCATCGCCTGCCAGGTCCACACAAGACCGTCCGCGGAGAGCGGCAGTTCACCGAACTTGAGCGAAGGCGGACCCATCCCGCAGCAGGAGCTCATTCCGTGGAGGGCACGGCATCCGCTGTGGCCCACGCAGTGTAACCCAAGCGACGTGGGCGCCGACGGGGGCGCCGACGGGGGCTGCGTCACTTTCGCACTTCGGGGACCACGGTCACGGTGGCGGGCCCCTCCGAGCCCCGCGCGTCGTCGCCCACCGCGTCTGGGAGCGTGACCGCATTGGCAAATTCCGACCAACATCCGGTTGCAACGTCTATACACTGCGATTGGCTGGCGTGGCGGCGGCCTGGTGCACAGTGGGTCAGACGACCGTTGAGGCGGCGAAAGTTCTAGACGCGTCTTGAGCTTCAAGCGTCGCTTAATGGGACTCGAATCGAACGTGTGACCCCACCAATGGATTGCTCTCCAAACGAGGAATCAATTGGTGGGGCCGCACGTTCGTTTGACGTCCCATTCAGCGACTCTGGAGCTCAAAACGCGTCCACAATTTTGGCCGCCTCAACGGTCTTCTGACCCACTGTGCGGCGGCGGCGGCCTGGCGTAGCCTCACGGTGGCGACACGTCACTCGTTGCGTGGCGGCCCCGCACAGCGCCACACCAGACTGATTCCGAGAGTCGCACTGTCTCTCTCGCACGCCTGGCGCGTTGCGTATGGGTCCGAGAGGGACGGAGTGATAAAACCGACTGCGTGCAGCGCCAGTTCCGAGAAGGCATTGCACGGCCGGCGGCGCGCCGTAGGCCGCCCATACCGCACCCCGCGCGGCGCGCACACAGCGGACGCAAAGTTATCGGCGGCTATAAAGTGGGCGCCCGCGCGGCGGGCGGTGACGTGGCCGAGCACCGCGTCGACGCCGCCGTTCCTGGAAGACGGCGCGGCCCGCCAAACAAGGGTGAGGCCGCGGTGGCGGCAACGGCGTCAACCTGATCCGCGGCACCCTGGCGGCGCACAGTGGGCCTGAAGACCGGCGCAGGTGGCCAATGCCCAAGACGCGTTTTGGGGTCCACAGTCGCTAAATGGGACTCGAAAGAAACGTGTGACCCCGCCAATGGATCTCTCGTTCGGAGAGCAATCCATTGGTGGGGGTCACACGCTCGTTCGTTTGAGTCCACCGGTCTTCTGGCCCACTGTGCGGCGGTGTCCTGACAGGACGGCTGTCGCGGCGCCGCCGTGCCGCGTGCCGCCCCGGGGCGCGACTCAGGTGCCACCAGGTGGCACTGCCTGCCTCTGACTGCACCGACACGCTCGGTCACACTCACACACCACCTCTCTCTCTCTCTCTCTCTCTCTCTCTCTCTCTCTCTCTCTCTCTCTCTCTCTCTCTCTCTCTCTCTCTCTCTCTCTCTCTCTCCCCTGTCAGAATCAGCTCGCTCACCGCACACCTCCGGCACCTCGCGCACGACGCAGGCAGAGCACTGTACAAACAGGCGCGCGTACAAACAAGACAATGTTATTCGCGTTGTGAGGAATACGCTTCGCAGGCGGAGCCGCACACACGCGGTCGCTTGTCGGAGTCCGGTGCGTGGCGAGAGATCACTGTGGCAAAAACCTACGGAGAAGTCAGTTAATTTTTTTGCCAGGATTCTCTGTAACCCTAAACCCAGTATTTCCTGTAGCCTCCTTACAGTAATCACTGTGCGACGCACAGTATTCTCCGCATACCCGTCGCAGACCCTTGAGGTGCACAGAGACGGCTGTAAGTCCTACAGAGAACACTGTGAGTCGCACAGTGAATACTGTAAAGAGGCTACAGGAAATACTGGGTTTAGGGTTACAGAGAATTAGCACAACTTGTTTACAGAGTTCTCTGTGACCTTTTGCCACAGTGATGAATGCGAGTGTTAGCGTGAGCGGTAGAGAGACAAAGAGAGATGGACGTGTGTCGTCCTCCTAGCGTGACGTTTACCTAAGTTTCGTGGGGGCAAGTTTGAGGCTGGTGGGCATGTTGGGTAAATTATTGATACGGACGCCGTGATGGTGCGTGCGTCCACGCAAGCCAACTGCGCCGCACTAAACTCCACGAAATACCGACTTCCGCTCGTTTTGCTTCCCCGCTTTTGACGCGCGTACACACGGTGTGGGTGTACGGCTGGCGTACCGGAACCAGTGCGCGCGGCGCGCGGTGCGCGGCGCTCGCTATTCGCTATTCCCTTCCCCGAAACTTGCACCCTCCGCCGCGCTTCGCGTCAAGCTTCCGGGCAATGGAGGTGCATGGCGGGAAAGACGGCTCCGGTGAAGACCACACGCGCGCTCGACAATAGGGTACTTGAACGAATCCCTGGACCGGAAGTCAAAGAACAAAAGTAAGAACGACAACCGCTTCTGCGCATGAGCAGACGCCAACCTCGACGCCAACGCAGAGTGGAGGGGGGACGTCTGCGCATGCGTAGAAGCAGTTTTGGTTCTTACTTTTGTTCTTTGACTTCCGGCCCAGGGATTCGTTCAAGTACCCTATATTGGATCGCACTGGCTAAAATTCATTCGCACGTATAAAGCGTTACCAACTATTTTGAGCATGTTCAAATGTAAGATACAAAATATTTAGTTTGTTATACGAAGAAATAGCTCGTAAATCACGAAGTATTTTCTATGTTGGCGCTTAAGTATGCTCAAAATACTTCGTTATAAAAGACTTTTAGAGTGCATTTCTTGGCAGAGGCCACTCTCATGACGAGCCACTTAGTTAAACGGATACTGTACAACCTTCTACCTTGCCTGGTAAATCGAATCATGCCTGCTCTGTTATTCATTTTGCAATACTTCCCTTTACTTTAAATTTTGCCATAACACGGAGCTTGCAATTTCCACGATTTGTCACACACTGGAATGCTACAGTTAAGTTTTTGCAATATTTTGCTTTACACACCACTTCAATTTTGCGATAAACGAGCCTTTTTTTGTACTTTTATTGGGAAAACTTTTGCTACATCTGTTAGCTGCATTCTCTTAGAAGGCACTATCGCTAAAATGTAATCCATTTAAAAAAAAAAAATGTTTTACGCACTATTGCAGAACATTATTGCAACAATTGTATTAAATAAGGAGAGTTATTTTAGTTTAATGGACAGTGTGCCGACGAGAACGAGCAGGCACGGTAAGCAGGCACCTGAAATCCGTCTCATTTCCTGCCGGTTGGTCATTCAATCCCCGCCTTTGAGATCTGCCGCGATCGGGTTTAGCGCGAAAAACAATATAACCCGTTCGCTGGCGAGCCGTTGGCGGGCGCCGCGCGGGTGCGACTGAGAGACGTGCCGGTGTTGTTGGCGTCGTTTGCCTCGGTTTTCGTAACGGCGGCGGCGCGGTGCTCCCCGGCCCACTGTGCCCGCCGATGAGGCCGACGACGCCTCTCTGGACGCCGCCGCTTCCTGGAAGGCCGGCAGCCATTCCGACCGCCTTACGGCGCCGCCGCCACGAGAAGGTCCTCCTCTGCACAGTGGGCCAGAAGACCTGCGCGGGCGGACAAAGCTTTGGAGAACCGAGCCTGTGACCCCCACCTATGGATTCCTCGTCTGGAGAGTAATCCATTGGTGGTGAGATGACTCGTACGGTTCGAGTCCCAGTTGGCGACTCTAGAGCTCAAAACACACCCAGAGTTTCGGCCGCCTGCGCAAGGTCTTCTGGCACGCTGTGCTGTGCCTGGCCGCTGCGGCTTGCCTGTTTGCGAGGCAACAGCACCGCGACACGCCGCCTCGGCCCGCTGCGGTCCCACTCAATGCGCCCTGCTTGGCCCTGCTTGCGAGGCAACAGCACCGCGACACGCCGCCTCGGCCCGCTGCGGTCCCACTCAATGCGCCCTGCTTGGCCCTGCTTGCGAGGCAACAGCACCGCGACACGCCGCCTCGGCCCGCTGCGGTCCCACTCAATGCGCCCTGCTTCGCCCTGCTTCGCCCTGCTTGCCGAGGGATGATCCGTTTCCTTGTGAGTATGGGCCGCACGTCGCTGGGACAACCCGCCACTCCCTCCTCCCCTCTCCCTCTCTCCCTCCCCCTCTCCCTCCCCCTCTCCCTCCCCCTCTCCCTCGCCCGCTCCCCTCCTCCCTCTTTGCCGCCCCTGCTTGAGTTGCAGGTCACACCGCCGTCATCGCCCCGCCCCTCTCGTGATGGAACGGAAACAGCCGCAAAACCGCGCGGACGAAAGGCGGAGCGGGGCCGGCCGGGCTGGGCCGCCCACGGCCGCCCACGGCCGCCCACCCCGCCCACCCCGCCCACCCCGCCCACCCCGCCCACCCCGCCCACCCCGCCCACCCCGCCCACCCCGCCAAGCAAGCCGAAGCGCGCGTTCGCGTGGCTCCTGCCGCTGGCGGTGATGGAAGCCGTACAATACCGCAAATCCATCTGTAGGTTTCGTTGCCACTTCGGTGGCACGCCGTTCTGAATAAAGCTGAAATTGGACCGTCTGGCCCCGGATTGCCGTGCAGATGAAAGAATTCGACGAGGGGGTAAACACTTCCAGAAATGTTGTACAGACTACTCGGTACTGTATTACGGTGGTATTACACGTGTATTACGGCATTAAAATGCTAAATTTTGTCCCATTGGATCCTTAAATGGTATCATAAATACGTGTATTACGCGCAATGCAGGGAACTATTGTTCAGGGCATTACGCAAGTGTTTACCCCTATGGAATTTAGCATCCCAGGCCACCGGAGCCGGAGTGCCAAAATTTTGCCGTCACTGATGTCAAATCATGGCGCGGAAGGGCGAATTTTGGCATTGAGAACGGAGCGCCGCTGAAGTGTAAAAGAAACTTACCGGTGGATTCGCATAGTAAAGTCACTCAACGGTCTTTCGATGCGAACAGGAATCAAGAAAGCTGCAACTTGGCCTCCATGATCTAATGAAACCTTACCAACCCAAGCCTACTATACCGCTTGCCGCACCACCTACTTCACCGCACCCTACCTCACCCCACTTTCACTCAACGTTACACCTCGCTCCGCCTCACTCCACTTCACTCTACCTCACTCAACTTCACTCTCTCACTCCACTTCACTCTACCTCACTCAACTTCACTCTCTCACTCCACTTCACTCTACCTCACTCTACCTCACTCTACTTCACTCTCTCACTCCACTTCACTCTACCTCACTCTACTTCACTCTCTCACTCCACTTCACTCTACCTCACTCAACTTCACTCTCTCACTCCACTTCACTCTACCTCACTCAACTTCACTCTCTCACTCCACTTCACTCTACCTCACTCCACTTCACTCTCTCACTCCACTTCACTCTACCTCACTCTACTTCACTCTCTCACTCCACTTCACTCTTCCTCACTCCACTTCACTCTCTCACTCCACTTCACTCTACCTCACTCCACTTCACTCCACCTTTCTCCACTTCACTCTACCTCACTCCACTCCATCAGTGGTAGCTAGCGACTTGCAATTAGGCAACAACCAGTGTGGAATGCATACGAGTCCACCAGGTTGCCTACCCAGCGCCTGGGAGGTAGGCAATAGTCAAGGAAGCAAGCAGCCGTGTGTACTGGGTTGCCTGCCGCCAGGGGCTTCCATTGCGGGAGATGTCGTTTCTCGTAGACGGTCTGCTTTCCAGGCTTCGTGCTAAACGTGAATCTAATTCGAAATTTGATTTCTGATGCTTTGTTGTTTTTGAAGCGTACAGGTCGTATAAGGTCAAATTGAAACGCAGCAGACCTTGAATAATCGTTTAGGTCACCATGGTGGAGAACAATTTAGAACTAGACACTTCCAAGAAGTCCAAGTCCATACATCCAAGTCTTTATCTTGTTCCAAACAATTATTGTTTTTAACAAGAAATGGCTTTTTAGATGCACCTGGGATAATGAGGTGAATGAACCGGTGCCATGCGGCGGCGGTGCGCGTGGCACGGCACGGCAAGCCAAGGCAAGCACAGTAGGCCAGAAGACCTGCCTAAGCTGCCAAAATTCTAGATGTTTTGAGCTCTAGAAAACTTTGCTAAACAGGACTCGAACCGAGCTTGTGATCCTACCAATGGATTACTCCCCGAAAGAGGAATCCATTGTTGGGCTTACACGTTCGGCTCGAGTCCCATTAAGCGACTGTGCGGAGCTCAGCCAACGCCGATCTTCTGGCCCACTGTGCGGCACGCCACGGCACGGCGGGTCAACAGACTAATGCCCTGGATGGGGGCGTCGCGTCGCATTGCTGCCATTCCAGCGCCGCACCGATAAGGCGCAACGGATCGGCGCGCCACCGAGCCAGGTGAGGCGGAGTGAAGTGGAGTGGGGTGGAGTGAGCGAAGTGGCGTGGAGTGGGGTGGAGTGAGCGAAGTGACGTGGAGTGGGGTGGAGTGAGCGAAGTGACGTGGAGTGGGGTGGAGTGAGCGAAGTGGCGTGGAGTGGGGTGGAGTGAGCGAAGTGACGTGGAGTGGGGTGGAGTGAGCGAAGTGGCGTGGAGTGGGGTGGAGTGAGCGAAGTGGCGTGGAGTCGGGTGGAGTGAGCGAAGTGACGTGGAGTGGGGTGGAGTGAGCGAAGTGACGTGGAGTGGGGTGGAGTGAGCGAAGTGGCGTGGAGTGGGGTGGAGTGAGCGAAGTGGCGTGGAGTGGGGTGGAGTGAGCGAAGTGACGTGGAGTGGGGTGGAGTGAGCGAAGTGGCGTGGAGTGGGGTGGAGAGAGCGAAGTGACGTGGAGTGGGGTGGAGTGAGCGAAGTGGCGTGGAGTGGGGTGGAGTGAGCGAAGTGGCGTGGAGTGGGGTGGAGTGAGCGAAGTGGCGTGGAGTGGGGTGGAGTGAGCGAAGTGACGTGGAGTGGGGTGGAGTGAGCGAAGTGACGTGGAGTGGGGTGGAGTGAGCGAAGTGACGTGGAGTGGGGTGGAGTGAGCGAAGTGGCGTGGAGTGGGGTGGAGTGAGCGAAGTGACGTGGAGTGGGGTGGAGTGAGCGAAGTGACGTGGAGTGGGGTGGAGTGAGCGAAGTGGCGTGGAGTCGGGTGCAGTGAGCGAAGTGACGTGGAGTGGGGTGGAGTGAGCGAAGTGACGTGGAGTGGGGTGGAGTGAGCGAAGTAACGTGGAGTGGGGTGGAGTGAGCGAAGTGACGTGGAGTGGGGTGGAGTGAGCGAAGTGACGTGGAGTGGGGTGGAGTGAGCGAAGTGACGTGGAGTGGGGTGGAGTGAGCGAAGTGGCGTGGAGTCGGGTGGAGTGAGCGAAGTGACGTGGAGTGGGGTGGAGTGAGCGAAGTGACGTGGAGTGGGGTGGAGTGAGCGAAGTAACGTGGAGTGGGGTGGAGTGAGCGAAGTGACGTGGAGTGGGGTGGAGTGAGCGAAGTGACGTGGAGTGGGGTGGAAAGAAGTGGGGTAAATAGGTTGAAGCGGAGTAAAGTGGAGTTAGGTCTTGAGTGAGGTGGAGTGAGGCGGCGTGGAGTAAAGTGGAGTGAGGTGAAGTGGAGTGAAGAAGGTTGAAGCGGAGTGAAAGTGAGGTGGAAAGAAGTGGAGTGAAGTAGGTAAGTCTAGTGAGGTGGAGTGAAGTAGGCAACGCGCGTCCGGCCGCTGCGTTTCGGCCTCGCGGTGATGCAAGCGGTCCGGGGCCGCGGCGAGTCGCGTGCCGCGACGCACGCCGCCTGGCAGACGCCGCCACCGTCGCTGCACCGCAGCAGGCAGTGCATTAGCGCCTCCTCGCTGTCTCATTCGCACTCAGGATGAGCGCGTCTCGCAGGGGAGAGAGAGAGAGAGAGAGAGAGAGAGAGAGAGAGAGAGAGAGAGAGAGAGAGAGAGAGACGGGTGAACCTGCTGCCCCGCGTTGCGGCCGCACCACCTCAGCGCGTTAGTGACGTTTTCCTCATTAACTACGTACTCGTTTAAGCAAGCATAATACTTCGTATTTTTTAAAAGTAAGTATGATCAATTTGCTTTCTAAAATTATTGACAAAACCAAATTGTCAGTACACTACTTAACAATTTATGAGCTGTTCCTTAAGAAACGGAAAGTAGGTATTATGGTTGCACAAATTATGTTGGATAACTATTGACAAATTGCCCAAAAAGTCAGTGGCGCGCTGAGAGTGCGTGGCCCGCCGCACAGTGGGCCAAAAAACGGTGCAAGCGGCCAAAACTAAAGACGCGTTTTAATCTCCACAATCGTTTCACATGACTCGAACCGAACGTGAGACCCCACCGATGGATTCCTCGTTCGGAGAGGAATCCATTGGCGGGGTCACCCATTCGGTTAGAGTCCTGTTTACCCACTGTAGAGCTCAAAACGCGTCTGGAGTTTTTGGTGCCTGCGCCGTACATATTCTGGCCCACTGTGCACCATCGGTTCGCTCCGTGCCAGGCATTCGAGGTCCACCCCCGCGCCGCCCCCGCGCCGCCCCCGCGCCGCCCCCGCGCCGCCCCCGGCCGGCTCGCCTCTCTCTAGATCCCCTCGATACGCTAATTTGAGTGACGACGTGTTTGGCGGCTGTTCCGCTGCTCACGCCCATAGTGGATTCAGTGTGCGTATCTCATTAGGCGGCCGGCGGGGACGCGGTGCCGCGCGAGAAGCGGAGCGCAGAAAAAATGAGCGGGGGAGGGAAGGGGCGCTGGAGGGGAGGGTTGGGGAAAGGAAGGGAACGGCGCTGGAGGGGAAGCGTGGGGAAAGGAAGGGAAGGGTGCAGGAGGTGGGGGGGGGGAGGAGGGGTGGAGCACAGTGGGCCAGAAGACCGGCGGGGGCGGCCAGAATTATAGAGACGGGTTTTGAGCTCCGGAGTCACTAAACAGGCCATGAACCGAACGTGTGACCCCACCAACGAATTCCATGTTCGAGGAGCAATCCAGAGATGTGGGCACACGTTCAGTTCGAGTGTCATTTAGCGACTCAGGAGCTCAAGAAAGTCCAGAATTTCGGCCGCCAGTGCCGGTCGTCTGGCGCACTGTGGAAGGGGTGGGGAAGGTGAGAGAAGGGCGCACACACTAAATTTATTTGTACAATTTTTGTTCCAAGCTTTGGACAAAGTTGCGCATACATAACTTTTGCACTACTTTGTGCGCAGAATCGCTCAAATTCGTGTGAATTTTTAGCAGATGATACCTTCACACTTCAAACATACCTAAAACTACAAGACATATGAAGGTGTCAGCTAGCTTTAACTCTCGAGAAACCAAGCGCGTATCCTAACAATAATAGTGGGGCCGGCATGCCAGGGCGGGATTGTGGCTGTCTGGTGAGGCGAGGCGCAGCCTGCGCGGAATCCGACAATGCCTCCCCCGTCCAGCGCCAGCGGCACCGGGCGTAAACAATGGCACCCCCTCCTCGCGCCTGCGCGGAAAATTGACAATCCCGACACACGACAATACCAAACGAATATCATCGAAAGAAAACCAAACGAGTATCATCTGCTTTCATTAACGTTCGTTGAATGAGATTTTGCACAAATTCGTGTAAAAGTTCGCACAAATTTTGTGCGAAACGGACGTATGCGCAACGTCGTGTAAAACTTTGTACAAAATTATACAAATACATTTAGAGTGCAGGAGGGGAGGACAGGGGAAAGGGAGGGAATGGTGCGCGGGAGGCGAGAGTGCGATGAGGGGTGGAGGGCGGTGATCCTGTGGGAAACCAGCCGCTTCGCGCCGCGTCATCGGCACCGCGTCATCGGCCCCGCGGGAACGTGACGGAAATCCTCCGCACTCGGTGTTTGTGCCGCTGTGGCCCGATGGCTGTGCCGCACAGTGGGCCAGAAGACTGACATCAAGCGGCCAAAACTCTAGACGCGTTTTGAGCTTCAGAGCTGCTAAATGGACCTCAAACCGAACGTGTGACCCCACCAATGAATTGCTCTCTGAACAAGGAATCCATTGGTGGGGTCACACGTCCGGTGCTAGTCATTGAGCGACTAAGCAGCTCAAAATGCGTCCAGAGTTTTGGCCGCCTGCGCCGGTCTGCTGGTCCACTGTGTGCCGGTGCGCGCACCGTGTTGTTGTGACGGGGGACCCCCAGTGACGTGGCTCGGCTCGCGACTGGCGCGGCTGATTCGTCGTCAAGGTCCCGAAATGGCCGGCCGAGCGTGGACGACGGAATGTCTGTCCGGAATAACAAGAACAGGTGTTGCGGCAGGTTTTCGGGGGAGGGGCATAAGTAGCGCTTGTGACGTGCACACTGCACACAGTGGGTCAGAAGACCGTTGAGGCAGCCTATGTCCCGGGCACGTTTTGAGGTCGAGGGTCGCTAAATGGGACTCAAATCGAACATGCGACCCCACCAACGGATTGCTCTCCACACGAAGAGTCCATTGGCGGGGTCACAAGTTCGATTCTAGTCCCATTTAGCAACTCGGGAGCTCAAAACGCGTCTCGAATTTTGGCCGCGTCAACGGTCTTCTGACCCACTGTGCTGCGTTTGGTCGCGCGGCTGGGACTGGGACAGCGCCGAAAGCCCTACGCACTGTGAGAACCGTTTTAGTCGCTCTGTCTTTCTCGCACTCGTGGGCGATAGGTGCGATAGAGACAGAGCGACGAAAATGACTCTCGGAATCGTCTCCAGGTGCAGTGGATTACCTGGCCTGGCCCACCGGCGAGGACTTCCAGGGGCAAGGCCTTCCCGGGGGCAAGTCAAAGCCAAGGGCAAGGCCGCAAGGCCGGGGCCGCGGCAGAAGGCCTGTGAGCCTGTCCACGCCCAGCCCGCCTCGCCACGCCCAGTAGGCCAGAGGACGGCGCAGGCGACCGAAACCCTAGACGCATTTTGAGCTCCATCGTTGCTTAATGGGACTCGAAACAAACGTGTGACACCACCAATGGATGGAGAGCAAACCATTTGTAGGGTCATACGGCTGGTTCGAGTCCTGTTTAGCGACTCTGGAGCTCAAAACGCGTCTAGAGTTTTGGCTGCCTGCGCTGTCTTCTAGCCCACTGTGCCACGCCCCGACACGCCTGACGGGGAAAAATGGGCCCGTTGCGTAAACACGCAGGGCGGTACGATGGGGCTTGGATAGGCTGCGCGGGAATGTATCCCGCTAGTATTATTCAGTGTTCAAAATGGGCGTGCTCGTACATTTGCGCACCTGAGATGGTGTAGACGGGCATCGTTCGTCGCATCGGAAAGAGCCTTGGAATCTAAATTGTTATGTCTTGCCCGGCACGACCAGTTACTTCTGAGTTGCTGGAAAATAAGAAAATGCACGGACTGTTATAGGTTTCTATATCTGAAACGCCCCCTTTCACAATAAATGTTTTTGTCGAATTGTTTACGTGCCAATTGCACGATTTTGTGCATGCCTGGAATTTGCAAAATAATACGCGTTAAAATTCAAAAATTTATGCAAGTATGGTCACAATTTTATGCTAAACGTTTCACAGTAAAAATCTATGAAACATCACTGCGTAATACGAGGAAAACAAAGGCATTGTAAAATTAATACGAGGAAAACGAAGGCATTGGAAAATTCAAGAAGAAATGCCTCGTATTAAGCAAAATCCTTCGTAATACGAAGCATTTCTGTTCTAATTTTCTTGAGTGTGTGCAGGTTTAAAATCATGCATGACGACGCTCAGAATTGTACATAAACATTAAGCGTGGAAGCATGTATGAGGTCGCGTCTGGGTAAAGCGGCCGATGCATTGATAATAACGAGGCTTCTGATAAATGCACGGGTCCGTCAAGGAGGCCTAAGAGGAAGGGGCGGCGGTGCGGACACCTGCCTGGCGTGGGGCGCAATAGGCCCTCCCGGAACAGGGACCCTCGTCTCCCTGCAAATGGGTTGTCGGGGTGTTTGTCGCGTCGTCGCCGTGCCGATATTGGTCCCCGATGGCTGCCCAGACGGATTCCGTCGTTCCGTCCGTCTGTCTCCCTCGCACCGGTGCGGATCGCTCCGTGAGTGTGAGAGAGACGCCGCGACGGTATCAGTTGAGGCCGATGATGGCTGATTCCCCCGCGTTCTGTTTGACTCTCGCAACCCAGCGTAACTCGCCTTGAGAGAGAGAGAGAGAGAGAGAGAGAGAGAGAGAGAGAGAGAGAGAGAGAGAGAGAGAGAGAGAGAGAGAAAGAGAGAGCAAGAGAGAGAGGGAGGGAGGGGGGGAAGAAAGTTTTAAAAAGGTTTAATGAGGAGAATTTTTTTTTTATAATAATTACACTGGTAAAAGTAAAGGGTAGTATTATCCTGTTTTCAATCGTAATCAGTTGACGCTTGAAATCAAGCTTCACGGGCTCATTCACCAAGATTCCCCCTAACTGAATGCATAGGTGAATTTTTGGTATATACTTCATTTCAAGCGTGAAGTCTTCCAGCGTAATTTAATTATGCTCCACTGATAGAAAAAAGTACAGAAATTACACGGAAAATGTCTGGTAATTTTTTACCTGGACCGTCCGTACCTTGCCTACTACGGAGCTTCTGTACATGTTTTCCGTACCACTTTACATGAGATCCTTATGGGGACCACAGAGAACCAGTACGGAAGGTCCGTACCTTTTCTGTACCCTATTTTCCGTACATTTTCCGTACCAAAACACGAAATTTTTTGCAGTGTCGACTCAAGTGTAGGGTTACGCTTTAGTTTTATAAATGTAGGGCCGAGAGAGAGAGAGAGAGAGAGAGAGAGAGAGAGAGAGAGAGAGAGAGAGAGAGAGAGAGCACGCACTGCTCGGCGCACGGCAGCACGTGGGGTCGCATTGGGAAGGCACTCACCGCGACGTCTATGTCGCGCCGCTGATTGGGCCCAGAGTCCTCCTTGTTGCCGCCGGCATGGCCGCCGGCCCAGCGCAGCGCGGCCCAGTGCCCCTCGCGGGGCCCCTTGGGGCTCAATTGACGAGATTGAGCCATTAAAGAGTGCCAGTGCAGAGTCGGGCCGCATCGCCGCGCGTCCGTGTGCCGCGTATGTGCATGATGCGTGCGAGCTGGGGTATGCATTATCCAAACCTGTGATCCGACAATAACGCTCTATTACGCTTTAAAATCATCGGAACTCGCATGAAAACAAGCCAAAAATAGGCGAAATTCGGAGAATTTCACCTTTGGCCATCGCGCCACTATTTCGCATACTATTACGGGCTCTTACGGACAGAGTGAGTGACCCCACCATGACGCAGCGCCCCTCGGATGTGAGTGTGTGAGTGTAAGCTCTCTCTGTGTGTGTGTGTGTGTGTGTGTGTTTGATGCATGTGTCCGATGCGTAGCGTGTGTGTGAGTGGCAACGGCCGCAGATAGGCCTGACACCTGTTGCCATACGGCATTGTTTGTGTCGCAAATCCGCGTCCGGCACCCTATTATAAGAAGACCGGCCGGCAGCGTGCACATGCGGGGCGACCGTCGGAAACTTCCGTGGGTTGGACAAAGGGCGCCTTTGTGTGGTGGACCTGCTGCAGGGCGCCACGTGCCCCGCCCCGCCCAACGTTCCGATACGCCACGAGGCGATAAGGGATGACGCGGGGAAATGCCACCACAACCCCTTCGCAGGGACTCCGCAGGGACCGGCAGGCTGCTGACACTGCTCTGCGGGCCCTTCCGGACCCTCGCAGGCCGTTTGGGCCCTTAAGCTTTGACGTTTTTGATCTTTCTGTGATCGACTTTATGACCGCTTACCGGTTTAGCCTTTTCGCTTCGGCTTATTTTAGCCGTTTGAACTGAATGATGTTTGAGCTACGTTACAGTAAATTTGGCGCAAGCGAAAATGTTTTTAATAGAAATCTTTTTCTGAGTTTTCATTGTAAGGCACAAAGAAAAAATTTCGTAATACGAAGGAAAACTGCCTTGTTGACCACGCAGGGCCTTGCAGGCCACCTAGGGCCCTTCCCGCCCCGTAGTGGGCATGATGACCGAAGCAGGTTGCCAAAACGCAACACGCGTTTTGTGCTCCAGAGTCGCTAAATGAAATGGGGCACGAACAGAACATGTGACCATACCAATGGATTGTTCCCCGAACGAGGAATCCATTGGCGGGTTCACACGTTCTGTTTGAGTCCCGTTTAGTGATTTGGTAGTTTAAAACGCGTCCACAGTTTTTTCCGCCTGCGCCGGTCTTGTGGCCCACTGTGCGCCGTACCCTTTTGTCTCACGGACGCCGACAGCCCCACTGACCGCGTACCGCGTCGTGCCTGGCGGCGCCGCCTTGCCGCCTGCTCGTCTCCGTGGTGGAACTCCAAAGACATGACATTTGAATGTCGTTCTAATTCTGTCGTGTATCGCGTTCCGATGCCCTGGGGCTGCATGGCCTGTCGCGTGAAGCTAGACGGCCGAGAAGGGGGAGTGTCCCTCCGGGGTTGAGGAGGAAGGGAATGGAGGGGCTCTCCGCTAAGGGGTATTGAAATACACGATTTTTTGAAATCCCTACCAGCACACCCGGAAAATGGTTCATTCTGGCAGGCTTGTGCACTATTGTACCTAACATTTAGTGTGTGTCGAAACGCGGACCGCTCAAATAACGAACATTAGCGTGAATGGTTGCGATCACAGCGACGGCTGCTCCGGCTCGTCTTCACTTCTAATGGGCGCGTTGGACAGTGCATGGCCCACCGCCGCGTAGAGGTCCAACCGGTCGGCCGGATCGCATGAACGCGCGTTGTCGATGTGTGTTGTGATGCGTGTGGTCTTAACTTTGCCGTTTCTTTTCTTATTTCAGGTGAGCGTTACATCATTTCGACTGTGGTTCTGTGCGGGTTCGGACACTCGGGTTTGCTGAGGAGACCGACAGTGAGTGGGATTTGTTTCATTATTGTTGATTTCGGCCGAGGCCCGGAGAGAGAGGAGGGAGGGAAGGAGCGGGCCGGGAGGGGAAGGGGACAAGGCATAGGGCATTGCGGTTTTGAAATAGCTGCTGTACCGCCCGCGTCTCCGGACCTCCCGCGTGTCCAACTTGTCCGCATCCAGGTGAGGCGCACACCGTGTGGGGTCGCCGTCGGTCGACCCGAGGCGCACAAGTCTCTCTCTCTCTCTCTCTCTCTCTCTCTCTCTCTCTCTCTCTCCCTTTCTCTCTCTCTCTCTCACCCTCTCTCTCACCCTCTCTCTCTCTCTCTCTCTCTCTCTCTCTCTCTCTCTCTCTCTCTCTCTCTCTCTCTCTCTCTCTCTCTCTCTCTCTCTCTCTCTCTCTCTCTCTCTCTCTCTCTTTCTCTTCCTCTCCCTCTCACCCTCTCTCACCCTCTCTCACCCTCTCTCTCGCCCTCTCACTCTCTCTCACCCTCTCACTCTCTCTGTCTGTCTGTCTCTCTCTCTCTCTCTCTCTCTCTCTCTCTCTCTCTCTCTCTCTCTCTCTCTCTCTCTCCCTCCCTCCCTTCTGTCTCTCCCCCTCTTCTGTCTCTCCTCTCTCTTCCCTTCTCTCTCCACTCTCGAGATTGACCGCAATGTGAGCGGAAATGCCTCGCCTGCCTTGCAATGCAGTGCCGCCCCGTGAGACCCTAGCGCAGCAGCAGCACCAGTGCGTCTGGATGGCTCTTTTACGATGTTGCTGCGGACATAGCCGAAAGAAGGAGAGGGAGGAGGAGGGAGGGGGTTCGAATCGTTTCTTTTCTCCCTTGTTTTATGTATATGGCAGAGTGTAATTGTTGGTCTGGCACGCAATGTTTTTGCCTCCTCGTGACGTACGGTGGGGGCCGCCTTGCCGCGCACGCAAGAGTATTAGGTGTGTGCATGCGTCTGTGTATTCGTGTATGTGTCAGTCTGTCTTTCTGTTTTACCCGGCACCGCACGGAAAAAAATGAATTTGCTGTGCCAGCTAATTCCTTAGCTGGCTAGGCTCCAGCGGAGATTATCAGCTCCAACAGCTAATTTTTCCGTTGACTTCCCCAGCTAATAGGGATTCGCTCTCTGAAGTTAATTAGCAGCTGGCATAGCTCGACACATCAGCTCGGTGAACTGACATGATTTTTCCAATCAAAAAGTACGAGGGTGGGTCTCGAACCCGTGCTCTGCGGATCGGACACCACCTCGGAGACACTGAGCCACCGAATCACTTGAATACTCTTGTAGCTGCATCCGATCCGCATCTAAAATTGCCAGTCAATGTGATCAGCTGTCTCAGCTAACGCATTGCTTCCTATAGCTATGACTTTTTCTGAACAACGAAGTTATTTTCAGCTACCGCAGCTTGCATCACTTCTCTGCGCTCGTGATCAAACATATCTGTTTTAGCTGAATAACGCCAGCTTACTGCTTAGCTCTCGTAGCCAATATAAATTCGTTTCTATGGTCAAACGATTTCGTTGCGTTAGAGAAATATTAGCTGTTCTAGACATCATTTTGACTGGCGCTATTTCAGTCATAAAATTAGCTATCCTGACTAATTCTTAGCCACCACAGCTAATCCATTTTTTTCCGTGCGTGATTTCAAAGGCTATGAACATAGCGCGAGTGGTGCAATGCGTTGAGACATCGCACCACACGTGCAATGCCACTGCCACATCGCACCTTACGTGCGATACGTCCCGAAAATTCCCTACGCTAATGCATGGGACGGCATTGCACTTCACGCGCGATGATAAAGCATCGCGTCAATTGACGCGATGAAAACGCATCCTCTACCTTGTCACTTTCCTCGACGCTTTGCCACCAGCGGTAGCTAACGAAATTTAGCATGATGGCTTAATCTTGACGGCTGAACTGCAATCCGCTTAGGTAAATAGCTTTGCACGGCAGCTAAATAAACTTAGCAGAAACGCTAAGTTTTAGCTGCATTGATAAAAGTCTTAGCGGTGCAGTTAATACTGTCTTGCAAGTGAATATTAGCTAGGTTAGCTAAGTAATTTTTTTCCGTGTATGCCCGGAGAAATCCCACAAATCCAAAAGATCCACGTTGTTGTTCTATCTTGTTTTTTTTGTTTTTTTTTTGGTCTGTCTTGTGCATAACGCTCGTAACCCGTCCGAGTTACGGCATCCTAAACCGGGAGATATCGTTGCGGCGCCCTGCCGGGCTGCGCCTTTGCGCGCCCGAGGGCCGAATAAGGCTCGCCGAAGGGCCGCCGGAGGGACGGGCGTTCTACGTCGTAGTGCCCGCCGTATTGGATTGTGGCCACGCCCCGCCTGCAGTGCGCTGCACCAGAGAGGGCTCCTTGCCTTGTGCCCTTATTATCTTCATTCCTCCCAGCGAGGCCCTCCACTCACTCACACACTAAATATTATGTACAATTTTGTACGAGACATCACAGAATTTTGTGCAGATAAAATTTTCGTACAATCTGCACAAATTTCCCCATTTTTGTACAGAAGTTTATCTGCACAAAAAAACACTGATGTCTCGTACAAAATTTGTACGAAAACATTTAGTGTGCACAGTGGGCCAGCAGACCGGCGCAGGTGGCCAAATTTCACCGAAAAAAGGAATTCGTTGATCCAACGAAAAATTTGTTGCCTCCATTATAACCGAACAAAATTTGTTCACCTGATGAATAATTTGTTGATACGATGAACATTCCGTTGGCGGAGCAACAAATTAGTTGAAGGGGCAACTCTAGAAATTGTTCCATTAGCTGTAATTTTTGTTGCGCTAACAGTATGTAAGTTTGACCAACAAATTTTTCGTTACTAGAACAAAAATTTTCGGTTATCACGGGGACAACAAATTTTTCTTTAATCAACGAATTTCTTTTTTCCGGGTTCAAGACGCGTTTTAAGCTCCAGAGTCGCTGAATGGGACTCGAGCGGAAGGTGTGACCCCTCCAAAAGAATGCTCCCCGCACGAGGAATCCATTGTTGGCGTCATACTTTCGGTTCGAGTCTCATTTGGCGACTCTGCAGCTCAAAACCCGTTCGGAATTTTGACCGCCTCCACCGGTCTGCTGGCTCCCTGTGCCGCGCCCGCCACCTCCCCGAGGCACCAGCCGCCCTCCGCGTCCCTCCCTCCCTTTCTGGCACACGACCCCGGCCACCTTTGCCACCCCTCCTCCTATTTCCGGCTGTTTCTTCGGTTCGGTCATCGGGACTGGGGCGCGGCGCTGCAGGGCGGGGGCCGCGCCGTTTGCAGTGGTTGTGGGTGTGAATGGCGCGGCGCAGACAAGAGGGTGGCGGAGCGAGCTGCGTGGGCCGGAAGACCGGCGCGCAGGCGGCCAAAATTCTAGACGCGTTTTGAGCTCCAGAGTCGCGAAATGGGACGCGAATCGAACGTGTGACCCCTCCAATGGATTCCTCGTGTAAAGATCCACCACTGACGTCACTTTTTCAATTTGAGTCCCATTTAGCGACTCTTGAGTTCAAAACGTGTCCGGGATTTTGACCGCCTCGACGGTTTTCTGACACACTGTGTGGCGGAGAGAGTAGTTGCCCCGCCCCACACCCCGGAAGAACCCCAAAAGTATACATTTCAGTGCAGTTTTAAGTCACCCTTGTCAGCAATGTTTAGCCCCTAAACTGGCCGTCCGCCCTCGCCCTCTCCGAGACCTCGAGTTGGCGCGCCCCTGCACGGACGGCGCTGGCCTCGGCGCCTATCTGGGCGGCCATTGTGGGGCCACAAGGGTACACACGGGGATGAGGAATTGGGTCATTGGCAGATAGGACTGGCGTCGAGGTGGAGGGGGGAGGGGTGCTGCAGACATCCCACTGGGGGCGGGCAGGCACTTGGTGGGCTTGGCGCGGCGGCGGTCGGGCCGGAAGTGCGGGTATTGCCGCGCTATTGTGCTGCGAGGTGGCGCTGTGACGCAGCACTCCGGCCGTGACGCAGCATTCTGGCCGTGACGCCCTCCGCCCCCGCGCGGTGCAGCCGCCCACCCGCCCGCGCGCCGCCCGCCGCGCCGCCCACGCCGCGACGTAGTTTCGCTCTGGACGCCCACGGGGGGGCGCGCGGGCGTGAGCGTGCGGGGACGCGGCACAGTGAGCCAGAAAACGGGTGGAGGTGGTCAAAACCCTGTACCGTGAAACGGGGTAATTTCGGGCACTTTTGAGAGGTATTTTTAAAATTGTGAAGGTCGTGGTGTTGCCATGGACCTGAGGGTTAAAATTTATCATCTACCCACCTTTAGCTTCAATTTGACGCCAATTCCAGATATTTACGCCTCACCGTTTTTACAGTGGAGGGCCCAAAGCAGTGCCCGAAATTACCCCGTGTTTTGGGGTAATTTCGGGCACCCCAGGAAAAAGCGACTTGTCGTTCTGATTTTGGTCTCAAAATCAATAATTGTCTCTTTCTTTTAAGCTTATGTGATAAAATGTAAAATTCTTAAGGATGTAGATGTGGAGGGATGGTAGGGGTGGTCATTTATACATGATTTGAAGTCATGATTGGAACAAATAGTTTGATGTTTGGGAGAGTGGGGTGGAGCTATTAAGGACGCTTCTTGTTGAACGTCTAACCTTGAACCTTTATCCTTTTTTGGCCCGCCCTTCTATTCAAAAAATAGGGGGAGGGCATATGCATTTGCCTTTGTGTCTGTGTGTCGTCGTCGTTGTTGTCGTCGTCTGTGTACAAGGAAGGAGTTGAGCTGGAGTGACCAGATTTGGAGGGTACTTCAGGAGGGCCGTCCGAACAAACAATCCGGTGGTGCAAATCCCGTCCGACCCGCGCAAGGCCTGCAGCAGCTGCATCATGGTTTGCATGGGGCGGGAGGGGGATTTCCGCCATTATTGGTGCTAGCAGGGCACATAGGGGTATTTTTGGAATCAGGGCGACGAGACAAGATGAATGGACCTGGTCCCGACCCCATCGGCCGCTTTTACAAGTTGGCCAGATCAGGATCTTCAAAAAAGGGGGTCGACCGACTAAAAAAATTTATTGCAGATTTCGATTGGTCTCAGCAAGACCTTTTCAACGAGGGGTCGGAAAGGGGGTCCAGGAGCCCGACTTCGTCTATTAGTCACATCAGGATCTTGAAAAAAGGGGGTCGACCGACTGAAAATTTTTACTTAAGTTTTCGATGGGTCTTGGCAAGACCTCTACAACGAGGGGTCGGAAGGGGGGTCCAGGAGCCCGCCTTCATGAGTTATGTGAAAAAGTGCGACGGGCTCGTTTTGCGCTCCTGCTGTGCCTCCATTGCAAGGAGTTGCAGTAGCATGGCAAATATGAGTATTTTCGGAATGAGGGCTAAGAGACAAATGAAATGGGCATATTCTAAGGGCAGTTGGAGTAAAAAGTGTAAGGACTTTTGCATATTGTGAATAGAAGGGCGGGCCTAAGTCACGATGGTACATCGATAACTTTGCCTTACCCGCTCACGGGGTGTTTGATGAGAGCGGGCCGAAGGCCCGGGCCTTCGACTGGCCAAGTTGGGTCTGATGCGAGGGCCGAAGGCCCGAGGAAAGGCCGCCGGCAGGCCAAGCTGGGCCGGCCCCCTGTCGAACCGAGTTGCCGGCGCAGCGAAGCGGAGCTGGCAACTCGGTTCGACGGAAGGGCGGGCCCTAGCTTGTTGTTTTTGATAATGGTACAACTCGAGCCACACTATATCACGCGGAGATGAGTCGTGGATCTTCCTCTTGAATCTGACGTACATGGGAGGCAAGTCTTATGCACAATTGGGAAGATACAGTGGCTTCCTGGACAACTCTGCGTTCCGTAGCAACCTGGCAAGCCATGCGGCCGTTCTTAAAGTCAAAGTCCCGGTAAACATGATAAAATTTTAGTCACGAATAATTGACACTAAGATAGGATGTGTACATACTACACATAAGAAGTACAGATGTAGCCTTGGCCCATTTTAATAATAGTCACAGTTCCACAAAGCGACTGCTGCGGCAGTTGAGTATTATCTGTGTTAATGGATTATCTCCATCTTTCAGAAGAGCTCTGAAGAGCTGGAAAAAGCTTACACCCTCCAGCCCTGCGAAATTTAAAGTGTTCAGAACAACCCTGCTTGCCCTTGCATGCCATTTCAGTGCCCGAAATTACCCCTAAAAGTAACAATGTTTTTAGTTTTGAGCCTCTATTTACCATACTTTTTGCCGCAGGTGATTGAAAATTTGACACAGCATGCTCAAAACATGTCCAAATCGAAAAAAAAAACCTTATGCACCGTTTGTGAACAGGTTTGGCTTGCCAGTCGAAGTTTTCACGCATACACTGCATTTAGGTAAAAAGTGTAAAATACAAAAATCACTGTATCTCGAAAAGATTGGATCTGTTTTGGTCTCCAGAGGAATGATCCGACGGTTTTAAGTGTGGCGAATGCGATGCGCGCAACGGGACAATCCTCCGAGGTCGCCGCTAGACGGCAGCATCATCGCAATGCTTTCGGGCAGAGATGCCCGAAATTACCCCGGGTGCACTCAAAAAAGTCTACAAAGAATGTGCGTTGTAGCTACAACGAAAATGAAGGCATTGTAGAATTGCTTCGTATTACGAAGAAATGCTTCGTATTGCGAAGGATTTTGCTTCATAATACGAAGCATTTCTTCGTAGATTTTACAATGCCTTCGTTTTCTTCGTATTGCGAAGCGATGCTTCGTAGACTTTTTACTGTGTGCCCGAAATTACCCCGTTTCACGGTATGCGTTTTGAGCGTTACAGTCACTTAGTGGAACTCAAACCGAACGCGTGACCACACCCACGGATAGCTCTACGAACGAGGAATCCAGTGGTGGGGTCACATGTTCTCTTCGAGTCCCATTCAGTGACTCTGGAGCTGAAAACGCGTGTGAAGTTTGTCCGCCTGCGCCTGTCTTCTGGCCCACTGAGTGCGGCGTTGCACTAACTACATTTCTCAGCTCAAGAAATAACAGCTAACATATTAGCTCCGACAGCTAATCCATTTTTTTCCGTGGGGGGGCGCGGCACCCCCGGTGCCCTCCGACTGAAGCTCTCTCTCTCCGCGGCCCGCCATAGGGCGCCACCTGGGTACGCCCTACTTTTCGCCGTGCGTGGCGCGGTGTCGGATTACCGGCAGGTGTGAGTGGCCCGGCCCGGCCTTTGAGCGCTGTGCATTTCTGGCCCGCCCAGCCCGCCGAACGCGCCCGTGCGACTGCGGCGGGACGGCACAGTAGGCCACAAGCCCGGTGGTGGTGGTCAAAATTCAATTTTATATCTAAATTATCTTGTTCAGAATTTTTTTTTCACTTGTAGCCGTTTACGAGATACAGGCAAGGCGACCAAAATGTCAATAAATGTTACATTAGAAGGCCCTGGTCACTCGGTCGCAGTGTGAGTGCGATGGAGACAGTCGCCGACAGTGTTGTCGAGAAAGAACCCAAGGTGCTTCGCGCTCGCTCTTTGAACGATGCCGCGGTGGAACCCCCCGTCGCGTTCACTCAGCGGAGCGCGGGCGAAAACGCAACCGGGTGTGTTCCTGTCTCTGTCGCACTGGACGGGCACCGGGGCACCGGGAGCGGCCGCGCGCCCGGGGGGGACATGGCACCTTTGCAACGCGGCCCGACCAGCCATATGGCGGCTTGCGACACGCTCAGAAAGCGGGGCCGGGGCACAGCGGGCCAGAGGACCGGTGGAGGCGGGCGGTCAAAATCCCGGACGCGTTGTGACATCCAGAGTCGCTAAATGGGACTCGAAACAAACGTGTGACCCCCCTTTACTCGATTCCTCGTCTGAAGCGCAATCCATCAGTAAGGTCACACGTTCGGTTCCAGTCCAAGCGACTCTGCAGCTCGAAACGCGTCTGGAGTTTTGGCCGCCTGCACCGATCTTCTGGCCTACTGTGCGGGGCTGACCGCTGACCCGCGGCCGGCCGGCGGGGGAATATCCTCCTCGCCGTTTGCGCCCTGCGCCGCGCACGCGCTCTGCAAAGGGCCAGAGGGGAGGCGCTGCACGGCAGGCTGCTGGCAGCAGCACAGCCCTTTCGATCGATCTGTCGCACCGTCCCTCTCTCTCGCCCACGCTGCGCCCACGCTGCGCCCACGCTGCGCCCACGCTGCGCCCACGCTGCGCCCACGCACCGCAGTGGGCGTGGGCTCTTGTAGGGGCCCTGTGGCCCTTCCCGCCCTTTGGCCCTCACAGTAGGCCATAAGAGTGGCGCAGGTGGCCAGCCAAGACTGGCCATGAATGGGACCTGAATTGAACGCATGACCCCACCAAAGGTTTCCTCGGTCGGAGAGCAATCCGTTGGTGAGATCTTACGCTCGATTCGAGTCCTATTTAGCGGCTCTGAAGCTCAAAACGCGTGCGCCCTTGTCTGACGCGGAAGGGAAGAACGTAAGTCTGTGCCGTCGCCGTCCTCACCCTCCGAGCTAGCGTGTCCCGGCGCGTGCGGCGCAGAAGTCGAGTTTTGGCGCCAATGTTTTTGTTTCGTTGTTTTTTGTATTTAGGTTTCCCTGTTTTGGTTGTGATTTTAGCAGATGACACATTTATGTACTCAGTTATTCGCAAAAACAGAAACAAAAATTATAAGTATAAATGTCTTGTAATGCTTGTACTGTCGAACGGGGAGAGCGAGCGGCTGGATGGTCGGACAAGAATATTTTGTAGGTCAGAGGGCGCTCCGCGTGCCCTGCCCTGTGCGTGTTCGCCTCCCTCCAGCTGGCAGACAGGCCACCGCCCCACTCCCCCTTGAGACGCCGCACGCTCGCTGCCGCGCTACTCATGCTTGCTTATTTTGGAGGTGTCGAGTGACGACCGGACGCTGCGCCGAGGCGCCCTGGTATCGAAAACATCTTTTACGGCTATTGAGTATTCATGCCATTGGTCATCATATTGAGCATCCTCGCGTTGAAACTAAGAAAATGATACCCAACACAAGTGGTATTGTGCATACCAGTGTACCGTCGACAATGAACAGTTATATTCAGATGTCTTAAAGTTTCCGTATCAAAATAATCATTTTCGTGAATTACATTACGCAAGAGATTTGTCTCATAAAATGTCTTAAGTTCTCATTAGTATCATCTGCTTTCACTTTAGCGTTAACGTTTTTTTCTGTACGCGTGGTCCTTATTGTGGACGTACGCGCGAGCACGCTGTGGCCCGCGGGGCGGCGGCGTGGCGTGGCCGAGGGGCGCCGTGAAGCCCGGGGACCGAGGCCCCCTTACCCCCACCCCGTGTCGGTTTGTTGTGACGGAGACTCCCACCCACCCGCGCCGCCCCCGGCCTCACCCCACCCCAACTCCCGCCGCTGCCCTCACCCTCGTGGACCCTGCGGCCTCCCGTCAGCGCACACTGGGCCAGAAGACCGGCGCAGACGGCCGAAACTCTAGGCGGGTTTTGAGCTTCAGAATCTCCAAATAGAACTCGAACCGGACATGTTACCCGACTAATAATGGATTGCTCTTCGAACGAGTAATCCTTTATGGTGGAGTCTCACGATTGATTCGAGTCCCATTCAGTGACTCTGGAGCTCAAAACGCGTCTGGAGTTTTGGCCGCGTGGGCCGGTCTTCTGACCCACTGTGCAGCGGCCCAAGGGTACATCACTTCGAAAATAGGTGCACACTAACTGGTGACTAGACTGGATTTCTACTTTGATTAGATTGAAAAGCTGAAAAAATGCGTAGCAAAACTGCTGCAAACAGGACAAATTTACGTGGGTGGGCGGCGTTTTAAATGACTGTACTGAGAGGAGGCAGCGAGGGGTTACCCACTCCGGGAATCATGTGTACACTCAACCTGGGAATCATTCGTATTTTTTTCGAAATTTTATTAAAAATCCTAATCATTTTGATGGTATGTCGTCGTAATCTTGCAATAGTGTCCCAAAACACTAAGAAAAAAAGAAATTTCTTTAAATTTCTTCCCTTTGTCTATGGGATTTGTTCAGGAATCGTGGGAATCCGGAACCATGTGTACACCAAAATAAGAAGTGGGTAACCCCTCGGGAGGCAGTGACAGGGATCAGCGGTGTACACTTACTATATGAAGTGAGACACCCCTGGCCGCGGCCTACGCGTGCGGGCGCGCGGGCCTAACTTTGCAGTGCAGTTGTGTAACACTTGGATGCTGCGCAGAAATTTTGCGGGTAAGTAAATGTGCACGTGTAGGGCCTCGTGGAGTTAGACAGGTCTGTGGGGCGGCGCGGCCAGATGGTCGCATAAATGCGTGCGCGGCGCCGGCTTGCGTGCGTGCTTGGGACGTCGTGACCTACCTCCGTTACGTCGTTGCATCGCACCTCTGGTGCTGGCACTGATGGTGGTTCAGCTGGCCCTGGCGGCTCAGGTGGCACTGGTGGTGACGCAGGAGGCCTTGTTGACCATGCGGGCGACCGTGGTGGCTTAGGTGGCCCTAGTGACCATCCTGGTAACCATCCTGGTGGCTATGCTGGTGGTGGCCCTGGCGCTTGGGGCTCAGGGGGCCCCAGTAACCATCCTATGGTGACCATAATGATGACCATATCCATAATGATAAAGAAGACCATGCTGAAGATCCTGCTGGCGGATCAGGTGGCCGTAGTGACCACCCTGGCGACCACAAGGATGACCTTACTGATGACAATACCCTAATGATGGCCATAATGATGACCATAATGATAACCATAAATGAACATGCTGGTGCTGGTTATTGGCCCTGCTGGCGGTCTTGATGTCTCTGGTGGTCTCCCTGTTGGCTTTGTTGGCCAATGTGACCCTCGTGGCCCTGGTGGCTGTTGGTGGCCCTGGTGGCCCCAGAGGCCCGGGTGGCCCGGGTGTCCCTGAAAGCCCTGGAGGTGGCGGCGGTGGTGGTGATGGACCTTTTGGCCCCGTTGTCGGTGGACCGCTCGCTGGTGGACGCGTTGGAGATGGCCACTAAAATGGACGTGGACAGCGCCGAGATGCGGGGCAGCGCGGCAGGGCCGTCCCAGGAGCGCTGGTGTGGGGCTGATGGCAAATTGGTGGGTCGGTGTCAGGGTGGGAGAGACCGAGAAGGGGGAGGGGGTGGGGAGGTTAAAGAGGAAGGGGACGTTGATGTCGAAGATACGGGCGTGTAATGTCGGGGCGGATTAAGTGTTTGGGCGCGGCGAGTCGGCGACAGAGAGGAGGGGGTGGGAAAGGGGGTGGGAAAGGGGGTGGGGATGAAATTGTGATAGCTCGTGCTACTCCCCCACCCTTCCTTGAGCACCCCTTTGGCCCCCGCCCCCCTCGCGCTGTGCTCGTGATGTGGAAGGGGTAGTGGCAACAGGTAGCTCGGCCTGTAAACTCATAAACACAACAATCTGATGTTGGATGTAACGCGGCGCGTTTCACGGCCAGCAGGGGCTTTGTTGGCCGTTTCCCCCTCAAGAAGGGCCCCGTGGGGGCACCGGAGCCTCAGCGCCGTGGGCCAGATGACTGTCGATGCGGTTGAAATCCCGGACGGATTTTTAGCTCAAGAGTCCCTGAATGGGACTCGAACCGAACGTGTGACCCCGCTAATGAATTGCCCTTCAAACGACACTGTGGCCAAAAGTTACGGATAATTCTGTAAACAACTTGTGCTAATTCTCTGTAACCCCAAACCCAGTATTTCCTGTAGCCTCTTTACAGTATTCACTGACTCGCAGTATTCTCTATAGGACTTACAGTGGGCTCCGTGCTCCTCAATGTTCTGCGACGGGCGTGCGGAGAAAATTGTGAGTCGCACAGTGAATACTGTAAAGAGGCTACAGGAAATACTGGGTGTAGGGTTACAGAGAATCCTGACAAAAATAAATTTAACTGACTTTTCCGTAGTTTTTCGCCACATTGGAGGAATCCATGGTTGGGGTCACTCGTTGGGTTCGAGTCCTTAAGCGACTCGGGGGCTCAAAACGCGTCTGGCCGCCTGCGCCGGTTTTCTGGCCCACTGTGCCAAGGGAGAAGGGTGTGGGGAGTGAAGGGCGGGGTGCCGTAAGGGCCAGCCGACTGCGGCGCACCCCGCGGGACGCCGGAATACGGGGACGTTTTTCACCTGAACGCGCCAACAGCGGATTGCGCCCCATTAGGACACTCCCTGCGCATACTGCGTAACGCCGCACAAGGGGAAACAATTGCAGTCAAATTTGTATACCAAAATTCACCCAAAAAAATATTTAAAAATGACTAAACTTTATTAAAATTTATCAATATTTTTTTTCAAAAGTCATCGAAATTGAACTGAAATGCATTTGATTTGTACAATGAAATTCACAGCGATTTTCCTTTGACGCCGCATTTCTGGAACGACCTACCTGTGTCTACTTGGCACGCACTTACATATGCATGCTTGCAAGTACACACTTACAACTGCATGCTTGGCGCCGTATAACTCCATGCTACGCTTATGCATTTGTAAGTGTGTACTTGCTAAGCATGCGTTTGTAAGGGTGTACAGGCGCGGATACAGGGGGTGGGGGGCAAAGGGGTTTTTGCCCCCCCCCCCCCATAGCACCTAGATAGCCGCCTGAAAGGAAGGCAAAAAGTGATACTTTGCCCCTGTAGGTAGGCAAAAAGTGCTGTCCCCCCCCCCCCCCGCCTCTGGATTCACCACTGAGGGTGTACTTGTTAGCATGCATTTGTGAGTGCGTGCTAAGTGGACAGGTTTGTAGTGCACGCTCCCCGCACCCCGAAACGACACGACGAGGGGGAAGGACGCCTCGGGAACAGAATAATTGCTGGAATGCATTATTCCAGTCAGAACTAGATTCTCGAGTTAACGTCGACCGATTTGACGACGTATTATGTCGATGTAGCTAGATGACAAAATAACAGCCAATCAACAATCAACCCCGATCGACGTAATCGTCGCTCAATCGACGACCGGTTACTGGCTGCATTACGAACAATCAGCATGGGACTTAGTTCGAAAAGAGTTTCCAAATTTCCGACGTTCTATTCTGGAAAGGAAGTTGGCCGCTGCTGCACAGAGGGCAAGAAGTCCGGTGGAGGCCGTCAAAATCCCGGACAGATTTTGAGCTCCAGCGTCGCTAAATGGGACTCGAATTGAACGGGTGACGTGAACGGGTGTTTTACCACCGATGCATTGCTTTTCGAACGAGGGGGTCTCCGGGGGTCACACAACGGTGGAGTCACCCGTTTGGGTTGAGTCCTGCTCTGGAGCGTAAAACGCGCCTTGAGTTTTGGCCGCTTTGCGCCGGTCTTCTGGCCCACTGTGCATTGTGGGCATTTGAGAATAGTCCTTTGAAACTCTATTTCCACATTTGAGTTGAAACGGCGTTTACTCCGATGCAACTCACTTTAAACTGCGATTATGCTAACAACGCAGTTCAAAACGGGTTGAATCGGAGTTAAAATAGGAAAAACCAGTGGAGAATTTCGTCTGGGGCGCCGCTTACCGCCGGCCCCTGCGTGTGGGCATCGCACGGTGCGCTGCGTCTGGATCGGACTCCTCAGCGCATCGCGGCACGTCGCGGGGCCGACCGCTGCAACAATGTCAGGAAGGAGACAAATGCCCTCCGATTCGCCATGGTGGCTCTCGAGCTGGACGACGTGCGGGTGTGGCCTGCACAGTGGGCCAGAAGACCGATGGAGGCGGTCCAAATCCCGGACGGATTTTGAACTGACGAGTCACCAAATGGGACTCGAACCGAACGTGTTACCCCACTTCTGAATTCCTCGTTCGAAGAGCATTTCCGTTAGTGGGGTCACACGCGTTCGATTTGAGTCCTGTTTAGCGACTCTGGAGCTCAAAACGCATGTAGAGTTTTGGCCGCCTCTGTCGGTCTTCTGGCCCACTGTGCTCGGCCTGTGCCTCTCCGTGCCGTGCCTTGCAGTGCATTGATGGCCGCATCTTCTCACGAGACGCATCCTTGCGTGCGTGCGTGATTTTGCATCATGTCTCGGTGCCGCGCCATGGTGCACGGTGCAACTAGCGCATCGTCCCGCCTCTCTGCCCCGGGAGCGGCGGGAGCCCCATCATTTACATTCCCACCTTCGTTGTTCGTTTTCTCTTGCCGGGAGAAAAACGAGCGGCGCAGCGTCTTTTTCTCCAGCCGTCCCTCCGTCTCCGTCAGCGTGACAATTTGTTTTGGTCCTCCTTGGTCGAAGCCCGTTCCATTCATATCTCCCCTGGAACCGGATAGCACCGACTAACGCCGCCGCTCACCGCGACCGCAACGCGGCTGGACTGCCTCGCCGGCAGACAGACGGGCACCCAGTGGGCCAGAAGACCGGCATCATCATTATCATCATCAGCGCTTTTAGGTCTCAAAAGACTTTTAGCGTTCGAGTAAGCAACTACGACAGACTCGGCACGCGCAGGCGGCAAAAACTCCAGACGCGTTCGCGTTTTGAGCTCCAAAGTCGCTAGATGGGACTCGAACCGAACGTGTGACCCCACCAATAGGCTCCTCGTTCGGAGAGCAATCTAATGGTGAGGTCACACGTTCGGTTCGAGTCACATTTAACGAATTGCAGCTCAAAACGCGTCCGGAGTTTCGGCCGCCTCCTCCGGTCTTCTGACCCATTGTGGGACAGCCCAGCCAACAGCCTGACAGGACAGACAGACTGCCAGTGTCCTTGTCGCGGCTGCGGGGCTGCTTTGGGTTATATGCAGTAATTCTGCGTGGCGCGTGGCATTGGCTGCATCGGCACGGCATGCCTGCGGCGGCGCATCTTCGCCCCACTCCAAGCTGGCCGATAAAGTGGGTTGCGTCTCGCGTGCGTCTGGCACGGCCGCGGCTAGCCCATTCCTGCGATGGAGGCGTGAAAAGTCTGATACACGCCAAAGGCGCGCACTTTCAAAGACGAACTAAGATTCCAAATTTCCCATATTTTGACACCGAAGTCTGCAAATTTGACTCCGAATCGAATCTTACCTCATTAAATTGGGTGCCGAACTATTCACCCACCCCTACCTCGGTTTTGTCCAATTTGACTAGTTTAGTGTGGCCGCTGCCACCGTGGATCGCGGACGCTCTTCCAAGTGTGTTTTCGCGGTGCCAAGGCGTGGCGGGACGCGGCACACAGTCGGCCAGAAGATCGGCACAGGTAGCCAAAACTCTAGACGCATTTTGAGCTGCTGAGACACTAAACAGGACTCGAACCGAACGTCTGACCCTTCTAATGGATTCCTCGCTCGTAGAGAAATCTATTGGTGAGGTCACAAGTTCGGTTCAAGTCCTATTCAGCGACTTTGGATCTTAAAACGCGTCTAGAGTTTTGGCCGACTGCTGGTCTCTTGGCCTACTGTGCGGCGGAGCGGGGTAGTGCGGCGTGGCGTGCTAATTGCGATTAAAGGCCTCTCTGTCTGGATGGAGGCTGCACGCCTCTGGTGAATTAGACCAGTAATTCGTCCATTTTTAAACTGTGGGCGTCTCGAAACACGTTGCACGCGAAAAAGACTGCCGCTGGGCCCAGCCGTATCGTTTTGTTGCTGTGGGGGGTTGCTTTTATCCGGTGTCTTGATTAGATGCGAACAGTCAAAAATAAATTTAAATTCAAACAACAAAATTCAAAGTTGCTTGGTTTTTGTCGTTCAACTGACCTAGTATGCTACTTTTTCAGATTAAAATGAATAAATAAATAAATAATTGTCAAATTTTTTTTCTTTAAAGTGAGCAAGCTGGAAGGATTAGTTTTTTTTTTCTTCTGCAGTTCCACGGCTGTGAGAGCCAGTGCTGGAGTGATACTGAACTCAGTTCGGACTCCTTTCTAAGTTTGACCCGCCGTTTGGCCCTGTTATGGTACTCCCTCTCCAATTCGAGATCGAGACGTCACTGTCCGGAACTGATGGAGGACATCTTGAAACTGGAATGGGCCGGCAGGAGGGATGCGCGCGCGCGGCGAGGCAGCAGTGTCACCCCTCGAGGAGGCCCCGCACAGTGGAACAGCCAGAAGACCGGTGCAGGCGGCCGAAACTCTAGACACGCCTTGAGCCCCGGAGTCGCTAAATGGGACTCGAGCCGAACGTGTGACGACCACACCAATGGATTCCTCGTTCGGAGAGCGATCCATTGGTGGGGTTACACGATCGTGTCGAGTCCCATTAGGCGGCTCCAGAGCTCAAAACGTGGTTAGAGTTTTTGCCCCATCTGGCCCACTGTGCAGTGGGCCAGGGCGCCAGGGCGCCAGGGCCCCCTGCTCTCCACCCCCCTGGAGCCATGGCGGGTGCAGCGCTTTGGCGGGGATGACGATGACCACGACGGCGTGGCCGCGGATGCGTTGCTGTTCCCGCGCCAAGACAAGAACACACCCCCGGGGGTCGCCGGTCAAAGCAGGTCGCCATTATGCGGGTCAACTTAGCGGGGTCCTCCTCAGTGCCGCCTCCTGGCGATGACGACTCCTTGGCGATGAAAAGCGGCCCGAATGAGTGGCGCCTTTGTGTCCTTAATGGCCCTCTGGCCGCGCGATGGCTTCGCTAGCGTCGTCGCCGCTAGTCACGACGAGCCGCCATTAGCCGAGTAATGGCTTGGCTTGGTGTCCCACCTGTAAGGGGAGGACGGCGCACAGGGGGCCAGAAGACCGTTGAGGCGTCCAAATATTAGGCGCGTTTTGAGCTCCTGCGTAACTAAATGGGACTCGAACCGAATGTGCGACCCCACCAATGGATCGCTCTCCGAACGAGGAATCCATTGGTGGCGTCACGCGTTCGGTTCGAGTCCCATCAGCGACTCTGGAGCTCAAAACCCGTCCGCTATTTTGACAGCCTCCACCAGTCTTCTGGCCCACTGTGTGTCGGTGACGCGGCGCCAAAGTGGCCGAAGCGGCCGAAAACGCCCAGGAGACTCATGAACTGTAGGGCCCTAAGGTTCGTAGGGACGAAACGTTTATGGGTCCGAAAGGCTGATGGGTGCAAAGGGTTGTAGGGCCTGAAGGATTATGAAGATCAAAGGGTTAACAGAGACCTATTGGATCGGTGAAGCCCAAATAATAAAGGACAGACTTTTTCTAAACATTTTTAAAACAAAAGATTTTAACTTTGTCTTGAGTCGTGAGGGGGTGATAGGGGATGCACTAAAATTTATCAAAACGTAGTAAATTTTACTGCGCGCAGTTTTTCACAGGAAGTTCTTTACTTTTTTGCAATCGGTTTGCGGCATCTTGAAGGTGAGAAAATTATCTTTAAATCGACCTACGATCATCCATGTAGCCGAAGAAAAAGCTTCATTGAAACCCTTCTGAAATAAGTCTGTATCTTTGGATGTGTTTTCGGAAATGTTTTTCTTGGGCTACATATATGAATGTTAGTCGATTTATAGATAATTTTTTCATCTTCAAGATGCCGCAAACCCGAGAGGTCCCTCACTCTGAGTTTGCCTGTACACAGTTTGTTTGATTGTGTCGGATTGCTTGGGATTCTGTATGATTTTGTCGCGCTTTTTGCCCACCTACTGGCGTTTTTGACGCAAGATTGTGGGATTGTCTCCTCCAAGCGTACCCAGATACCCAGATTGTTTTAGTGGGGGACCCCTTGCGCAAACCGATTGCCAAAAAGTAAAGTATTTCCTGTGCAAAACTGCGCGCAGTGAAAAAAATCTTTAGTTTTGAAAATGTTCAGAAAAGTTTGTTCTTTCATTTGGGCTTCACCGTTTGCTTCTGTAAAACATATTGAAAAAGTTATCTCAATCTAAAGAGGGGGTAAAAACACCCCTAAAAACCAGTTCGGAGAAGAGATAGCCCTCTTAAACCTTAGCTCTTTTAAGCTCTACAAGCCATTGCACCCCATAAGACTTTCGGACCCATTAACCTAAGATTCTTTCGGCTTCATTAGACCCATTGGTTTCCGTAAGAAAACCCCTAAAAACGGTACATACGTGGACGAGACTGCCCCCTTAAAAGTTTAATGAGGACGGGTCTTATCGGGCCGAAGCACATGGGGCCGGAAGTATTTTGGGGCTTTAGGTTTTAGGGCCCATAGGCTGGCAGAGTAAAAGGGAGATGGGGCACTGCAAAAAATTCCGTGTTTTGGTACGGAAAATGTACAGAAAATGGGGTACAGAAAAGGTACGGACCCTCCGTACTGGTTCTCTGTGGTCCCCATAAGGATCTCATGTAAACTGCTACAGAAAACATGTACAGAACCTCCGTGGTTGGCAAGGTACGGACGGTCCAGGTAAAAAATTGACCATACATTTTCCGTGTAATTTCTGTACTTTTTTCTATCAGTGGGGGGGGGGGGGTGCAGGACGTTGGGAACGTTCTCATCTCTCAGCGTCTCTCCCTCCGCCCCGGCCGTGGCCTCGTCTAGCGTCTACCGGCCACCATCGCACCATCGCACAGACATAGCTACAATTGAGGTGTAGCCAAGTGGGCCGGCCCGCCCGAGGACGACGGGTAGATTGGACAGTCGCACGAACACTGAACCTTACACACTATATCAGTCCTTACAAGGAAGAGTAGCTTGTTATAAGCAAAGTATTTTGAGAATACATAAGATTACAAAAAAAAATACTTCGTAACTTACAAACTATTTCTTCGTAGAACAAACTAAATAGTTCGTACGTTACATGTACTCGAAGTACTTCGTAAGGTTTTAAGTGTGAAGAAGTGGTTAGGTTAGGTTTTTGATACTTGAATTAAAGCGAGCACTCACTTAAAGAGAGATATTTCGAAACAAGATAAACGTAGATAATTTACTGTAGACGAAGTAAATTTTACCTGCCACAAGGACAACTTACTTGATCCCAAGTAAAATTGTCTTATTCCAAGCAAATTTCCTTGTTTCAGGATTCTTTTTCTGAGTGCTACTTCTAAAAATTCCCTTTTTAGACCTTGGCGTGAATCAGTGCCTTCTTTATCGAAATAACGCTGCATTCAAGTTGTTTGAATTTCGCGAGGGTACGACGCACGACACTGGTCCAACCCCAGCGCCCACTCACCGGAACAAGATCACGTGGCGTAACCAGTCGTTGTGTCGCTTCCCTCCCCCTTACCGACTCACCCCAGGTCCACCCCCTGGCCCCCTTTTGGCTCACCCCTGCACAGTGGGCCAGAAGGACGGCGCAGGTGGACAGAACTCTACACGCGTTTTGAGCTCCAGAGTCACTAAAGAGAGCTCGAATTAAACGTGTGACCCCACCAATGGATTCCTTGTTCAGAAAGCAATCTAGCGGTGGAGTCACGTTCGGTTCGACTCCCGTTTAGCGAATGAAGAGCTCAAAATCCGTCCGGGGTTTGGACCACTTCCACAGTCTTCCGGCCCACTGTGCCCTGGCTTGCCCCTGGCTGGCCTCTGGCTGGCCTCGGGGCTTGACTCGCCGGTAATCATAATCATTCGGCACTTTATTGAGTGGGGTGGCGTATTGATTGAGGGATAATTTCGTTTGCGGGATAAATATTTGACTTTTGTGGCGCCGCGGCTTTTTAACGCCGGTGTGGTTATGCCGTGGCGTTGCTTCTGTTGTTGTCGGTGGCGTTGCGGTGTTTCTTGTTGTTGCCGTTTCTTTTTCTGGCTTATGTTATAGCAGCGCAGATGGCAGGCTTCACTGGTATAGGCGGTAAGCTGAAAGCCGCCAGGGTTCCAAAACACACACACACACACACACACACACACACACACACACACACACACAGAGGTGCTATGCACGCTACGTCGCGGCTTGTCTATCGCCCGCTGCTTACGACACGCCTATACTTCGTTCATGTAACAGCAGGGCATACTCGATAGTCATTGTTACTGAGGAGTGATTTTCTATCAAGGGAGCACAAAATATGTTTTGGTGTCAATTGAATTGTGCGCCCCGAGGGTAAAGGAAAGTGCCTGTAAAGTCCTACGTTGAGTCAAGGCACGCAGGTTAAATCGGGTAAAACTAAGGCGTATCGTTGCACCTTTTTTAAAGCGTGCTGGTGCTTGCGCCCATCCTGAAGCGTACAGGAGCATAATCACCATGTTCCACCTATCTTAATACTTAGGGACTTTGCCTCTGTACGCTTCGAGAAAGGCGTACGACCAATAAGCCGCAGATTTCCGCACAAGCCGGTCGTCCACATGCCTCGTTGTCCAAAGTTGCCTCCGTTGACGGTACTGTGTAAGTGCCACCACCCTCTCGCTCGCCCTGCGTGTTTTGCCTTCGCTGTGTGGCCGGCCAGCGGTTCGATGGGACGCGTGCGGTGACACGTCATCCACCTATGATTGAAGAAAAAGTACCGGTCCTGGCGGCGGCCTGGCTTCGATTGAATCCGCGGGCCCCTTTTGAGTCTGGACGTGACGAGCAGGTCGATGCCAACAATTAGATGATGATGAATGCGGTCGGAGCATAATTGACGCACACGTCACACGTGTGTATGTGTATTAGCACGCGCACGATGAATGGCGCTTTGTTTGCGGGGGAATTCAGCAATCAGGTGTGTGGAGCCGTAATGCAATAACACCTGACGAAACAAATCGACGCGCAGCGACTGACTACACTGCTGTCTCTAATTTTGCAATACTTTGTTACAGCAACGTTTTACTCCAAAGCTCAGTCTGCCATTCCCACGACTCAGGGGCAACGATTTAGTTTTTGCAGCATTTTTCTGTGACCACCTCTCAAATTTTGCGATTAAAGAGCTTTTTGCAGTACTTTTGTGTTGCTGGAAAAAACATTGTAGGCATTTTTTGTAGGGATTTTTTTTGTTGGCTTTGTTGCGTTACATTGCATTATTTTTGTTGAAAAATATACACACTATGTAAATATATGTAGGATTGTGTGCGTGGAACTTGCACGATTTTGTCCATACGTGGGATTGCGTAAAAATGCATTAGTTAATGCAAAGTTGCGTACAAATTTTGTGCAAAACGTTACGCAGGTTTGAAATCATGCACCGCCACGTACAAAATTGTAAATCAACATTTTAGCGTGTTCGTACCTTACATATGATCAAAATACGTCGTAACGTTTTTAGCGTGCAAGAATGAACGCCGAAATGAACGCGTCCAAGAGTGACTGCAGCGGCGAGGGCGTGACGGAGAATGAATGTCGAATGAATGAACCAGCGACGCATGCTGGCGGTGCGGCGGTGGTGGTGGTGGTGGCGGCGGCCAAAGAGAGGCGAATGAATGAGCGAGCCGAGCGCTGCTGTGCGCCGCACCGCGCCGCACTTGACCCACTGGCCGTGCTCGGCGGCCCGGTGCTCCGCTGTGCGGCCGCCACGCTGCTGGCGCCGCGCGGTACAGTACAGCACGCCACATGGCATGCGTTGCCGTAAGGCCGGCCTTGATTGTCCCGGACGCGTCACGGATGCGTCACAGACATGTCACGGACGTGTCACGTGACGGGAGGACCTCGTCACTTTGTCTGTTCATCGGGGCAAACGCCGGAAACAAAAGCCCGCCTGTCAACAGCGTGCGTAGGGCGGGCGCAGGACCGCGGCTTCAAGTTTGGGCGCCTCTCCCGCTTGACTGGCACACCTCCCCTCCGCCTTCTAGACTCCGTTTTGCCACTCGCTCTTCCTCTGTCTTCTCCGTCCTGCCTCCTCGCTTCTCTATCTTCTCTTCTCTCCTCTGTGTCTCTGTGCTGCCTTGGAGTGGAACAGTAATAATCAGGACTGATATTTTAGGTAAGGTATTTTTCATCACGCAACTTTAGGAGAGAATAATATTATCGCCCAAATTCGGGTATGGAAGGTTTCTTGACCCTAGTTTGGGTAGTAATACTATTCAGCTACAGGCAGTTGGCGTACCCATTATCGCCTGAATCGCGATAAAATCATAATCACCGAAATTAGGGTGGTATAGTATATCTCGCAAAAAATTTGGTATTGATGAAGACTCTTTGATATTCGCTTCATCGTCGCTCTCCTCTCTTTCGCGACTGTCTGTCTCATCCGTCTTTCCTCTTTCCTCTTTCCTTACTCTCGTCTCTCTTTCTCCTCTCTCTCATCTCTTTTCACTCAAAATGTCTTACAATGAAATTTGACCTATGTTATTCGTATGTTGCAGTGAATTCGGCGCAAGCTAATACGAATCAGAATTTCTGCGTAGTACGAATCTTTTTAGCTTTTTCATTGTAGGTACAAAGAAAAGCCTTCGCAATACGAAGGAAAACCACCTTCGTATTATGCTGGCGCCATTTCCTTCGCATTATGGGAAATTTCTTCGTAAGACATTTAGAGTGTTCAGTTTCCTTCTCTTTTGCACCTTTCTCTGTGTCCTCGCTTTATCTCTGTCTCCCCGCACCTCTTCTTCATCTTTACGCCTCCTGTCTCTCCCTCCTCCCTCTCTCTAGCTCCCCTGTCGCTCATCTCTCTCTCTCTCTCTCTCTCTCTCTCTCTCTCTCTCTCTCTCTCTCTCTCTCTCTCTCTGCCTACTCTCCCACCTCTCTTTCTCGCCCCTCTACGGCTTGACAAAGTTTTTTGAAGGGCACTGTACCTGTTTAGCGCTGCAAATTGGGCGGGATGGCGGGTGACAGTGCGCTGATGTGTGGGTGATTAAATTGCGTGCGGGACTGGCCGGAGCGGGGCGCCGCTCTGCTGCGGGTCTCGGCCGTATAATTTTCACTGGTGCCGCACCCTCCGCCTTCATGTATCATTTATTTTGTGCCCTGTCGTCCTCGGCCGCTGCCCCCCCCCCCCCCCCGGTTCGGTCTTTTTTCGTTGCGCCCCTGTGTACTGGCGCCTTCCCCCGCTAGCCCCCGGCACCACCTTTCAACCCTCTGGTTCGATAATTAATTTACTGCACTGGTGGTGAAACTAGGGCGGCGGAAGTTTATACATTTTTCCTGCGTAGATTCTTCGAAACGCGGCATTAAATTGCTAAATTTTGCCTCATTTGACCCTAGAATGGTATTACACTTGCGTGTACTACGCTGAATACAATGCTTTTTTTGTACTGGGCATTACTAAGTGTTTACCCCCGCCTCGAAACGTACTCCTCAGAAGTGCTACGCTGGAAGCAGCGCGTATTCAAGCACACTAGGAAATTTGTACGCCCTGAGCAGGGATTTCTTATCATATTAAAAATGTCCGGTCTTGGCTCCAATCTTTCGGCTCTCTCTCTCTCTCTCTCTCTCTCTCTCTCTCTTGGGTATAGGATTTTCGGATGCAGCTATCGAATTCAGCCCACACACTAATTACTCTGTGCATTTTTGGGCATACACTCTGCACAACATTGAGCATGTGTTCGTAAATGCACATATTGGTGCGTAACTAAGCATGAAAGATTGCGTTGTTGCGCATGAATGTGTATATTTCACGCGCATGTTTCATTTTGTGCAAACGCTGCGCTCAAAAAAAAAGAAAGGTGCACGGTAATTAAATGTGTATCGATCGAACAAAGTCGATTACCACAACAAAGTAATTGTTTCCCCGCGTGGTGGTCTACTCGCGGGGCCAGAAGAGCGGTACAGGCGGTCAACCTCCCGAAAGCGTTGTGCGCTCCATATTCGCTAAACAGGGCTCGAACCCACCAATGGATTCCTCGTTCGGACAGCAATTCATTGGGTTCAAGTCCCACTAAGTGAGTCTGGAGCTCAAAACAAGTCAAGAGTTTTGGCCGCTTGTGCCTGTCTTACGGCTCACTGCGGGGCACCAGTGTCGGCGCCCCACTGGCCGACTGGCACCGCGTGGGGTAGTCCGGCCTCCCCGGATGCGGAAGGCGCGAAAAGCCTGGGCTGCGGTGATTGATGTTGACGGACGAGGAGCAAGGAAGGCCGGGCGGGCCGGGTGGGCAGAGCACACAGTGGGTCAGAAGACCGTTGAGGGAGCCAAAATTCTAGACGCGTTTTGAGATCCAGAGTCGCTAAATGGGACTCGAATCCAACGTGTGACCCCACCAATGGATTCCTCGTTCGTAGAGCTATCCGTGGGTGGGTTCACACGTTCGATTCGAGTCCCATTTAGCGACTCTGGTCTTCAAAACGTGTCCGATATTTTGACCGCCGCAACGGTCTTCTGACCCACTGCGCACTGTGGGACGCTATCAGCCGGCCTCCGTTACTCGGCTTTGCAAGCAGACTGGTTCCGAGAGTCGTTTTCGTCGCTGTCTCTCTCGCTCTCATCGGGCGTCCCGTGTAGGTGCGACAGAGACAGAGCGACGGAGTCGATTTCTCGAACACTCTAAATATCTTACGAAGAAATTTCCCATAATACGAAGGAAATGGCGCAAGCATAATAGTGTAGGAAGGCGGGTTTTCTTTGTATTACGAAGGTTTTTCTTTGTATCTTAAAATGAAAAAGCTGAAAAGATTCGTATTACGAAGAAATATCGCTTCGTATTATGCTTGCGCCGAATTCACTGTAACATACGAATAACATTGGTCTAGTTCCATAGGAAAACATTTAGAGTGAAGTCAGTCCGCAGATGCGCAAGCGAAATTGTTGGCAGTGCCGCTGCTCGGGCACGGGGTCGTGCGGACTTGAAGCTCGCGACAGCATGGGGTATTTACTTGTGGAGGCGTGCGAGCACTGAGAGTGAAAGAGTCTTGATCAATCAATACCCATTTTTGGGTGAGCAACACTTCATCACCCGAATTTGGGTGAGGAAGGGGTAACGGCTACCTATATGGCTTCATAGTATTCTCACCCAAATTTGGGCGAGGAAACCTTCCTCACCCAAATTTGGGTGATACAGAATTCCTCAACCAAATTTGGGTGATACAGAATTCCTCACCCTAAATTTTAGTCATGATCATGACTCTTTCATTCTCAGTGAGTGAAGCGGTTCAGTTGGGTGGGGGTTGAAAGGGGCAGTTGCTTCCCCGCTACCACGGAAGGGTTACATCATGCCCGATGAGCATGAGACACACCTTCCATTCTCGCGCATTAACTAGGTCACTTTGTCACTCTACCCGTGTTGCGTAGAGCCAAGCAGATCGACGATGCCCCTGGAGCGACGTAGAACTAATATATTAAGTAGATCTCACGTTAAATACCTTAAAAAGGAATATGAACAATGTTATTCGTATGTTACAGTAAATTCGGCGCAAGCATAGTCCGAAGCAATATTTCTTCGTAAGACAATTTTTTTTTGCTTTTTCATTGTAAGATTCAAAGAAAAAACTTTCGTAACACGAAGAAAAACCACCTCCGTATTATGCTTGCACCATTTCCTTCTTATTGTGGGAAATTTTTTTTCGTAAAAGATTTTCAGTGCATCGATGGTCGTGCGCGATTTTACACAGACAAAACACTAGCTTCTTTTTTCAGGAAATGATGAAAAGTGTTCACTCCCAAGATCCAACTGAGCTTTTTCTTCGTTATACGAACCAAAGGCTTAGAATTATGACAGCACAGCGAGGGAAGTAACTTATGGAGGGAGGTTCTCAGCTACTGATGACCACTTTCTTCTCAATAGGAATAAATTTCTCATGGATACGATAGTTTTGAATCACACAGTGCTGAGGTATCATCGCTCAATATTATGTTAGGCACAGTGTTTCTCAGTCGCAAATTAAGCGAGTCTGTTGATGTTTCTCAGCCAAAAGGCGCTACTACTAGAAAGTGTGATAGCCCGACACCTGGTTGAGGCGGTCGCCAGCAAGTCAAGGCTGCACTGCGTGTGGCGCCAGGTGTGTCTCAAGTGAAGTGGCACACGAAGTGTTTTGAGCCGCTGTTGCGCCGAACTTCGGATGAGGTGACGTCTGTCACGGTCTGGCTCTGCGCAGAAAAGCCATTCATACCGTTCAGCTCGCGGTGGCACTACGCCGACGAGGACACGGGGAAAACACACAAACGGTCGCGGGGGTAAACACTAAAAAAAAATTAAAAAAATCGTGTGCAGACTACTCGGTATTACGCTGTATTACAGAGGTATTCAACGTGTAGTTTTGTACTGAGCTAACATTAGGTGAAGGGTTCTTCGTAACGTATGACCAATTTCTCCATGTTACGAACAAATTTCTCCGTATTAATATAGATTTGTGTCTCAGGGGTACTGAAAATTAGCTTGGAGTGTTGATACATTCGACCCAACAGAAAATTTGTTGGTTCCGTGATAATCTAATAAAACTGTTCGCTTTACGAATTATTTGTTGGTACGAGGAACAGTCCGTTAGTGAGGACAAGAATAGTAGAAAAGGCGATATCAAAAATTTGTTCCTTTAACGTGTTTTTTTTTCGTTGCGCGAACAGATGTTAGTTAGACCGAGAAATTTTTCGTTACGCAAACGAATGTTTTCGCTTATCACAGAGCGAATAACGAATTTTCCGTTGGGTCAACGAACTGCTCTTTTCCGTGTTACGTCAGCCGCTTTCGGGGATGCGACAGGGAAAGTGTACCGGAAGGGGTTGTTGACAGCCGAGGCCGCCGAGGCCTTGTAACACGGCCTTCGCAATGGCGCAGCGCGCAGCGTAGGGCTTTGCCTGCCTCGGCTCTGCCTCGCTGCGACACGGGACGATCAATCCGCGTCAGGAGGCACCATCGACCATCTGAGGCTCCCTTGCACCAGTGTCCCGGCCTGCTTTCTGTTTCCTACACAGCAAGGGGAAAAAGGCTGCTTGCGCACCGACCGACACATACGCATAATCGCATTTTTCCTTCTTCGGATTCATCGGTCAGCGGCGTGGTGTCTATTCTCTCCGGGAACTCGCAGTGCATTCTACCATCAATCTTGTTTCCACTGTGTTCGTGTGTTGATGTTTGTGAGAGAGAGAGAGAGAGAGAGAGAGAGAGAGAGAGAGAGAGAGAGAGAGAGAGAGAGCGAGCGAGCGAGATATTCAGAGAGCGTGTGTTGGTGCGTGCGTGTGTGGTAGAGTGTAAAAAGTATGTGGGTGTGTTTCTGTGTGTTGGTAAGAGAAAGAGAGTTTATTTGTGTGTATGTTTGCGCGCGCGCGCGCGCGCGTGTGTGTGTGTGTGTGTGTGAGAGAGAGATGAAGAGTGAGAGTGAGTGTTAGTATGTGCTTGTATTAGAGTGTTATAGGGTATGTGTCTAGGTGTGTGCGTGTAAGCTGCGTGCATTGTAGTGGCGTGCGTGGGGATGTCGTGCGCGTGTCTGGTCCTTCGTGTCCCGCGGGGGTCTTCGTGCGGCACCTGCCCCCTGCCGCCGCGGCGAACGGCCGCACAAAGGGCCAGAAGACCAGGAGGCGGCCAAAACTCTAGACACGTTTTGAGCTCAAGAGTCACCAAATAAGACTCGAATCGAACGTGTGACCCCACCAATGGATTGCTCTCCGAATGAGAAATCGATTAATGGAGTCATGCGTTGTGTTCGAGTCACATTTAGTCACTTACAGCTTATTACGCGTGAGTTTTGGCCACCTGAGCCGGTCCTCTGGCCCACTGTGCGCCGCCGCGGCGAAGGGCGGTGCACGTCGAGGCGCGCACCGACCAAGGGGCGCCGCCGAGGGCCTGGCGCGGCGCCCTTTGACCTCGACCGGATCGCCTTGTTTGGCGCAGAGGGGCGACGGTGCCACACTGCGCCACACTGTGTCTGGCACACTGCGCGTGAGAGACGGACAGTGCGGGTCAAATTTGTGTCATCGTTCGAGTAACGTACCCCAACAAAGATACTCGGACTTCCAAACCTTAAATGCAGACTGAACTCTTAAGTAGTGAGGTGTGCCATCACAATGTATTGAAACGGAAAGGAAAAGTTGAACTTAAGGGGTCAAAGGAGAGGGGCTTGCTGGCTGGCTAGCTTTGTGTGAGCCAGCCTGGAATGCTCTGTCGTAAATTCTGCACATGCAGCCTAGGTGGTCGGCACTGACTGTACCTGTCTCTTCAGCACACACTCCGGTAAGGCAGGACCTACCTATTCTTCCCCCCCCCCCATACCGCCTCCTTCACTGTTTTCCTCATACCACCCAACTTCAACTCTCCAACAATTTACCCCGTACCCATGTCCCTCGCACTTCATCTCTTTACAACCAACTTCTCAACAAACCCTCCACCCCTTTCCCCTCCCCACCCGTCACGTACCTACCTTGTTTCTGGGTTGCCCTTCGGGGCGGCTCGGGGCGTGTTGTGTGTTTGAAGCTCTGTTTTGCCACCTGAAAATGATTTGTTTACGCGGAGAATGGCGCACAATGCGTGTGCGTAACCCCCCCCCCCCCCTCTCTTCCTTTCTTGCCCACTGTGCCGGGAATCCCGCGCTGACGCATGCTGACGTCATTCTGGGTCCTTACTCTCACCCCCACCTTTCCCCCTCTCCTCGCTGAACCCCCACGCATCCCCTTTCTTCCTGCTTGTCTAACCCTTCTCCGTCTTCCTGTCCGCCTCACAGTGGGCCAGAAGAACGGCGCAGGCGGCCAAAAACTCTTGCAGTGTTTTGAGCTCCAGAGGCGCTTAATGGAACTCGAACCGAACGAGTGACCCCACCAATGGATTGCTTTCCGACCAAGGAAATCAATTAGGGGCGGGGGGGCACAGGTTCGATTCGAGTCCCATTTAGCAACTGTGGAGCTTAAAACGCGTTTAGATGTTTGGCCGCCTCTAAGGTCTTCTGACCCACTGTTTGTCTGCCTGCCTGTCAGTCTGTCTGTCTGTCTGTCTGTCTGTCTGTCTGGGTAAGGATCAGGCCACTTCCCAGCCCTCTGTCCGAGTGTGTGTCCGCTTAAAAGGCGCTGAGGAGGCTCGGAGGGTCTGGCAAGGGATGGCCATTGGTCCTCGAACAGCCGCCGCGCCGTTTTGCCCCGATATTTGCTGCGGGAGTTGCTTTTTTCCCGCGCGTTCCCGCGCGCGCTGGAGAAGGCTGGCAGACTGACAGAGTCGTTTCGTCGCTCTGTCTTTGTTGCCCTCGTGCAGCGCCTTTTAGAGTGCGAGAGAGACAAAGCGACGGAGTGAGTCGTCGGCTGGAGAGGGCCATCCGGACGGCTAACGGGCCCCCCTCCTCCTCGGACCCTTCTGGGTGGGAATGCTCGCCCGTCCGGCGCACCGAAGGGCAGATGACTGTAGTGGGACACAACTCTGAACACATTTTCCACGTTTTAAGCCTCGAAAGGAAGGGGTGACCCACTGTGCAATCTTGTGTACAATGATTTAGGAATGTGCGAGGTTTCTGCTCTCTTTGCCACACAGTTCGGCAACTTACAGGCGTTTTTGCCGGTTGAATGTGGAATGTGTCCAAATTCTGTACAATGAATGTGGTTAGTTGCTTCCTCGCTCGATAAAGGGAAACCCAATCAGGCATACACAATAGCTCAAATAAGTTCCCTTTTCAAAGAGCCATCCATTGCTCTCTCCATCCGTGTCCAACGACGCGAACCCCAAAAGGTATCCAGAGTCCTTCCTGTCCGGCCAGTGTCGTCAGGCTCACTGGGCGGCGTGGCGGTCACGCTATTTCGGGCGTGGCTGGCGCAATGTGTCACGACAAACATACGCAGTAGGCTGTGCCTCGCCCCGCCGCGCCCCGCCGCGCGACCTCCGCCACGACGACGCACGCAGAGGTGAATGGACTGGACCGTGATAGGGTGCGTGTGATTTACCGCGCCGGGCAAGTCAACCCACTCTGGGCGGTCACGGCGCGGCGTGCCGCGAGGCAGTGCCGCCGTCCCGCCAGGCGCCGACAGTCTGTTTGTGCGTCGCACGCGCGGTGCGGTGCGGTGCGCGGGCCACGACCCGCCGCCTCGGTGCAGTGCAGTACACACAGTCTCTCTCTCTCTCCCTCTCTCTCTCTATTCCTCTCTCTCTCTCTCTCTCTCTCTCTCTCTCTCTCTCTCTCTCTCTCTCTCCTTCTTCTTCTTCTTCTTCTTCTTCTTCTTCTTCTTCTTCTTCTTCTTCTTCTCTCACTCATACAGCCACACACACACACGCGCGCGACAAGGCATGCTGCAAGAGTGCGTGTTTGCAAGAGGCGCGCTCGTGTGCGATTGCTTCGATCCTTGCTGTCCTATCGCACCCGGCAGCAACCTTGCACCGCCGTCCAGGAGGCCGCCGCGGGCCCAATCCCAACTTGTTTGTAAACAAACCGACACTCACTGGGTAAAACTAAAGCGTAACGTTACTTTCGAGGGGTCCAACACTCTGGTAATCGTGTGTACACTTTGTCCAGTCATCATTGGCAAACACATGTCAAAACTGAATATTTTTGCTTTTTTTATCGGCTTTTGGGGCTTATTCTAATGAAAATAGGCAAAAGATGCTCCTAACTGGCCAAAATTGTAGTTTTTTTTAGACTTTCTGTAGGTAATTAATGAAAATCAGTAATCCTGTGTACACGCCTGAGCTGAGTGGTGGACCCCTCGGTTACTTTTCTTCATGCGCACCGGGCAGTTACGCTCTTCTTGAAGTGTCATGTTACGCCTTAGTTTCACCCGTGCAGAAATAGGTATGTTGTCCAATGTACAGCTCAGGCATGTGTGGGTTGATGCAACTTTTGACGCAGCATCCGTTTGTCATTGATTTGTCACAGTTATGGAACAAAATTGAAGTTGTCTTCTGTGGGAAATGATGCTTGGTGGCTTCGAGAGAAACTTCCCCATTCACGCAGGAAAGCTCGGGAAAGTTCAAAGCGATTTTTCAATGCGCGGCGCCACACGTGCACACTAAATGTTATGTACAATTTTTTACGAGACATCACGGTTTTTTGTGCTCACGAAATTTTCGTACGATTTTTGTACTTAAAGCTGAACAAACTTTCTTATCTTTGTGTGAAATTGCGTACGAATTTGTACGAAAAGTTCGTGTGCACAAAAAACTGTGACGTCTCGTACAAAATTAGTACAAAAACATTAAGTGTGCGACGAACAGACGTGGCAATCGGCGTATTAATCCCTTTTCAAAGCGGAGGAAATGAGTCGTAAACATATTTTCCGTGACACAAAATGGTGGTGGCGCAGCGGCGCGCAACTTCCCGTGTAGCATCGCAGCCGCATCGCGTGTTTCCTAGCCTCAGCCCCGTCATGCGACACACACACACACACACACACACACACACACCCGCACACAGTCGAGATTGCGTCGCAATTTCAGTCGTAATGACGGATGAGTTGTTTACGATGCCTGCGTACGGCGGAGTACCAGTGACTTGTTCTGAATGTGTGTGTGTGTGTGCGGGCTCACGTACGCATGAGTGCGTGCGTGTGAGCGGCATGGGATGAATGGATGAGGGGGTAATGAAAGAATGGGCCAAAGTGGTGTGTCCATAGATAACACAGTCCCATTTTGCCGCGCGGTACCGATTCCTGTCACAATCCCCCCCGGCGCCCGCCCGGCGAAAAGTGGGTCAGAAAACCGTTGAGGCGGCCCCGGACATGTTTTAAGCTCCAGAGTCGCTAAGTGGGACTCGAATCAAAAGTGTGACTTAACCAATGGATTGCTCTTCGAACGATGAACTAATTAGTCGGGTCACATGTTAGGTTCGAGTCCTCACATTAAATGTATTTGTACAATTTTGTTCGTGGTCCCACACAATTTTTAACGTGCGAACTTTTTCGTACAAATTTGTACGCAGAATCGCTCAAATTTGTGCGAAATTTCGTACCATTTTGTACGAAAAGCGCGTATGCGCAAAATTGTCTGAGAGCACGTACAAAAATTGTACAAAGGAATTAAGTTTGCTGTTTAGCGACTTTGGGGCTCAAAACACGTCTGAAGTTTTGGCTACCTGCACGGTCTTCTGACCCACTGTGTGGCGGTGAGTGTTATTTGTAAGTGACGCGGCGGTGCTCGCAGCCAAGATGTCCTTTGTGCCGGTGTCGTGTTGTTGTGAGGTGGCGTGTCCTTGTTAGCCACGCGCCGTCCTGTAACGGACTGGTACTGCCAGAAAACGATGCGTGCCTCCGCAGTGTTCTCGGTTTTGTGTGCCCACCGGGCTTTGGGGAAAAACACAGACCATCGCGAATCGCTCCGCTGCAATAGCCTTGTGAAGGATTCTGGCTGCTTTCACTGTTGTCCACGGAATGTGACGTCATCTTCGGTAGAATGTGATTTTTGTCACGTTCACTGAAATGCGTTATATTTGTTTTTATGATCCACGTTGAAACAAATGTGAAATTGTATTCAAGCCAACGTAACACAATTCACATTCTGATGAACTGCGTCACATTCGTTAAATAACAGTGTTGTACTGCCGACAGGAAAAGTAGGGATGCAAATCGGCAACTTTGGCCCGTCCCGTGAATTTTAAATTCGAGGATCACGCTTAGGGTCTGAATGGACGTCAGTTTCGTCTTCTGCACCCTCTAAAACATAAGAAACAACATTAAACTTTAAATTTTGGTGCTACATACCCCACAGGGATTCGAACCCGGGTCCGAACTTTTCCGATTTGCTCGAAACCAGCACCGTTGGCTTTGTCTTGTCGCCCCGTTTCCAAAACCACTCCTAACACGCCCTTCTAGTTGTACTTGTTGCCGGAATCATCCACCCCACGAAAACCATGATGCACCTGCAGCAGCACACCGAGGGTTCAGATCGGATTTGCTGCCAGCGCCAGCGGGCGGTTTTTTGGGCCACTTTAGGAGGCTTTGCACCAAATTTGGTGAAGATCGGACCACGGGAAGTCCTCGGACGGACGGACGGGCGCACAGTCCTTCCTATTTTTACCGGACGGGCCAAAAAATCCATCGAAATTGCAAAGGAATTCCTTCTTAATCTGCCAAGTGAAAGCAAGCTAAATCCTTTTTTCAAGCAGATTGAACGAATATCGTGTTTCCAGCATCTTGCGACAAGTATTTCTGACAATGCGCGTGTCGCGGCATAAGTTTCTAGCCGGATACACACTTAGTGTCAATGAAGAATTTTGTACGTGTAACTTGCACGATTTTGTGCATACGTGGAATTTGCATAACATCATGCGTAATAATGAATAATTTTATGCAAAGTTGCACACAACATTGGTAAAACCAAAGCATAGCATTTTGTTTTCAAGCGTAATCAGTTTACGCCGTTAGGCGTAACAGGCTCATCCGCAAAGGTTCCTTCTTAGCGTGACTTTAAGCTTGGCTCAAGCAGAGTAACGCTCTAGTTTTACCTGTGAAATTTATGCAAACGTCACGCAGGTTCAAAATCATGCATCACCACGTACAAAATTGTACATAAACGTTTTGCCTGTTCGGTGAGCACGACAGTGACTGGGCTGTTCTTGGTTTGATCGGTGACTGACGGCGTGTCTCTGTGTGTTGCAGGCTGCGTGCCAGTCAGGAGCCTGCACAAGCTGAAATGCGCCTACGCGGAGGCGGGCGCCACCCTCAGCCATAGCCTGAGCCAGGGCTTCAGCCAGGGCCTGAGCCTGAGTCCCGGGCTGGCCGCGCTGGCCGGCACCCTGACCGGGTACGAGCCCCTCAGCGAGGTTGCCGAGGAGCAGGACAAGGACTGCAGCACGGAGAAGCAGGTGAGACAAGCTCCAAAGGTTTTGCTTTTGCTCTAGCCAGGCAGGGGCAACAACTTGAATTTTGGTGTACGTTTTCCTTGAAATAGCGTGAAATAATGTTGAAATAACGTTAAAGTAACGTTGAAATAACGTGAAATAATTGGAATGTGAAATATTAATGGTGTGTAACATTTTTCGAAGTAGTTTTCTCCGTGGATCTAGCCGATGCTTGGCTAATGCATACCGTGTGAAAACCTCACAAACTATTTTAGTCTTTACGAAAAAAAGTCGCTTGTTATAAAGCAAAGTTTTTTGATCATACATAAGTGCACAAAGAAAATTCGTCGTAGTCTACGAACTATTTCTGTAGTCATCTGACATAACAGCGTATCTACTATGGGTTTCCCATATGACATACGCTGTTATGTCAGATGAACACAGATTTCTGCGTATGACAAAATAAATAGTTTGTGCCTTACATTGCTCAAAATATTTTGCACGGTTATAAGCATGTAGTTGGCCGTACACTCTAAATGCCTTACGGTGAAAGTGAAGGAAGGCTGCATGAACATAATATTGTAGAGATTTTCTCCATAATACGAAGGAAACTCGAAAGATATGCATAAGGTATACTTTGATTTTTCGGAGTTGGGCTGAAAAGTCAGCTACATTACCGTAATACGAAGAGTTTTCACCATAATATGGAGAATCTTGACCGTAAGACTGAGTTTGGGGGTGTATAGCGCCTGCAAGGTAGGCACGACGGCTGCACGCGTGCTCGACGAAACAGCCTGCCTCGCAGGCGCTCCGTGCGGTCAAAGGACGACTTCCTGGTCCGCGCCGCCGGAGGGGCGGCGGCGGCGTCGCTATCGCCGTGAGAAGTAGCTTCCCCGCCGGCGACGCCAAGGGACCGGCCCACAGTTTGACGAAACGCGTAAGGAGCAATAATCTCTGATTTTTTCCAAAACCAAGCCGGAAGCGTTTAATAGGGCAAGATATTCATCTTTTACATTATCTAAAAAACGCAAGGGGTGAATCCATCTCCTAGGCCCCCTAAACACTTCAATTACTGAAAAAAAATATTTTAAGCCGTTTCGAAATGGAGTGCTACTGTGTGGACTGAGAGAATACCCCAAAGTGAGTAACCTCACGGGCAGCCAAGCGGCTGAAACTATATATTTTCTATTCCTCTTTTAACAATTTAAAGACCGACGGCATCTAATACATTAGGCGTGAAAATTTTACAAACTCTCAATTCTCAATCTTTTTTTTTTTTTTTTTTATTCTTATTTTCCACCTAGGGATGGCTTCAGTATTTAATTGCTCGGAATTTTTCGATATTATACGGTTTTAAACCCGATATTAAACCGAGATTTCAGAATTTCTTGGTATTTTACGGTTTTATACCTGTATGTTTCAGTATTTTATTTGGTTTGAAACCCATTAAAATACCAATATGATACCGGTATTTTACCATCTCTATTGCCACCCCCTTTAAATTCTAGTTTTTCTTTTGCAATTGCGACCAATATGCCTCGCATGAGGTTTTTTTTTTAATATTTAGTGCGCGTGTGAGAAATTTGGCGTTCGTGTGGCCGGTTACGTTTGCCGGCTCGTAACAGTGCCCCTAGCGCCGGGGCTCAGTGGGCCAGAAGACCGGCGCAGCGGTGAAAACTCGCCAAACGGGACTCGAACCGAACTTGTGGCTCCACCAATGGATTGCTCTCTGAATGAGGAATCCATTTGTGTGGCCCCACGTTCGTTCCCAGTCCCACTAAGCGATTCTGGATCTCAAAACACGTCTAGAATTTTAGCCGCCTGCAACGAACTTCACTCCCTTCACCCCCTTCCTTGGGATGCGTATGCCCCCATGGTGTATTCGTACTCCGTGGCGGCTGCCCTTCCCCACCCAGTTGAAGGGCGACAGCAGCAGCTTGGACGCTGCATGCATTTGAGGTTTGCAGTCTGCGTTCAGAGTCTGTGGTAGTTGCTTACTCGAACGCTAAGGGTCCGTTGAGACCTAAAAGCGCTCGATGATGATGATGATGCCGGTCTTCTGGCCCACTGTGCGCAGGCCGACAGGGTCGGGGTCGCTCTCTAGCGGACTGCCAAGGCCTGCATTCCTCGCTGGCGCTGTCGAGTGCCGCGTTTCTTTTTGGCGGCAATGGCATGAATGGGGACCGGCCGCCGTCCGGCTGTCGCGTCCGTCTGTCTGTGTGCATGTCCACTTGCCCGGTGGCGGGCCGCGCCGCTGATGCTGCTACTGCGGACGACTGCATTTTTGACGCCTTATCTCGGCGCACGCGCCACTCCATTCCATTCCGCGCCGGTTGAGGAACTTGTTTATCTGGACGGGGCTGAAATTCCGGGACCGTGAGGGAAGGAAGGGGGACACTTTCCGGAAACTATAAGGTAGTTCTGCGCTGTGAGACCTCACGCCATCCTTATAGTGGACAACGACGCTTTCAGGCATTTTCCCCTTTTGTGTAAACATAGGAGCGCGTGAGCTCTTGTACACTTCTAAAAGAGTGCTTCACGAAATGCGCTATTTAACGCCTTAGCCACATGGAATAAACGGACATACAGTGATAAAGTGACGCCAAGACTCGGCATGGTTGCACACTCTAAATGTCTTACAATGAAATTCGACTTATGTTATTCGTACGTTACAGTGAATCCGGCGCAAGCATAAAACGCAGGAATGTGTCTTCGTAATACGAATCTTTTCAGCTTTTTCATTGTAAGATACAAAGAGAAACCTTCGTAATACGAAGAAAAACCACCTCCGTATTATGCTTGCGCCATTTCCTTCGTATCATGGGAAATTTCTTCGTAAGACATTTAGAGTGCAGATAAGTCACGCGGCAAAACGGAATGACATATGAGCCACTCCGTTATCCGGCGCGACTTTACTGTGCGTATTGCACACTAAATGTTTTTGTACAAAATTTATCCCTGACATTTCGCACAAAAATAAGAAAGTTTGTGCAGTTTTTTGTACAAAAACTGTACGAAAATTTCGTGTGCACTAAAAACTGTGATGTCTCGTACAAAATTGTATATAACATTTGCTGATAATGCGTCCTATGGGACAAGTGAAGCCACAGTGTGGCAGAGCAGTCACGTCAAAAGTAGACGTAACCATTGACTCACGCCTATTCTTTGACATAAGGTTTGTGCCTTGCTGCATCCAAAATGTTTTTGTACCAATTTTGAACGAGACGTCACAGTTTTTTTTTTGCGCAGATGAACTTTTGGCACAAAGTTATACGCCATTTTGTACTAGAAGGGGAAAATACGAAGGACGCGCTAAAAAGAAACTTCTACTTTTTGTTCGAAAATTAAACGCAAAGTTAATCTGCACAAAAAACTTTGATATCTGTGTTTATCTGACATAACAACGTATGTCATATGGGAAACCCCTAGTAGATACGCTGTTACTACGGATATATCGTATTAAATTACACATTATATTTGATGTGTTTTTGCGTGTGACATGCTATTCTTGCCTCTATGATGTCACACCGATACATTTTCAGTGGAAGGGGAGGGGCGTGCGGGGCGCCATGGTTGTGAGATGCGCGGCCGCCACTGCTTTGGCTTCGGATAGCCGCGTGTCACCGTTCCGTTCGATCGCCGCAACGGCGAGCGGCTGGTTCTAGAAGTGTCGTGCGGGGCGTAACGAATAGGTTGGCCACACTGTGTTTAGACCCGGCTCTCCCCGGACACGGTGGTGCCAACGACCACCTGGTTTGGGGGCGCTGAAAGCGCGCGCCTCCGCACAGTGGGTCAGAAGACCGTTGAGGCGGCCAAAATTCGAGACACATTTTGAGCTCTTGACTCGCTACTGGGACTCGAATCGAACGTGTGACACCACCAAAGGATTCCTCGTTTGGAAAGCAACCCATTGGTGGCACGTTCGATTCGAGCCCCATTTAGCGACTCTGGAGCTCAAAACGCATGTAGAATTTTGGCCGCCTCTTACTAAACGTGTCCCACTTGGACGCCGCGATATGGTCAAGTCATTGCTTTGCGGTGGCTTTGTGTGGGCAGTGGGTAAGTCCGGGTGAGGGAGTGCGTACCTGCAAAGGTACTTGCGCACTCTGGCTTAGGGCCCACGTGGCCATTTGCGCCACCAGCACTGAGAATGAAAGAGTCTTGATCAATACTCATTTTTGGGTGAGGAACACTTTATCACCCGAATTTGGGTGAGGAAGGGGTATCGGCTAGTATTCTCACCCAAATTTGGGTGGTAAAGAATTCCTCACCCTAAATTTTAGTCATGATCATGACTCTTTCACTCTCAGTGAGGCGCGTACGCATGCAGCGGAGTAGCGAAAGCTACTGTCGAGGGTCATGGTCCGCCTGTGGACTGCCAACCTTTCCAACTCACGGATGTAAAGCCAAATCAAGGCTGCTTGTTGGAACCCCTAACTTGAAACTTCCAAACGTTCTTCTGACCCACTTGCTCTATGCTGCGCGTTGGCTTGCCTGATGCTTCGCTGTGCCTGCCATTGCGTGGGTCGGGGCAAAGAAAAAGTAGTTAGGTAAGTTGTGTGTGTGTATGTTTGTTTGTTTGTTCTTTTGTTTGTTTGTTTGTTTGTTTGTTTAAAAGACAGTCAGACAGAGACAGAGATATGGCGTTCGTGTGGGTCTGTGTGAAATGGCCGCTGGAAGGGACAGGAAGTGAACGGGGAGGGGAGGGAAGGGCTTTTTATGAACGAGCCGCTCCTCACTATTCATACTGCGTTTCCACCTTATCGAGCGATCACAGTGCTGCACTTAACTGCGTTAATCTGAAAGCTTTCCACTTTACGGCGCCGCATATTGAGAGGCCGAGCAGGCGTGAATGACGTTGATGGAAGTTTTCATCTGGTTCTGTTTTTCTCTCTCCAGGAGGAGCTGCTGTTCTACAACGATGACGGCTCTCCGCACGCCGCGCAGTCCGTGCTCGTGGAGCGCAACCTGTGCTCGGCCGACCTGTGCTCGGTGCTGGCCGTCAAGAACCGCGTGGCCAAGGACGTGCACTGGACGCTGTTCGAGCACTGGCCAGAGCAGGGCCTCGGTGAGTTGCGTTGCGTTCGCTTCGAAAAATTGCTTTGTTTGGTACGGAAAATGTACGGGCAGGGTCGACATGAGCCCCGTCCCATTTGAGCCCCGATGAATTAGGCCCCGACTTGAGCCCCATTTGAGCCCCGCTCCAAAAATTTTGTATTTTTGCCCTTTTTTTTTTTTTTAATACTATTTTGGGCCAAATAGGAACTTTCTTTTGACGCGGGGCTCAAGTGGGGCTCAGGTTGGGGCTCAAGCCTGGGTCGGGCTCAGCTGGGGCTCTTGCCGGGGCTCAGGTCATCGGGGCTCAAACGGGACGGGGCTCATGTCGACCCTGCCAATGTACGATGATGGGTTTTGGAAGAGTACGATACGATACTGTACCTCCGTAGTTGGCAAGGTACAGACCGTGGGGTAACGCACTCGTTATTTTGGTGTACACACGAATCCCGAACAAATCCTCAAGGAAAGTGAGAGTTTCGGAAGAGTTGATCCCCTCAATAAGCACTAGTTGTTTAGATATTTATCCGTAATTATTTGCCACATTGTGCGAAAAAGGCAGGAGGAGAAATCAGGGCTGTGTGTGGACACCTCATAATGTGTGGTACGCCGCTGAGGTGAAGGTAAAATCAATCTTTTTCCACAAATTACGGGAGCAAGACAAGAATTTTCGAGTAAGCTCGTGATATTCCTGAGGCGAGCTGAACAGACGACAACGCCCATTTGTGACGCAAATTTTTACCCTTTTATTTCGTCCATGGGGCGAATTTTCTGAAAATTTTGGTGGTTTTACCGCCTCCTTTTGTACACGCTCCAAGCGTTTTTTCTGCAATGCTGTTTTTGCAGAGTTTTTGCATCTTTATCGTTGATGCGCTTTTTTACGGCGTGGATCCGGGCCTTGTGCGAGTCGTTTGAAAGCTACCTCTCATTCGTCAAATTTCGCTGTGTGGGTCTCGTTTGTGCGCTGTTCTGCGGCCCGGTTAGCAGTTTTTCCTTCTTCTTCTTCTGCTTCTTCTTTTTTTTCTTCATGTTTTCGGGCTTGCGTTTTGCGTGTCTCTTTTTGATCCGACCCCATTTGTCTTTTGTTTTCATCTGTGCCGTTTGATGTAGAGGGAAGTCCCTGCCGCACTGCCGCACCCTGGTCATGATCGCAACAATAACGAACGCTCGCGGCGATTCGCGCCGCCGGTCCTCCAACGCCCCGCCTCGCGCCCCGCCCCACCCCACCCCACCTCGCGCCCCGTGCGGCACGCAACGCCATTAGCACAGCGCGGCCCACATCTTGGCGTCGCCCTACGGCTGCTGTTTCGCTTTTCGACACGCAGAGACACTGACGGACCGACAGACAGGCAGACAGCAGATAAACAGACGGACAGGCTGACAGACGTGCCGGTTGAGGAAAGACGGACGGGGGAAGCTAGGCTCGTAAGTGTGTCACATCATCTGAGGCCAGATATCCGTTGTTGAATGAGCGAGCGGCTCAATGAATGACCGAACGAACGGGAAGCAGTGGGCTATTCAATGAATGGGTTGCGAACCGAATGTCTCCTCTCCGCGCGCGCACACGTATGTGTGTGTCGGTGTGTGTGTGTGTGTGTGTGTGTGTGAGATCAGGAATAGGCACGTGGGAAGTGGCTGTAGCAGGCGTGCCAGGCGCGGCGTGGTCATCATTTACAAGTTATCTGACCGGCCCATCTGTCATTAGTCAGTGTTTGCCGCAGTCGCTGCAGTGCCGACCTTTGGCGCCTCTGGCCCACTGTGGCCCCACGGGCATTATCTCTTGGCTGTCTTTACACGTACGCTCTCACGTGGTTGTCCATTCCATAGTGGTACGAAACTGGTTAAAATGCGACACAAATCTCAAAGCGTTCTTACCGACTTCTTTTTGCATAAAAAAAGTTAAAAGAGGGAAATTCTGGTGCACCAGAGCTATTTTACCATTTAAATGAGTAATAACCCTCAAAAAACGCCAAAAAATGCCGTTTTTTGGGGTCTGTACCTGACAGTTAATTTACTTCTCATTCGAATCCGCACCATCTCTAAGCGCCAAAAGATAGCCAAGTATTAGTTCTTTGAAACCCTGAAAGCCCCTGGTTGACCAGACTTCAGGGTTTTTTGATATTTGCTTCCAAAATTAAAAGATTTAGTGAAAACAGTAAATAAAAAATGCGTTTTCGGGCCCGGCCTAGGTTATGCAGTTAGACCAATCTAGTCACCGGCGAGTGAAGAACAAGAAGAACCTGACTGTCGGAAATCGACTGGATTGGAAGAAGGCAGCAAGCCCGGTTTAGGCGAGCTACGTTTACATTTATGTTTCTTGAGGCAAAGTTGCTGTTGAAATGTGACGCTATGGATTACTCTCCAACAAATGCACTCGAAACAAACAAAGAATGCAGATTGATGTAAATGTGTGCTGAGGTGGTTTTCAACTAGTACCGATTAGTATTCTCTTGGTTTCCGTGGACGTAGTCCGGTGATTTTGCCCTAAGTCTAAATTAAATGGTAGTGGGCTGGCCCAACGCACAATAATATGGCATAACAAGGAGTGGTCGCAGCGTTGGAGAGTGCCTGCCCCACCCCCTCACCTGTTGTCTATTCCTGTCCTGCCTTCCTTCATCCTCATTGTCTTCAGCTTCATTCTACTCTCCGCACTGAAAACTCAAAGGTTAAAAATAGAGCCACCCTGGGGCGATTAGAAAAATATTCTCACCGATGCGTGGTGAGAATCGAAAATCTCACTCACCTGTGTGTGTGGTGGAAGTTCAAATTCTCACCTCTGTGACAGTGATTTTCGTCGAAAGAAGTGGGGAGAATGTTCCCCTGCGGCATGTAAGAGCAATTCATGCCAAAATTTGGCGACTACCTATATTCTTACTACAGGACGGTGAAATATGTTTCTCGCTAAAATTTGGTCAGAACTCGCACCCTTCAATTTTCTCTGCGTCTATCCGCCTTTCTTCCTTTGCTCGCTCTGCCTTCTTTCCTTTCTTTGTCAACCCCTTTTCGTCCTTTTCTTGCACTCTCAATGTCCTACTGAGAAATGCCGTGCTGTTATAATACTAAGCTCATTCTCAGCACTCTACGACACAAATGTATCATAATACAGAGAACTTTGTTCGTAATACGGAGAAACGGTCATAAGCTACTGAGAATCATTCACCATATGTTACTACCTTCGCTGTGCTGAGTGTGCCCTCTCGTTCTCCCTTCTCCGTGTTGTGTCGTCACTTTTCTTCTCCTTTTCAATTCTCCATCCTCATCCTTCCTGCTTTCCTTGTCCTCCTCCCTCTCCCTCTCCTCACCTCTTCCTTTCCTTGTCCCTCACCTTTCATCTCCTTCTCCCGCCCCTGCTGATGGCCCGGCTGATGTGCCCGGCACGGCGGGCTCTTGGCGGAGCCACTTCCGCAGTGACATTTTTCAAGATCAGCGCCGGCATCTCCGGGAATAGCGGGGGCTTCTGCAGTGGCGTGCCGTGCCTTGTCGTGCCTTGCCCTGCCGTGGCGTGCCGGTGATGCAAGCGACACGCCGCGACCCCGCTTTCTTTCAGCGCGTAATTGGCACTGCGCTGATGCCGCCTGATGCGAACGGAGTGCGTCCGTCTGGTCCTGTCTACTGCCTCTTCACCTCCCTCTCCACTCCTCCCTCACTTGCTTGCTTGACCAGCGTTATTTCGTAAAAAAATACCGCTAGCGGGATTTTCTGCACTCTCAAAACGTTACATATTATTTTTGGCCTTACAAACAAAGGTAACTTGTCGAAAGAACGTATTTTAAGCATTGAAGCTTACAAAAGAATAAACTTCGTAATTTAAGTGTTTTTTCTTCGTATTTGGAACAAAATAGTTTGTTCCCGTTGTTCTTTATACTTGAAAGTGTTTGAGCGTGTTTTAATCCTTGCTTTGCAATCTTTTCTCGGAAAAAGGTGAAGTAATTCCAAGGTAGATTTTTCGTGAAAAGGAAGAAAATACCGGGAAAAGCCCACACGCACAGGCTGTTGTGTTTTGCTCAAAGTTTTCCGTGCTTCCGCTCCCTTGTTCCAGGTCCTTGAATAACTCGCGTTAAGCAAGCGCCTCGCCGAGTCGTTTGTCGTCTCGCATTTTCATGGCCTGACCTCAAATCCGAAACGGCGCCCGGACGGCCTCATTTCCCTTACTTGCCCCCTTTTCAGATTGACGGCGCGGTGTTCGATACACGCGGCGCACTGGGTCAGAAGACCGGAGAGAAAGCCAAAATTCTAAACGCGATTTGAGGTCCAGAGTCGCTAAATGGGACTCGAATCGAACGTGTGGCCCTACCAATGCAATACATTGCGCTCAAAACGAGAAATCCATTGGTTGGTGGGGTCACACTTTCGGTGCGAGTCATGTTTCGCGACTTTCGAGCTCCAAATGTGTCCGGGGTTTCGGCCGCCTCAACGGTCTTCTGACCCAGTGTGCGGTGCCAAGCGCAGCGGCCCTGCGGAGTGGCTTTTCGCGTGAGTCTAAGTGGCTCAATAAAAATGCGGTTCCGCCGGGAGGGCTCAGCCAGCGCTGCTCGGAAATTAAATTCGTCCTCCTGAAAACAAGCAAGCCACGCCTGCGAGCCGCTGGCCACCACGGCACGAGCCAGGCCGCCAGCCAGGCCGCCAGTCAGGCAGGCAGCCTCCTGGTACATGGGTGCACCGAATTGCGGTTTCAATTTCAAAATAGTGGCAGTCTCACTTTATTATGCGTAATGTAATGGGGGGGGGGGGGGTTCTGCTGCACGTTATCGCTACATGAGCTCACACTAAATTACTATGTAGTTTTTTCGTGCATAGCTTTGCACGATATTGAGCCTACGCGTGGAATGCACAGATTTGTGCGCAACAACGCACGTGGTGCTGCATAACAATGCACATTTTCATGCTTAGCTACGCACGAATTCGTGCATTTCCAAACGTATGCTCATTTTCGTTCAAAGCTATGCACAAAAAACTACATAGCAATTTAGTGTGCTTGAATCGAACGTGTACGGACGTTCCGTACTTTCGTCCGTTCTTCCGTACTTTAAAAATTTCTGTACTTTTGTACGGAAAGAGTACAGAAGAATACAGTATAATACCAAGCATTTCCTCGTAGATTGTACAATGCCCCGTTTTCTTCGTAACACAAAGCAAAGTTTCGCAGGCTTTTTACTGTGTGTTTGCTGCAGAATTTGCACAAACACATCAGTGTGTAAGCGTGAGACATTTTGGTTCACGCTAAATAGTGTGAGACTGTCTCACACGTGGATTTGCAGAGTGAGATGACGGGGCGGAGAGAAACGCCACTGACCGACAAACGTCCGCCTTGGTCGATCTGCGCTTCGCCCGGCACGTGTTACGGACGATGTTGCCTGGGGATCGATCTTCTCATACGCAGCAGGCTGCTAGTGGTCTCGCTGGTCTGCCATCGCGTCGCACTCACGGGGCGTCCCTTGGCGGTGGGAGAGAGACGAAGTGACGAACCACTGCTCGGAATCAGACTTCCACAGCGAGGCAACGGCATGCAAATGAGGAAGGAGACATCCGCCGGGCGCTACGTATCTGTCTGTCTGGTTTTGACGCGTGAGTTCTGACTGACGCTGTGGTTTTTTTTTATTTTATCGTTTTTTTCGTGATTTTTTTTTTTTGTGTTGGTGAAAAAAGGGAGGTGGCGGGTCCCGCTATGCAAATGTATGGTATGCAGTTTGTTTGCGAGGTCCTAAAAATGGTATCGGTGGGTCATGAATTTTATCGCCCCAGTCGGGCAAGTCGCACACGCGTGAGCCGCGCGACGCCAACGCCGCGCCGCTAAAAGCGCGCGAGTAATAACGTGGCGCGTCTGGGAGGCGCTGTGATTGGCTGTCCCAGTCACGTGAGTCATGGGGGCTGCCATTTTGGAGTGCAGCCATTGCCAACGTCAGAAAAACATGAATATTAGTTTCCGCATCTTCTATAATACAGATAATCTTTTTCTTTGATTTCATTCAAGTTCAGCAGCTTTCAATGCTTAAAAGTTGAAATTTAATTGTAAAGAGATGGTGTCTTGATGCATTTGAGCGGTTCGATTAATTGTGACAGTTGGCAACAATTTCTTAAACAGCAGCCCGCGCTAGCCTGCGCGTGCACAGTCGTCTGCTGCCGACCTAACCTAACGTTCACGTACCCGTTTCGATAGAAAGGCATTTTGAACGCATTCAAAGCAATTCTTTAGTCGCTAAACGAGTTTCTAATGGCAAATTGGACGGTGTTTTTTAAGCTATCACGACTTTTGACGATTAATGGTAGCAGCTGAGGTCCGCCATTTTGGAGTGCAGTGGCCGGGCCGTGTCGAGCCGAGCCGTTCACTTGCCGTTCTCTGACGAAGTATATAGGGCTCTAGGGAGAGACAGAGAGAGAGAGAGACCCACGGAGACCCACAGACCTGTAGAGCGCACTGCAAATCCCGGGGTAAGTTTGCTTGCCACTCAAGTGGTTCTCCATTTCGAATGCCAAAATTTGACCCTCTTGCACCGGCCCGCAAGGCCGCTGGAGTGTCTGGCATTCTCCAGAGGGCGCTCCGGGGTCAAAAGGCCAAATTTTGATATTTAGGCCAGGAGGCCCATGGAGTCAAGGAAACTTACCCGTTGCAATGGAGGTGCCGGCAACGCGGACGATATGGGTCAGGCGGTTCGATGCTATCTGTTTCCATAAAAAGACTCCGCCGAATCACATGCGCTTGCCGATCCTTTGATCTCCTTCAAGGAGGAACGCAGCCATCACCATGTTTGATTCGGGTTGCCGCTTGATTTTTAAGACCTAGCAAGTTGCCTACACCCGAAAAAAATAAAAGATTTCGGATACAAAATTTTGGATATGTACAAGGGGTTAGACTGGAAATAAAAAATAAAAAAAGACAACCCTTGTGAGGCTGTAAGGCTACTTCGTGCCCGTAAAAAAGTGTCGTAGAGGCTAGAACATTGATCTGTAGCCAAGCGTACTTTCATTATGACAAGGAAAGTCTCTAGCCAAGAGCCGAGGAATTCCGTTGTCCAAGAATTTCATTATGAGAAGAGAATTCTCGAGCTAACACTGTGGCAAATGGTCACAGAGAACTCTGTAAACATGTTGTGCTAATTCTCTGTAACCCCAAACCCAGTATTTCCTGTAGCCTCTTTACAGTATTCACTGTGCGACTCACAGTGTTCTCTGTAGGACTTACAGTCGTCTCTGTGCACCTCAAGGGTCTGCGACGAGTATGCGGAGAATACTGTGCGTCGCACAGTGATTACTGTAAGGAGGCTACAGGAAATACTGGGTTTAGGGTTACAGAGAATCCTGGCAATAAAATTAACTGTCTTCTCCGTAGGTTTTTGCCACAGTGAAGGCCTACGGAACTCCACCGTCATGTATTCTCTTAAGACGAGAACACCCTTTTACGGGGTGTAGGTAGATTTAGAGCCACGTCGTTCGCATCAACTGGTCCCCGGCGCTTAAAGCACGCTGCGGGACACAGTTGGTCAGAAAACCAATGAGGCGGCCGAAATTTTACACGCGTTTTGAGCTCCGGAGTCGCTAAACGTGAGTCGAATTGAACGTGTGACCCCACCAATAGATTCTTCACTTGGAGAGCGATTCATTTGTGGGGTCACTCGTTCGGTTCGAGTTCCATTTAGCGACTCTGGAGCTCAAAACGCGTCCGCGATTTTGGCCGCTTTACCGATCTTCTGACCCACTGTGCGGGAGCGCCACTCGCCGCGGGTACTATAGCGAACACCATGGTGGGCACCACGGTCCACGATAGTCACCATCTGGCTGGCTTGATGTTGTTCCGCCTGATGACGAGGTGTGTCCTGGTAATGAACAGAACGGTCTATTGAAGGCCGCAGCAAGGCACGCGCTCGCACGGCGCCAGCGGTACGATGGCGTCTTTTGTGGCGCAGCTTTTGTGGCCGCGCTACCCAAAGATGAACGAGAGACTCTGGAGAAATTGGGCTCGATTGGCTTGCTGGCTCGATGTGCACTGTAAAGCAAAATTCCCTTCTACAAACATTGTGCATGAAGGAGAATTAACATTAAGAAATTATCGCACAGTACAAAGTCTTTTTATTATCTAGTGTGTCGGATATTTTATCAACCTCGATCGAAACTTTCTTTTTCTGAGGATTGCTCTATGTTGTCAATGCCCCGCACATTTCATACACTGGCTAAAATAAGTTGGAAATGGGCGGCAAGTGCCTAACGAAGGTCCGTCTAAAATTGCACGAGGCTCCGCTACTAAACTTTACATGCAGGAAACTCATTCAAAATAGAAGCATTGAAGGCAATCGGGGACAATTTTTTCCCTCCAAGTTATCCGTGAATTTCGAAGATACTTTTGAGAGTGCAGCAGACTGGACAGCGGGTTTTCGGGGAGCGGCGAAAACTCGCACAGGAATTAAGAAGTGGCATTGCACGACGGGACTGGCACTAGGCTAGAGTTGCCGACCCACGCGATTCGAATCTGACACCTGTTTTTCTGGCGTGCTTGCGCGCCTCGCGTCTCACCACCTGACACCTTCCTAAGATTCGAGGAAACGGTTTGGCAGCGAAAACAATCCGACGGAAGAAAGGTGAAAGGCATTCCGCGGCGGGCTGTCTTGTGTGACCAGCAAGACAACCGAGAAAGGCGTTTTTGTCGACTCACTCTTGTTGACTTGCCAACGTTAGGGTTTCGTTTTAGATTTATGTTCTTCATTCCAAATAATTATTTTCTGAGATGTAGACTGTCATTCACTTTGCAGCAGGCCTGCTTTATTTACTCAAATTTTCAAAGCCCGAGCTTCCGCGATTTATCGCACCCTTAATTTTTGCAATATTTTGCCTCATACAACCCTTCAATTTTGCGATGGAACAGCTTTCTGTTGTGGATTTGTTGAAGAACTTTGATATGAATTTTTATTGAAATTTTTAGTAGTTGTTAAAAACATTGCAAGTATACTTGATTTTTATCTTCTTTTTGTTAACTGCAAAATTAAGACAGTTGGCAGTTTAGTTAAAATGACAGTGTACTTCCTTACTTTTTTCATTCCACATTAAAAATCCGCTTTCTCGCGGCGCTATTGGGGTGTGGTGTATTTACGCATACGTGTGAATTGAGGACCGCAGACGAAACGCATGTCGTCGTTCCTTCCTCGTTTTGTTTTCTTTTGAAATCCGTCAGTCTGTGTTACCTTGGCTCATTTTTAGTTTCCGCCCCGTTTTTGCGAGGAGAGTTTCGCACCGTGGATAGGAAGTGTTGAATAACTGGAATGCGAATGCGTGTGTTTTTCCAGTGAGCTGTTTGTTACTCCCATGGCGTGGGGAGTGTCCCCCGTGCTGCAATGTTATGCACGGTTTGTTCGTTCGTGCTGGTGATGCCTGTGCCTGCGTGCGCTCCTGTGAAGCGGCACCCGTTCTCCGAATGAGGATATCGGGGGCAAGGTCTAACGTGTTGTGCCGAGTAAGCTAAGTACACATACTTCTTAATCTATGACGCCACGGGGACCCTTGTCTTAAGAGCGGCAGAGCGACTCCGAAAATCGAGCCACGAGCAGTGTTGTCGTTCCGCCGCCGCTGCGGGATGGCAAGCATCTTGCAAGAGGTATGGAGGCACCTTTTGGAAGCAGCCTATACAGGTTGACGAAATACCTTGCATTCATTTCGTGGATTCACGCGTAACTCTTGTCTCGTGTGCTTTGTGATTAGCCCGACATACTCAACAGTGTGACGAACAGGCCTTTCCCATGCTGACTCGTGTAAATTGCATTGATGCCCCCAGACGTCCTAGAGGCTGATCAAGGCAAAGCCCTTTCGGGAGGATTTGGCGGCGGGTGGGATTGCGGTTGTGGACCATTGAGGCGCTGCTGCGACTTTTGTGGGTCTACGGGAAACGAGGGAGAGAGAGAGAATGGTGCCTTGTGCAGCGACGAACCAGCAGGTTGCTTCCGAACAATCTCTTTCTCTCTCTCCCCCTTCTCAGTCTCTGTCTCCCCCTCTTTCATTCTCTCTCTCTCTCTCTCTCTCTCTCTCTCTCTCTCTCTCTCTCTCTCTCTCTCTCTCTCTCTCTCTCTTTCTCTCTCTCTCTCTCTCTGTCTCTCTCTCTCTCTCTCTCTCTCTCTCTCTCTCTCTCTCTCTTTCTCTCTCTCTCTCTCTCTCTCTCTCTCTCTCTCTCTCTCTCTCTCTCTCTCTCTCTCTCTCTCTCTCTCTCTCTCTCTATGAGTACGACAGCGACGCGACGAAAACATTGTCGGAATCAGACTGTGCCCTAGGTCCAGCAGTAACACGACTGACTCATGTTTCGCGCGGAGAGTGACTCTCATTTTTGGGCCCGGCCGCGCGGCGTGGTTGGTGAGGAGGTCGTTCAACCTATGTTTGTTGTTGTCGCTGTGAAGCGCAACCTGGAGGACCACGAGGACGTGCTGTCGATACACCGAAACTTACGGTTGTTGTTGTTGTTAGTTGTTGGGAGGACCACGAGGACGTGCTATCGGCGCACCGAAACTAACCTATGTTGTTGCTGTTGTTGTTGCAGAGCGCAGCCTGGAGGATCACGAGGACGTGCTCTCGGTGCACCGAGACATGCAGAGCTTCTGCAAGTACTCGGACCGGCGCTTCGTGTTCCGGAAGGACTACCGCAAGTACGAGTTCTTCGCCGACCCGCAGGTGAGCCATGCCGCGGACTTCTCCTTCTCTCCTCGCCGACGCGGGACGCGGCAGGACGCGGGGTCACTAGCCTGTTCGGCTCGGCTGGCTCGGGGGCTACCTTCGGGTGTAGTGGCACTGAGAGGCTGTTCGTGACTGTGACGTAGTCCGGCCTAGCACAGTGGGCCAGAAGACCGTCACTGGTAGACGAAATTTTCGGCGCGTTTTGAGCTTCAGAGTCGCTTCAGGTTTCAAATCGAACGTGTGACCCCACCGATGGATTGCTCTCCGAACGAGGAATCTATTGGTGGGGTCACACGTTCGGTTCGAGTCCTGTTAAGCGACTCTGCATGGCAGCGAAATCCACGGACTCGCTCGGTATGTACCCTTGAACTTGAACCAGGGACTGGGCCACAACACTAAGTTCGCCTGCCATTTCGGGCCGGCATTGCCGCCGCGGGGGACGAAGACGCAGTAGACCACATGCGACTAGTGGTGATTACCGGACATGATGCGAGTTTCCCATTCATCAGTTTCCCAACGGGACCCGCTCTCAATAAATTTTGCGTGACGCCTTGGGTTGTGGCTAGGATGTGTTGGATCACTGGTGAACTTTCTACCTACACTGCACGAAAAGATGTGGATAGTACAACAAAAGTACGGCAAGGATTGTAGAAAAAAAGCACAGCGATCATTGTGGAAAGTACAATCTGAATTGTTAAAGGTTCAACGTCACTTGGACTGGTACCGTTTTGTGACTGGGCCCCTTTGTACCTTGTACAATAATCGTTGCACTTTGTACAAAATTTGTTGTTCTTTGAAAGTACAACAAAAACTGTCTAAAAAAAAATTGCAAGAATTTGTTGTACTTTTGATGTGGTCTTTTATTGCAGTGTAGTTTATATACTATTAAGGCGTCTTCTTTACGTTTGGTTAATTTTCGCTAGAGGTGGTAAAATACCGGTATTATATATTTTGGTATTTTTAGTGGGTTTGAAACCGAATAAAATACTGTAAAATACCGGTATAAAACTATGAAATACCAAGAAATTCTGAAATCCCGGTTTAATACCGGGTTCTGATAAATATCGACCAATAAAATACCTAGTTTTCTTAGCACCCTTTGCGCTTGTGCTCTTGTCCGGTGTCCATCACAACATCCGGACTATTCCAGCAACCTCAGGTGAGGGGCAAGAGAAAGGACTGGCACCGTCACACATGTTCTACGAATCAGCCTCTCAAGGATGTTTCGCGGGCTCAAATCATGATATTGAGCTTGCTTTGTTGTACAAATTACAATGTACGCACTGAATAAATTTGCGATGTCAAGGGTCTGGTTTACGGTACTCCGGCCCTCTGAGTTCCGCTGGAATGGTTACCTCCTCCCCGTGTTTGTGTGGTGTTCGCTCATTCGTTCGTATGTATGTATGTATGTATGTATGTATGTATGTATGTATGTATGTTTGTTTGTTTGTTTGTGTTTGTTTGTTTGTTTGTTTGAGTGTTAGTTTGTTTTTTTGGTTGTGGACGTGCCGGAAAGTTTTGTGATGGATGCCAGTTTGGGAGCAGCTGGCGGGCGACGGCTGGAGGTTGTCTCTCTAGGCGTAATGAGAGTTGACCTTTTCGGGCAGGCCCAGCCGCACAGTGGGCCAGAAGACCGGCGTACGGGCGGCCAAAACTCGAGACGCGTTTTGAGCACCGGAGTCGCTAAATTGGATTCGAACCATACGTGTGACTCCACCATTGGATTGCTCTCCGAAGGAGGAATCTCAAAGAGCTGTCAGCCGTTCGGTTCGTGTCCTGTTCAGCGACTCTGGAGCTCATAACGCGTTTAGAATTTTTGCCGCCTGCGCCGGTCTTCTGGACCGCAGTGAGGCGGACCCAGGCTGCAGGCGTTGACCCTGCGGGGGGCGTTCCGCGGCGGCCGGCGTCAGCCGAGGCTTCAGCCCACCTGGGCGCATTCAGGCTGCCGCGCCGACTTGGCCGAACCGCCTAGGCAATGGCTGCGCTCGGCTGCGCCCGCCGCACAGTGGGCCAGAAGACCGGCGCAGGCCACATGGGCGCAGGCCACATGGGACTCGAACCAAACGTGTGATCCAGTTAATGGGCTCCTTGTGCGTAAAGCAATCCATCGGTGGGGTCATACAAATGGTTCGAGTCCCGGTTAGCGACTCTGGAGCTCAAAACGCGTCTGTAGAATTTCGGCTGCATGCGCCTGTCCCGTCCTCTGGCCCACTGTGCGGCGGTGAGGCGCCAAAGTACAGTGCCTTGTTTTTGTTCGGCCACTCTGCCCGCGCCTGCCGCCGCCTCGCCACGTGGACGCGAAAACGCTGTTTGCGTGCCCACTGGGGTTGAAGCGACCTTGCGGCGATAAAGATACCCGGCGTTTAGTTAGACTGCTCACCGCGTGTTTTCCTTCTCTCCACTCCTCACCCTTCCGGCGCACTGGAGCGCCTCTTCGTTGCCGCTCCGAGTGCCTGTCAATAGACACTTAGGCGGGGAGGGAGATGGTCACTCCAGCGCGCTGCAGCCCCGAGGGGGTGCGCCGAACCAATGAGATGGGGTGGCAGCGAGCGGGCGCGCCGGGGCACAGAGGCCTCGGGTCATACAGAGTGCTCTCTCTCTCTCTCTCTCTCTCTCTCTCTCTCTCTCTCTCTCTCTCTCTGTCTCTCGGTTCCGAGATTAAAGTGGGGTCCGCGTGCCACCTTTTCCTCAAGCGTGTTGAGGCAGGGGCTGCTCGCGGCAGGGCAGCGGCGTCGGTGGGGTTGCGACGGATTAATGAGACGCCTTAAGGGGGGCCGCTTTTACGAGGGGCCTTTGACCGCGCTGTCGTCTACTGCTGCTTTTGACGTCGTCGTTGTTGTTGTTGTTGCTGTTGTTGTTGTTGTTGTTGTTGTTGCTGTTCCTGTTTTGACGACGACGTGGAACACACGAACGGGATCGCGAAATACGACTCGGACATGCGGGTCGCGTATATCTTGTCCGCGACGTCTTAGGGGAAGCCCCACGCGAATCGCTTCTCATGCTGCTGCTGCCGCGCTGGCTGGCAAGTACTTTGGGGAAAATAAAAGTAAAAGGAACGGTCTGTTAACGCGACGGGGGCCCAGCGTGCGCGCCGTGCGTGTATTTCGAGTAGTTTGTAACGGCCCTGCACAGAGGGCTTGAAGATCGGCGCAGGCGGCCAGAACTCTAGACGCGTTTTGAGTCGCAGAGTCGCTCGATCAACAGGACTCGAACCGAACGTGTGACCCCACCAATGGAATCCTTGTTTCGAGAGCAATCTATTGGTGGGGCACATCCTATTTAGCGACATTGCAACTCAAAACGCGTCCGGAATTCTGAGTGCCTTAACCGCCTCCACCGGTCTTCTGGCCCACTGTATCCTGTCGTTTCGACGTAAATAACCGTGGCGGGGCCGAGGTGCCGACTTTTATGCCGCCGATGACTGCGTTGGCTGCCCTGGAGTGCAGTCGGCCGAGGGACTACCTTCTTGTCGAGAGCAACATTGTTGTTGTTATGGCCGGGATCCAGATTGGCCAGGTTGACGGATTCCGACCGGTGGGGTTTCGACGCTCAGTCTCTCGCACACTGAGAATAAAAGACCAACACCATATTTTGGGTGAGGTCTACATTATGAGCCATTTGGTGCGAAGAAGGGTGTACGTGCTACGTAAAAGCCTTCAGAGAATTTGAGTACAGAATAACCTTCAACACCCAAAATGTAAGGCGATCAGATACTCATTCATGGAGAAGGACGAATTACATGGAGTCGCTACGGGGTCCATGGGCGACACCATCCATCGAGAAAATGCTAGAGAGAGAAAGAGGTTCGGCACTTGGTATATACATGCATTCGTCACGTTTCAGCGCGAAAATGTATCGCCTGACATCGCCTTGACATTATTAGAGATAAATTATGCTGTTTGTTTTGCGAAAATTGCTTTATAGTCGGCGTTTTGTGGTCAAGAAGATGGGAAAGTATGTCTGTCTTTCTAGCATTTTCTCTGCACATGGTGTCATCTCTATTTAGGCCCATTTAAGGTGTTTTTAGGTTTGTAGGTACAAATTAACCTAGCGTTGCAACTCTGTGGACTTTTACGAGTCAATTAAGGTGTGAGGCAGGTCTGTACTGCCTATACAGCCGGAGTTAAGTGGTCAAAAACCAAAGCTCTGCGCGATCCTGTAGCTACTCCATGTAATTCATCCTTCTCCAAGACTCATTCTTACCTATGTTCGAGTGATCAAGAAAACCTCTCCGAAAATTAAAGTTCTGATTCTAACTTTCATTCTCAGTGCACCCATGCGGGATACCCCGTTCGTGCGAGAGAGACGGAGCGACTAGCACTGTGCGGGATGGCCCCTCTGATTGCCCCGAGTAGGAGTGACTGCTCTGGCTTGCGGTGCGCTGCGCGCGTGGTCGGCCCACTAGGCTGTGGGCTTCCCTGTGGCGCGCTGCCGCCGACAGACAGGCAGCGCCATCTCTCGGAGGCGGCGTGGGGTAGCGCCGCGCGCGCTGGGACTGCGGGGTAGTGACGGTGCGAGCGCAAGGGCCCGCAGGCGAGGAGTATCGCCGCGGCTGGAGTTGGACCGCAGTCTCCCGCTGTCAAAACTAACAAGTCACATGTTTAGCCTTACGGCGTTTTGCTACGTTGAGCTTGGGTATAAAGAACTTCCGCAGTACTCATTAAACCATTTTTTAGGAAACCAAACCATTTGGAAGGATTTTTCCTCACCTAATGTCATGTGCTATTTTGTTAGCAACGTCACATACGTCACTGTTTGTTGTAAAGATGGACGTTTAGAACGATTTCCGTATGAAAACCTCACACATTTCTCTTATTTCTGTGGTAAATCTCGCTTTAATTTGTGATGAAATCTCGTCTGAACTTAAAACTGTATCTTCTCCGACAAAATTCATTTATAAACATTTGGAGTGTGAGCGTTTATGCTGTAGGTGCATTGACGGGCTATGCTAAACCAAGCGTTTTCCTTTTGTTGCAGCAATTCTTCCCCGCCTGAAATGGTGGTGGACTTGGAGGGCCAGGACGAGCACGGAGGCGGCTCCGTCTACAACTATTCGGTGGCCCTGCAGGTACGTGTTCCAGCGCAGTAGCGTGACACATCTCCGCGAGGAGCATAAACGTCAAGCAGGCGATACCCCGCGCGCTGGCCCACCCGAGCGACGGCAGTCTCTGGACGTGTCTCTTGAGTTTCGTCTTCTCTGACCCACAGGCACAAAATACTGCAAAGCATTCAGCTTCTTAACAAAGTGAAGAAAAGGAAGGCATTGTCGAATTGCCTCGTATTGCGCAGGATCTCGCTTCTTTATACGAGGCATGTCTCCGTGCACTCTGAATATCTTCCGACGAAATTTCCCATAATACGAAGGAAATGGTGCAGGCAGGGGCAGGGATAGTTCAAAGGTAGTTTTCCTTCGTAACACGAAGGTTTTTCTTTCTTTGTACCTTACAATGAAAACCCCAACAAAGATTCGTTTTGATGGAGAGACTTTGCTTCCTATTAGGGTTCACTGTAACGTAGCTCAAATTACAGCGTAAGACATTCAGAGTGTAGATTTTGCTATGCCCACACTCCATAATGCCTACGTTGCTTCGTAGACTTTTTTCTGTGCAGTCGCCTTGCTCTCCTTTGAGGCGATTCTCAAGAGTCGTTTCGTTGCACTACCTCTCTCTAGTCCCCGTGGGCCGCCTCTATCCCATCCCCATGACAGAGCGTCTAAACTTTACTTTGACATCGGAATCAGTGCAAAAGTCGGGCTGCGCGACGTGACGTGACACTCTGCGCGTCGAGACGCGAATTTGGCTCGACGTGGTGGAGCAGCGACTCGCAGCGATTATCACGGCAGGGAAGGGGTGGTCAGTGGCTAAGCTAGACTATGTTCAACGGGAAATATCTCCAGGCTAATCTGTGCGTCAAATTACCTAAAATTTTGAAATTTACAGAAATTTACCGTAATTTTTCTCAAATTTTAGTAGGTTTTGCCCGAAACTCATCGAAATTCAACTTCAATTCATTCAATTCGTACACCGAAATTCTTGGTAATTTTCCCTCCACTTAGTTATTGTCAGATGACATTTTATCGCCATCTAGTGTCTAACACTTAACTCAAAGTCATAAGGAAAGAAAATTCAAATGAGGTGTCAGGTAGCAATTTTTTCATTTGTAGGGAATCACGACCCTCTGGTGCACGCGAGGGGTTACCCACCTCTAATTTTAGTGTACACGCGATTCCGGATTCCCACGATTCCTTAACAAATCCCAGGGAAAAAGTGAAGATATTGAATGAAATTCCTCTGTTTCTCATGTTTCGGAACACTTTTGCAAGATTACGACGGCATACTATTAAAATTATAAGGATTTTCATGAAAATTTCGAGAAAGTTACGAAGGATTCCCAGGTTGAGTGTACACATGATTCCCGGTGTGGAACCCCTCGGGTGCACGTCATGCTTTTTTTTAAGGCAAACATAAAAAAAAATCTATATATAATATGTCTAGCGTCCAAACACTTCTTACCCACGAATAGGCCAAGTTTTTTGCGACTCGCGAATTTCCCTCCATCCCATGGTTCGCTCTCTCTCTCTCTCTCTCTCTCTCTCTCTCTCTCTCTCTCTCTCTCTCTCTCTCTCTCTCTCTCTCTCTCTCTCTCTCTTTCTCTTTCTTTCTCTTTCTTTCTCTTTCTTTCTCCCTCTCTCTCTCTCCTCTCCCTCTTAACTGGTGCATGACTCTTATCGATTCTGCCGCCATCGACCCGTTAGGGCCATCACCACGGTCTGTGTTGCGCAACGCGCCCATCATCACTAATTCACAACAAAAGTGCGGCTGGCCCCTTTCTTCCTCTTTCTCCGTTCCACTATTTCCCCCTTTTCTCCTTTCCTCCCTCCGCACTAAATGTCTCTGGACATTATTTGTTACACAATAAACCACTGTTTTTTTTCTCCTTTTTTTTTGGGGGGGGGGGGTGTGTGCATTGCCTCAAAATTGACCTCTAAATTTTTCCACTGACCCGTATACCCAATATTAATCTATTCGGGAATTAATTTTGATATCGGGTGAGGCATTGATCCTTGCTGTTTATGGTGTGCTGATAACAAAAATCATTCCCATTTGTGTCAGACCTCCATTTCTCCCTATATGAGCCATTCGCGCATTTCGTCTACTGTTATGCGGATTGAACTTCAAATTATTGTTGCCTATTAGGGGCAAAGTGTTGTGTTTTGCCTACCTTTCAGGCAGCTATCGGTGCGGGGGGGGGGGGGGGTCAATTGCCCGCCTTGCGGGTTGGCAAGCCCACGGCATCGAGGCTTATTCGCAGGGCAGGTGTTTGCCTACTCCCATCGCTCGCCTACTACACGCCCAAACTAAACCGCGTACCCCTAGTAAAACGTGTGCCAAATTTTATGCGTGCTTAAGATTGGATGACAAAATTGTGAACAGCCAGTATATAACATGTTGTGTCTTATTCGGTCGTGGTTAAAGTTTTGCCACCAGATTTGGTGAGAAAATTGTAAACAGCCATTCTGTTTCTGTCACCGTATTGCACAAATTTTTCCAGTTTGTAGCTAAAATTGTCCAGAGTAGACAGGAAGTGTGTCCTCCGCCCCCTTTTCTGTGCCTTTCCCTTTGCCTCCCCTGCCTCCCCCCTTCCCCCCTTTTTCTTCTTTCCCTTTCGACTCCTCCTCCTCCATCCTCTTCCTCCTCTTCTCCTCCTCCTCCTCCTCTTCCTCCTCCATCCTCCTCCTCTTCTTGCCTCCTCTTCCTCCTCCTCCCTCCTCCTCCTCCTGCCTCCCTCCTCCTCCTCCTCCTCCTCCATCCCCCGCCAATCTCGCCTCCTCCTCGCCTCCTCCTCCTCCACTTCCTCTTCCACCTCCTCCTCCTTCTCCTCCTCCTCTTCTTTATTTCTTTCTCCTCTTCCTCATTCCCTCGTCCCTCCTCCACGACCTTCACTTTCTCCTGCCCCTTCCTTTCCCTCTGCCTTCTTTCTTCCTTCTTCTTCCCATTTCCACACTCTGAGTCCGCGTTGAGCTGCCGGGTGGTTGCGACGAGTCGTTTGGGGCGCTCTGTGACACAGCTTAACTATCCAGCTCTCTGTCCCGCCGTTAGTGGGCCCGACTGAAGGACGAAACGGTTACTCCCGAATCTGCCGCCTGCGGGGTGGCGGGGTCCTCATGCTCGCGGAGTGGTTGAAGGGGTTGGTGACGTGGTTACCCACCGGCGACACATGACGGACAGCGAGTCACCCCTCGCGTCCCTCTCGATGCAGCACAGGGGGTGGGACATAAGAACCGGCGCTGGCGGCCAAAATTCTATAAGAACAGAAACGCGTTTTGAGCTCCACCAGAGTCGCGAAATGGGAGTCGAACCGAGCTTGTCATGTCCCCCCTTCCAATGGATTGCTCCGGACTGAGGATTCCATTGGTGGAGTCACACACGTTTGGTTCTAGTCCCATTGTAGCTACCATGGAGCTCAAAAACACGTGTAGAGTTTCGGCCGCCTGCGCCGGTCTTTCTTAGTCCCACTGTGCGTGGCCTTGTTCTGGCCCGGCTCCATCCCCGCCGCGTTTTCCCTATGCGAGATTTCCTTGTTGATTACTGGAGTGCGGTCCGCGGCAGCAGGAGGGACTCCTGTGCAGCCGGTTGACTTTGACTACCGCGCCGGGGAGGCGGCTTTCACTATTGAATATTGTTTTGCAAAAAACGATTGGAGTGTAGCCGCCGCGCAGCCTGGCCGCTTTGGCGAAAACCCAATCAGCCTGATTCCGTTTAGCCTCATTGCGTTCTTCTGCTTCCTTCCGCTGCTATGGGAGAGACGTAGCAGCGTGAGAGTCGGATGACGAGCATGAATTTGAGTGCGTCATGATAATATTCCGATTTTTGTAGCACTATTGGTTGTATTCGAGTTGGAGGTTTTTTTGGGCGGTGTCTGGCGCTGTTCCTGTCTGGCCGCGTCGCCTGTTTACACACACAAGCGTGAACCGGCGTGCAAGTCACGCGCGGGGCCCCGGAAGGGTGAACTGGGGAGGGCCACCGCCCTTGATGGCGAACAAAGACGAAGACGGGCGGCACACGCCGCGTCATAGAGGCACCGTAAGACTGTTGATATGCGGCCAAAATTCTAGACGCTTTTTGAGCTCCAGAGTCGCTAAATTGCACTAGAATCTAACGTGTGATCACACCAATGGATTCCTCGTTTGGGGAGCAATGTATTGGTGGGGTCGTACGTTTGACTCGAGTACCATTTAGTGACTCTTCGCGTCCGGAATTTCGGCCGCATCGTAACGGTCTTCTGGCCCACTGTGTGCGGCACAGCAGGGGAAGGCACGCCACGCCACGTCGGGGCCAGCAGCCGGTTTGGCGCGTGACACGGCATGGGGTTGCAACGCGGGCGGCGCGACGACCGTACAGAGCTCCACACGGTGCCACTGCTGGCACACTGCTAAGTGTGGACCAGGTTCACGCTAGGTAGCGTGGACCATTGTAGTCGACGCTAGGAAACGTGGACCACGAATGGTTCACGCTAAGAAACGTGGACCAAGCTGTGGTCCACACTTGAAATGAGTGTGGCTGGCCTATGAGGAGTTCAAAGCTGTGAAGCGTGGACCACACCTGGTCCACGTTTCGCTCGCTCAGTAAAAAGTGTACGCAGCATTGCTTCGGAATACGAAGAAAACAAAGACATTGTAAAATTTACGAAGAAATTTATGAAGCAAAATCCTTCGCTATAAGAAGCATTTCTTCATACTACGAAGCAATTCTACAATGCCTTCATTCTCTTCGTAGTTACGAAGCAGATTCTTCGCAGACTTTTTAGAGTGCGCGTGGTGTGACGTACTGTACTGTCCGCGCGTCTGTCTGCCGTCTGTCTTTAACTGTCTGTCGGTCGCAGTCTGTCGTCTGTCTCTCTGTCTGTTGTCTGTCTTACTGTCCGTGTGTCTGTCTGCCGTCGTCTGTCTGTCTGTGTGCTTCGTTCATACTGGTTCACGGAAAGAGCTAGTCGGGCCTAGGAGGCGTGGCGCGGCGGCCGCGCTTCGTGGGAACGATGCGCCCATCTCCGCGAGGGCGTCGCCGCCGGTTGCTAGGCGAGAAAAAGAAGAAGAATCACACGAAAGTAACGTTGGCAAGAGTGTGTAGATAGTGCAGTATTGTAGACTTCACACTGAATGTTTATGTTAAATTTTATGCGTGGTGATGCATGATTTAAAACCTGCAAAACGTTTTGCATACAATTGTGCACAAATTTGCGTAAATTGATGCATTTTTACGCATAATATTATTCAAAGTCCCCGCATGCACAAAATTGTGCAAGTGACACGTACAAAATCCTGCATAAACATTTTGTGTGCTTATTCTGTTAAACTTCCTTCCCTGTACGTCAAATCCTTTAAACAATTTTGAACAAGAACCGGCAGTTTTTAAAACACAGGAAATTTTTCGGGCTATTTTTTACGTGAAATCACACAATGATTTGCCAATTAGAGGTACGATTTTGTACGAGTTCTTCGGGTGTTCAGAAAAGGGTGAGAACTCGTACAGAACTCGTATAAATGCATTGAGGGTGCAGTCATTGACCTTGCAGCCATTCCGACTTTCATAATTTTTTGGTCGTCTGGTTTTTCACTTCAGATGAGCTGATTGAGGCAAGCGCAGAATAATTGATTCGCTCGACGTTGCGACTGCTTTATTGCATTCGTGTGGGACATCAATCCATACCGTACAGTCCCACTGTGATACGGCTTTTGTTCCAACCCAGCTACCGTATTCGCCAAAAAACCTGGTCAAACATTAAATCTCTCCGCTGCTGGTTTTGCATTGACCTGAGTATACTCGTAGGGTCGCAACGGACTGAAGGTCGGGGTCGAGCTGCTAAGAACTCCATTACACTCCAATTTATCTGGGCGGCAGCTCCGAGACCACACTACCACTGTCCTACTAAGAAATGCTGTGCTGTCATAATACTAAGCTGATTCTCAGTACTTTACGACACAAATCTTCAAATCCAACATAATACAGAGATAATTGTTCATAATACGAAGAAAGTGGTCATAAGTTACTGAGAACTCTCACCAAAGGTTACTACCTTTCATAGTACTAAGCTTTTTGTTCGTGCTACGAAGAAAAAGCTCAGTAGGATCTTGAGAGTGCAGGTTGGGCCTCTAATCTCTCCGCTCCTCGTCCTGCGCTCCCCCTCCCCTCCCCCTCTCTCACGCCTGGTGCCCGCCTGGTTCTGGTGCTGCACGGGTCGCCTCGCCGCCTCGCTGTCTGGGACCGCCGCCGCGGGACCTCACCGTGCCAAGCGGGCAGGTGATCCTCGCCGCCGCCTTGTCGTGTCGCACAGTGGGGCAACAGGCCGCTGCTTGCCGCGTCGGTTGAAGGCCGCTGTAAATCAAATAGTGATACATCTCACCATCTGAGGGGTGAGACAGAACTGTCTCACCGAAAAATGGTGATACTAAAATGTATCACCGTAAAAAGGTTGTAAACGAATGTACCACCGAAAAAAAAAAAAAAAAATGGTCGTACACAAATGTATCACCGAAGAAGTGTGATACTTCCCCAGGAAAAGAAGGGCCCATCTCGCTGATGTCTGACCTTCTTTCGGTGATACTTTTGTGTTCGACCTTGTTTTGGTGATACATTCGTGTACGACTTGTTTTCGGTGATACTTTTTGTGTCGTCAGAAATTGGTTCGACGTCTCATACTTTGAATTTCAGTGGGAGCTCTTGCCTTCGTGAAGCTTTTTTGCGCTTTTCTGGGCGAAGTTTGCTTTTTTCTGGGGGAATTTGGCGCTTTCCGTGGTGGTTTGCTCTTTCTGAGCGAAGTTTACGCTTTCCTGGGTGAAGTTTGCGCTTTCCGGGATGAATTTGTGCTTTTTGGGCTCAAATTCGCGCTTTCCTGGGTAAGTTTCACGTTTTCCTGGGCGAATAAGTTCGCACTCCGTTGGGCGAAGTCTACGCTTTCTGGGCAGTGTGCGCGCATTCCTATAGTTTACACTCTCTGAAGGGAAGTTCGCGCGTTTCGACCATTGGACGCGATCCTCGGAGAGGGTAGGTGTACTGACAACAACACTGTTTGACGGGGAATCGGAAAGAAGGCCGAGCCGGTTAGAACGCATAGGCGTCGGACTTTGAAACGGAATTGGTTGTTTGGCCGGGCTGTTGTCGTTTATTTATCCGGCCCCTTATTTACATCATGGCAGCCATCCCGTTGCCATTTTATTGACGTTGCCGGGCGCGTGTAGCCGAAGTAAACGAATCAGAGGCTCATCTCGTCGTGCCTTACTGAAATTGCAGCTTTCGAGTAACTCGATTTCGAAAGTGTAATTGCCTTGAATTTGATGAGCGCCGCCCGCTTCGCTTCCCCCCACGTAACAGTAGGGCAAAGGAGGGAGGGCTCAAAGTACGAGAAGACCGCTGGAGGCGGTAGAAATCTCGGACAGGTTTTGAGCTTCAAAGTCACTAAATGGGACTCAAGACGAACGTGTGACCCTACTATTGGATTGCTCTCAGAACGAGGAATCCGTTTGGCGGGGTCACAAGTTCGGTTCGAGTCCCATTCAGCGACCTTGTTGGTCAACGCGTCTTGAGTTTTGGCCGCCTGCGCCGGTCGTCTGGCCCACCGCGCAAGGGGTGGGGACGTACGCGCGCAGGTGGGGTTGCCTAGCCACCGGGAGCAAGGACCTAGCGTTGCCAAGGGCTCGGACGGACCGTCCCACAACGCTCCCCTCGACATGGTCTGTGCATGTCAGCGGGGCCAAGTATTGACATACCCGTGACGGCCGGGTGGGGTGCAAAAATACGCGCCGGGGAAACAGGGGGGCGGGTTGCGTCGGCGCGGCCGCGCGAAGGGCACAGAAAGAGAGGCAATCTCGTCGCCCTTGCCGGCGGCACGGGGATAGAGAGAGGGGAGAGAGACTTCGTGTGTTTTTGTCAGGGAATGTTGACTCGAGAAAAAGAAAAAAATTGAATCTGAGGTCATCTTTTATAAGGTTAAGGGTTACTCTTTAAAGCCACTGCATGTATTGCATAGTCTAACTCGAATTCGTGTAGGTTACGACTAATATCGCGCTTGCAACGTTTTGCAAGAAGCGGGCGCAGAATATGTCCCTTTTTAATGTGTCCAGTTGCTGCTCTTTTTTTGGTCATATTCAAGTCGGAATGGGCCCAGCGACAAAGACGGCGGCATCGTGCCGCACGTTCTGCGACTCGGAAGAGGAATGGGATCGCCCGGCTCGCCTATAAAGTGATGTCATCCGGCGGCTTGGAGCCGGGCCAAAGTCCGCCGCTACACCCGCCGCCACCTTGCCCGTGGCGGGTTGGACGGACGGACGGACGGACGGACAGACAGATAGGTTCGCGGTTCGAGCCGACGGACCGGCTCGACTGACTGACTGCCTGACTGACACCATTACTGATGGCTATGCACAGTAGCCTGCCAAGATGGGCCCGTGCATGTTTCTCACTCTCCTCAACAGTCTCCGGTTTGGTCATTAGATGCCCGCGCACGCGCGTACGAGGGGCGGACGGACAGACGGACACACTGACTTACAGATTGACGGACGGACACACTGACTTACTCATGGACGGACGGACACTCTGACTGATTTTTTTTTTTGTTGAAAATCCATGACCACGTCTTTGGAGCTAGACTCAAAAGTTTGTGAAAATCTTACAAACTTTTGCACCAAAATCATTTTAAAAAAATTGAAAAAGAAATAAAACTTGGTTCTTAGTGTCTACTAGTCAAGGAGAGTCACCAAACAAATTTGGTCCAATTCGGACAACCTTTGTCTCAGGGCTTGTTGTTCTATCATGGAATGCCCCATAGATGGACGGACACACTGACTTACAGATGGACGAACAGTTTTACAGCCGGACACACTGACCTACCGGTACCTCCTATCAACAAACGCTCAGCATGCCGAATCCTGGCTGAATCCGCTTATCTGTGGGTGCCGTGAAATGAAACCGCTTAGCTGCAGCACCTAAAACATAACCGCTCACCTCGGAGCGCGCTGGACAGAACCGCTTACCGTCTCAAATACGGGCGGCGGCTGCCAGATTTACATTGTTCTTTTATGCACTGAGTCTTTATTTGGCCCGAAATAATTAATCACATGTTATCGTCTGCATCAGAACTTTGTTATTCACCTAAGGTTTGCTTCAAATGTGCTCCGGATCGGCTGAAATGAGCGTAAATACGAGGGGCAACATAACCTATCCAGCGCCCGGCCGCGCGACGATGTGCGGGTCTGTCCAGAGCGCTCCGAGATGAGCGGTTATGTTTCGAGGTGCTACAGCTAAGCGGTTTCATTTCACGGCACCCACAGATAAGCGGATTCAGCCAGGATTCAGCATGCTGAGCGTTTGTTGATAGGAGGTACCGCTACAGAGATGGATGCACGAATGGACAGACTGCAGCCTGACGCAAAGACGGAAGAACAGCCAGACAGACCGACGAATAAACCTCGCTGTGTAAAAGGCTTGCGCTGCGCTCGACTGCACAAACACCCCAGCACCCCGCGCCGCGAGTGCCTCGACCTTGACAAAGGGGTGCCTGTGCTGCTGGGGTTGCGCGCGTGTCACGCCGCGTGCCGATTCTCGCCAATAATTTGGCTCGCGACAAAGCAAACGCGGCCGCGCTGCCCGGCCGGAGCACAGTGGATCAGAAGACCGGCGCTAGCGGCCAAAACTCTGGACGCGTTTTGAGCTCCAGAGTCGCTAAATGGGACTCGAACCGAACGTGTGACCCCACCAACGGATTCCTCGTTCGGAGAGCAATCCATTGGTAGAGTCAGACGTTCGGTTCGAGTCCTATTTAGCGACTCTGGAGCTCACAACGCGGCTAGAGGATTGGTCGCCTGCGCCAGTCTTCTGGCCCACTGTGCGCCGCTCTGAAAGCTTCGCGGAGCGTGGCCACATTTAATCACTGGTGCAAGCGAGAGGACGCGGCGCGACCCACTTCATTTCTCCCATTTTTGTCCTCCCGACGTGGATTTATTTCCATTATGGGAAACGAGATGCGAGTTTGAGAGGGGTTCTCACGGGGAAATTCTGCCTGACCGTTCGGGTCCGGGCCAGGGAGACGCGTCGGGGCTGAAACAACGAAACTTTGGATCATTCCTGATTAAAGTTTGGTCTTGGTGCAGTACTAAAATATGTGAATTTTGAGTGCCCGTTAAATGTTTATTATTTAATCACAGCGCTTTATCTCAAATCGTCCTCTGGCGCAACTGCAAGGCTGAAAATCTGTCACCTTATGAAAAAAAATTAAGGACGTCATTTTTATCACTTCCAAATGATGACGATGTCATCACCAATGGCACTTTTATTCAAGGTCACCTTTTGCAAGGGCGCAACAACTGTGTCACAAAGTAGTTTGATAAGGAAAGTTATCCCTGGAAGTGTCATTAAGTGAACACCAAAATTTTTCAGTAATAAGGGAGCGGCACCAGATTGTACAAAATACGTCTCCTCATTTCGACACCCCCACGGAAGACTGGACTAAATTTGCGCGGCTGGGGAAGACTGGACTAACTTTGAGCGGCCGGGAAAGACTGGACCATCAGCATAGGAAAACCATAGGCGCTAGTCCAGTCTTCCCCGGCCGCTCAAAGTTGGTCCAGTCTTCCCCGGCCGCTCAAAGTTAGTCCAGTCTTCCCCGGCCGCGCAAAGTTGGTCCAGTCTTCCCCGGCCGCTCAAAGTTAGTCCAGTCTTCCCCGGCCGCGCAAAGTTGGTCCAGTCTTCCCCGGCCGCGCAAATTTAGTCCAGTCTTCTGTGGAGGTGTCGATTTGAAAGAAGTTAAATCTTTCTTGCTTGAGCAGATCATTCATAGAACTGAAACGTGGAGAGACCTGTGTTGTTTGTTTGCTTTTCCGGGCTGCGACCAGTTATCTGCCGAGTGCGTGCTTAGGGCCGGCCCCGCCTCGGAGGCCCGTGAGTCAGGTGTCGGCCGGGCTGCTGCTGCTGCAGCGTGCTGCAGTTTGCGGAGGCGAGCCGCCCTCGGCGCCGTGGCGACGAACGAAAACGCACGCTGGATTTCTCAGCGGATTGAGTCCTCTCGGTTCGGTTGTCCGCAGTGTAACTCGACTCAAGCCAGCCGGACCGTTTCCGAGGAGGTGGCGTAGCCGGGCGTAGCCGCAGTGAAACTGAAGCCGGAACGAGTATTAATCTAATGTGTTTGGTTTCACTCCTATGCGCCAACAAGGTGGCCGGTCCCGAGGCCGGTCCGAGGCCTGGCCCGAGCTCGGGTGACACGGGGGCCGGACTGTGCCCGAGGCAGCCGGGGCTCCGAGGCGGGACCAGCGTATCGCGAGGATTGTACTACGTGCCTTCCGAGAAGCGGGCCCCTGGCCGTGGGCTGGGGCCCCAGGCCGCCGCACAGTTGGTCGGAAGACCGTTGAGGTGACCAAAATCCCGGACACGTTTTGAGCTCCAGAGTCGCTAAATGGGACTCGAATCGAACGTGACCCCTCCTCCTCAAACGAGGAATCCATTAGTGGGATAAAACGTTCGATTCAAGTCTCATTTAGCGACTCTGGAGCTCGTAACGCGTCTAGAATTTCGGCCGCTTCAACGGTCTTCTGGCCCACTGTGTGCCGGACCGTCACACGATCGCGTGGAGAACCGGATGGAAAAGTTGGCTAATTTGTGAAACTGTTGGACGAGTGGGGCCGCCTGGGAGACACGTCGAAAATCTGAAAGCAGTCTCAAACACGGAAATGATATGGCAAACCAGGTGATTCTCGGATACCTAACGTGCACCATATAGTTGTTTCAACCACCTCAGTTGTAACAAGCAGGTAGTTGTCATTCGCTGTCAGGAAAAAACTACTAAAGGAACTCGAGAGTGCATGGCATGCTACACATGGGAGTAAACCACGAAGCACGCATCAATTCGGAGAGTGCTTTCAGCACGAATGCTACAATGCCTGTAAGCACTCACAAATTTGAAGCGGGCTTTGTGATTTACGCCCAGGTGGAGCATGCCATCCACTCTCTTGAGTTTCTATAGCGCTCACGAAAGACTGTACAAAAATTTACAGGATTCACCCCAATTTTTCTGACAGTGTCCATCGGCGCGGGCCCTGGGAATGACGGCACCTTCCCATCACACCTACATGTTTGGAACTGCTTTAGATTTGGGGCTGTCTCCTGAAGGCTCTTTACAGCAATTTGTTGGGGGTCCGCTCTTAATGGCAGCATGATGACCATGACTGGGGTGTACATAAAGATAAGGTTGGGTCCTCGGCGTCGATGTCCTGCCGGGACGTCGACCGTGATGATGGATTGTCCAGGGGCGCCCTGAAAAAAAAAGGGAAGGGGGAGAGCCAGTAATTAATGATTCGCCGCGCGTTCAACGTTGCGGTCACGTTCACAAACTGGGACGCTCTGGCGCCAAACAATCCAAGCTGCACTACGTAGAGCTTGAGGCGAGGGGGCAACAACTACCTACGTTAATTGTGACAAAATTTGGACACATTCCACGTTTAACCGGCAAATAGAGCAGATATCTTCCGCACTTAATTCCTCACGAAGATAGGCTGTTCAGCCACATTTTTGTGCAAAACTCGTTTGTAATACAGAAAAAAAAATGTCCCTTTCTCCGTAACTTTCAAAAAATTTCACTTCGTAGGTTGCGGAGCGCGCTAAGCCTCCATATTACGAAGGTTTTGAAACCTGATACGAAGATTTGTCACCTTACTACAAAGCCCAATCATTACCCAAGATAATATCGTGGGTCGCCCCCGCCCCTTCGCTTGAGCCCTCAGCATCCACCACCGTTCAACTTCCTCCACTCCAAGTTTGGCAGTTGGGATTGGGTCCATTTCAGCTTCCCTGCTGCCCAGGACAATTATCGTCATCGACGCACGGCGGCGCACGGCACGACGGCGGGCAGGAGTTGCAAATTTTGACGGGTGCCTTGTATTCCCACAGACACACACGCACACTGGCGCGCGCGCAGCATACACGAATACGTGTCACACTCAGTCACACACACACACACACAGAGAGGCAAACACAGCAACGCCCAACTGTGTTGATGACTTGAAAGACAAAGGGCGTCCCGCCGCGCAGCCCCTCCGTCCCGTGCGACCTTCACGCTCTCCAGGAGGCGATCTGCGAGCGGATCAGACTTCTGATTGGGCCATCCGCTCCGCGCGTCCTTCCTTTCCCCCCCAGGGTGACCCTTCTCTGGCAGGCGTGCGCCGGGACGGCCAGGGCGTGCTGCTGCATCGCTCGGCGTCACGCAAGCGTCGCGCGACCACCAACCTGGGCCCCTCGGCTCCTCGGTCAGGGCCTACACAGCCAAACCAACGCGTTGTGTCACCCGCTGCTTTCCTCCGTATTCAGTTTACACCCAAAATGAAGCAAGGCTGGACTCATGCAGTTACCCTTAGTTTTACCAGAGTATGTATGGCATGGAGGTGCCGTCAGCTGAAACTGCGTGCCGTTAAAATATATGATCAAAAACTAGTCCAATGGATTGATTTTTCGCTTCGTCGAGTTAGGGTCAGTTGGGCTAATTTTGGCACACTGGGTACGAATGAGACAGCTGTTTCATCGACGAAATTTACATGATAGGACTC
>CM060092.1:6819197-7136927 GCA_030522485.1 Stenchaetothrips biformis | reverse complement strand
TTTATTACTTAATTCACAAAAATTATTTTAATGTATGGCTGCTTATCACTTAATTCACAAAAAAATTGATTAATTTTAATATAACTTTTTAGATATCTGAATGTGACATTGTGTTCTGTTAACATGTTCGAAATGTCGATGGTAATACACTGATATCCCCCAATACCACTTGTGTTGGGTAAATCATTATTTCTTTGTTTCAACGCGAGGATGCACAATATGTAGGCCAAATCACGTGAATACTCAAAACCCGATCAAATTGGTTTTTTAGTAACTAGGGCCGGCCATCGGTGGCTGTGCGAAGGCCCGACAGAAACTCAGACGCCCGCCCCAGACGCGCCCCGGGCCCTGGCGTCCACTTGACCCTGCGCCGCGGAGACCTTCCTCTTCCTCACTCTGCGCCACTTGTAAACGGACGCCGCGCATCCGTTCCGGCCCTAGTACCAATGCGAACTTTTGCGGGTATCAGTTAAATAGTTGAAAGGATGCCGGATTCTGCATCCTCACGTTTTCCAACGAGAAAAAATGATACCAAATAAGACTAGAGGGCTCGCTGCTGGTCCTCACCGCCGCGCCGGCTGCGCTGCGCGCTGCATGTAGAGTCCTAAAACGGGCGGACCCCACTTGGTGGCTGTCTGCCAGCTATAGGACTCTGGGTGCGGGGCGCGGCGCGGCGCGGGCGCGGCCGAGCGCCCTCTGCCCATATAATCTTCTAGTCTAGCCATCCAGCCGCCGCTGCCTTGCCAGCGAGGCGCTCGGCCTCTTGTACGCTTGCTAGTCAGGCAACGAGGCAGGCAACTGCTGCCTGGCTAGCCGGAAACTCGGTACTCGCTCAGCACGAGAGTACAAGCACGCTGATACGTGAACGTATCATCTGCTAAAAAGAAATTTCTTTAAATTTCTTCCCTTTGTCTATGGGATTTGTTCAGGAATCGTGGGAATCCGGAACCATGTGTACACCAAAATAAGAAGTGGGTAACCCCTCGGGATGCAGTGACAGGGATCAGGGTGTACACTGACTATATGAAGTGAGACACCCCTGGCCGCGGCCTACGCGCGCGGGCGCGCGGGCCTAACTTTGCAGTGCAGTTGTGTAACACTTGGATGCTGCGCAGAAATTTTGCGGGTAAATGTGCACGTGTAGGGCCTCGTGGAGTTAGACAGGTCTGTGGGGCGGCGCCGGCCAGATGGTCGCATAAATGCGTGCGCGGCGCCGGCTTGCGTGCGTGCTTGGGACGTCGTGACCTACCTCCGTTACGTCGTTGCATCGCACCTCTGGTGCTGGCACTGATGGTGGTTCAGCTGGCCCTGGTGGCTCAGGTGGCACTGGTGGTGACGCAGGAGGCCTTGGTGACCATGCTGGCGACCGTGGTGGCTTAGGTGGCCCTAGTGACCATCCTGGTAACCATCCTGGTGGCTATGCTGGTGGTGGCCCTGGTGCTGGGGGCTCAGGGGGCCCCAGTGACCATCCTAGGTGACCATAATGATGACCATATCCATAATGATAAAGAAGACCATGCTGGTGATCCTGCTGGCGGATCAGGTGGCCGTAGTGACCACTCTGGCGACCACAAGGATGACCTTACTGATGACCATACCCAATGATGGCCATAATGATGACCATAATGATAACCATAATGATAACCATAAATGAACATGCTGGTGCTGGTTATTGGCCCTGCTGGCGGTCTTGATGTCTGTGGTGGTCTCCCTGTTGGCTTTGTTGGCCAATGTGACCCTCGTGGCCCTGGTGGCTGTTGGTGGCCCTGGTGGCCCCAGACCGCCGGGTGGCCCGGTGGCCCTGAAAGCCCTGGAGGTGGCGGCGGTGCTGGTGATGGACCTTTTGGCCCCGTTGTCGGTGGACCGCTCGCTGGTGGACGCGTTGGAGATGGCCACTAAAATGGACGTGGACAGCGCCGAGATGCGGGGCAGCGCGGCAGGGCCGTCCCAGGAGCGCTGGTGTGGGGCTGATGGCAAATTGGTGGGTCGGTGTCAGGGTGGGAGAGACCGAGAAGGGGAGGGGGTGGGGAGGTTTAAAGAGGAAGGGGACGTTGATGTCGAAGATACGGGCGTGTAATGTCGGGGCGGATTAAGTGTTTGGGCGCGGCGAGTCGGCGAGAGAGAGGAGGGGTTGGGAAAGGGGGTGGGGATGAAATTGTGATAGCTCGTGCTACTCCCCCACCCTTCCTTGAGCACCCCTTTGGCCCCCGCCCCCCTCGCGCTGTGCTCGTGATGTGGAAGGGGTAGTGGCAACAGGTAGCTCGGCCTGTAAACTCATAAACACAACAATCTGATGTTGGATGTAACGCGGCGCGTTTCACGGCCAGCAGGGGCTTTGTTGGCCGTTTCCCCCTCAAGAAGGGCCCCGTGGGGGCACCGGAGCCTCAGCGCCGTGGGCCAGATGACTGTCGATGCGGTTGAAATCCCGGACGGATTTTTTGCTCATGAGTCCCTGAATGGGACTCGAACCGAACGTGTGACCCGCCAATGAATTGCCTTTCAAACGACACTGTGGCCAAAAGTTACGGATAATTCTGTAAACAACTTGTGCTAATTCTCTGTAACCCCAAACCCAGTATTTCCTGTAGCCTCTTTACAGTGTTCACTGACTCGCAGTATTCTCTATAGGACTTACAGTGGGCTCCGTGCTCCTCAATGGTCTGCGACGGGCGTGCGGAGAAAATTGTGAGTCGCACAGTGAATACTTTAAAGAGGCTACAGGAAATACTGGGTGTAGGGTTACAGAGAATCCTGACAAAAATAAATTTAACTGACTTTTCCGTAGTTTTTCGCCACATTGGAGGAATCCATGGTTGGGGTCACTCGTTGGGTTCGAGTCTTTAAGCGACTCGGGGGCTCAAAACGCGTCTGGCCGCCTGCGCCGGTTTTCTGGCCCACTGTGCCAAGGGGGAAGGGTGTGGGGAGTGAAGGGCGGGGTGCCGTAATGGCCAGCCGACTGCGGCGCACCCCGCGGGACGCCGGAATACGGGGACGTTTTTTTCACCTGAACGCGCCAACAGCGGATTGCGCCCCATTAGGACACTCCCTGCGCATACTGCGTAACGCCGCACAAGGGGAAACAACTGCAGTCAAATTTGTATACCAAAATTCACCCAAAAAAATATTTAAAAATGACTAAACTTTATTAAATTTTATCAATATTTTTTTTCAAAAGTCATCGAAATTGAACTGAAATGCATTTGATTTGTACACTGAAATTCACAGCGATTTCCTTTTGACGCTGCATTTCTGGAACGACCTACCTGTGTCTACTTGGCACGCACTTACATATGCATGCTTGCAAGTACACACTTACAACTGCATGCTTGGCGCCGTATAACTCCATGCTACGCTTATGCATTTGTAAGTGTGTACTTGCTAAGCATGCGTTTGTAAGGGTGTACAGGCGCGGATACAGGGGGTGGGGGGCAAAGGGGTTTTTGCCCCCCCCCTCCCCCCCATGGCACCTAGATAGCCGCCTGAAAGGTAGGCAAAAAGTGCTACTTTGCCCCTGTAGGTAGGCAAAAAGTGCTGTCCCCCCCCCCGCCTCTGGATTCACCACTGAGGGTGTACTTGTTAGCATGCATTTGTAAGTGTGTGCTAAGTGGTTTGTAGTGCACGCTCCCCGCACCCCGAAACGACACGACGAGGGGGAAGGACGCCTCGGAACGGAATAATTGCTGGAATGCATTATTCCAGTCAGAACTAGATTCTCGAGTTAACGTCGACCGATTTGACGACGTATTATGTCGATGTAGCTCGATGACAAAATAACATCCAATCAACAATCAACCCCGATCGACGTAATCGTCGCTCAATCGACGACCGGTTACTGGCTGCATTACGGGCAATCAGCATGGGACTTAGTTCGAAAAGAGTTTCCACATTTCCGACGTTCTATTCTGGAAAGGAAGTTTGCCGCTGCACAGTGGGCAAGAAGTCCGGTGGAGGCCGTCAAAATCCCGGACAGATTTTGAGCTCCAGCGTCGCTAAATGGGACTCGAATTGAACGTGTGACGTGAACGGGTGTTTTACCACCAATGCATTGCTTTTCGAACGAGGGGGTCTCCGGGGGTCACACAACGGTGGAGTCACCCGTTTGGGTTGAGTCCTGCTCTGGAGCGCAAAACGCGCCTTGAGTTTTGGCCGCTTTGCGCCGGTCTTCTGGCCCACTGTGCATTGTGGGCATTTGAGAATAGTCCTTTGAAACTCTATTTCCACATTTGAGTTGAAACGGCGTTTACTCCGATGCAACTCACTTTAAACTGCGATTATGCTAACAACGCAGTTCAAAACGGGTTGAATCGGAGTTAAAATAGGAAAAACCAGTGGAGAATTTCGTCTGGGGCGCCGCTTACCGCCAGCCCCTGCGTGTGGGCATCGCACGGTGCGCTGCGTCTGGATCGGACTCCTCAGCGCATCGCGGCACGTCGCGTGGCCGGCCGCTGCAACAATGTCAGGAAGGAGACAAATGCCCTCCGATTCGCCATGGTGGCTCTCGAGCTGGACGACGTGCGGGTGTGCCCTGCACAGTGGGCCAGAAGACCGATGGAGGCGGTCCAAATCCCGGACGGGTTCTGAACTGAAGGGTCGCCAAATGGGACTCGAACCGAACGTGTTTCCCCACTTCTGAATTCCTCGTTCGAAGAGCATTTCCGTTAGTGGGGTCACACCACGCGTTCGATTTGAGTCCTGTTTGGCGACTCTGGAGCTCAAAACGCATGTAGAGTTTTGGCCGCCTCTGTCGGTCTTCTGGCCCACCGTGCTCGGCCTGTGCCTTTCCGTGCCGTGCCTTGCAGTGCATTGATGGCCGCATCTTCTCACGAGACGCATCCTTGCGTGCGTGCGTGATTTTGCATCATGTCTCGGTGCCGCGCCATGGTGCACGGTGCAACTAGCGCATCGTCCCGCCTCTCTGCCCCGGGAGCGGCGGGAGCCCCATCATTTACATTCCCACCTTCGTTGTTCGTTTTCTCTTGCCGGGAGAAAAACGAGCGGCGCAGCGTCTTTTTCTCCAGCCGTCCCTCCGTCTCCGTCAGCGTGACAATTTGTTTTGGTCCTCCTTGGTCGATCCCCGAAGCCCGTTCCATTCATATCTCCCCTGGAACCGGATAGCACCGACTAACGCCGCCGCTCACCGCGACCGCAACGCGGCTGGACTGCCTCGCCGGCAGACAGACGGGCACCCAGTGGGCCAGAAGACCGGCATCATCATTATCATCATCAGCGCTTTTAGGTCTCAAAAGACCTTTAGCGTTCGAGTAAGCAACTACGACAGACTCGGCACGCGCAGGCGGCAAAAACTCCAGACGCGTTTTGAGCTCCAAAGTCGCTAGATGGTACTCGAACCGAACGTGTGACCCCACCAATGGGCGCCTCGTTCGGAGAGCAATCTAATGGTGAGGTCACACGTTCGGTTCGAGTCTCATTTAACGAATTGCAGCTCAAAACGCGTCCGGAGTTTCGGCCGCCTCCTCCGGTCTTCTGACCCATTGTGGGACAGCCCAGCCAACAGCCTGACAGGACAGACAGACTGCCAGTGTCCTTGTCGCGGCTGCGGGGCTGCTTTGCGTTATATGCCGTAATTTTGCGTGGCGCGTGGCATTGGCTGCATCGGCACGGCATGCCTGCGGCGGCGCATCTTTGCCCCACTCCAAGCTGGCCGATAAAGTGGGTTGCGTCTCGCGTGCGTCTGGCACGGCCGCGGCAAGCCCATTTCTGCGATGGAGGCGTGAAAAGTCTGATACACGCCAAAGGCGCGCACTTTCAAAGACGAACAAAGATTCGAAATTTCCCATATTTCGACACCGAAGTCTGCAAATTTGACTCCGAATCGAATCTTACCTCATTCAATTGGGTACCGAACTATTCACCCACCCCTACCTCGGTTTTGTCCAATTCGACTAGTTTAGTGTGGCCGCTGCCAACGTGGATCGCGGACGCTCTTCCAAGTGTGTTTCCGCGGTGCCAAGGCGTAGCGGGACGCGGCGCACAGTCGGCCAGAAGATCGGCGCAGGTAGCCAAAACTCTAGTCGCATTTTGAGCTGCTGAGTCATCAAACAGGACTCGAACCGAACGTCTGACCCTTCGAATGGATTCCTCGTTCGTAGAGAAATCTATTGTTGAGGTCACAAGTTCGGTTCAAGTCCTATTCAGCGACTTTGGAACTCAAAACGCGTCTAGAGTTTTGGCCGACTGCTGGTCTCTTGGCCTACTGTGCGGCGGGGCGCGGCGTAGTGCGGCGTGGCGTGCTAATTGCGATTAAAGGGCTCTCTGTCTGGGTGGAGGCTGCACGCCTCCGGTGAATTAGACCAGTAATTCGTCCATTTTTAAACTGTGGGCGTCTCGAAACACGTTGCACGCGAAAAAGACTGCTGCTGGGCCCAGCCGTATCGTTTTGTTGCTGTGGGGGGTTGCTTTTATCCGGTGTCTTGATTAGTTGCGAACAGTCAAAAATAAATTTAAATTCAAACAACGAAATTCAAAGTTGCTTGGTTTTTGTCGTTCACCTGGCCTAGTATGCTACTTTTTTCAGATTAAAATAAATAAATAAATAAATAAATAAATAATTGCCAAATGCTTTTTTCTTTAAAGTGAGCAAGCTTGAAGGATTAGTTTTTTTTTTCTTCTGCAGTTCCACGGCTGTGAGAGCTAGTGCTGGAGTGATACTGAACTCAGTTCGGACTCCATCTTTCTAAGTTTGACCCGCCGTTTGGCCCTGTTATGGTACTCCCTCTCCAATTCGAGATCGAGACGTCACTGGACGGAACTGATGGAGGACATCTTGAAACTGGAATGGGCCGGCAGGAGTGGATGCGCGCGCGCGGCGAGGCAGCAGTGTCACCCCTCGAGGAGGCCCCGCACAGTGGGCCAGAAGACCGGTGCAGGCGGCCAAAACTCTAGACACGCTTTGAGCCCCGGAGTCGCTAAATGGGACTCGAGCCGAACGTGTGACGACCACACCAATGGATTCCTCGTTCGGAGAGCGATCCATTGGTGGAGTTACACGATCGTGTCGAGTCCCATTAGGCGGCTCCAGAGCTCAAAATGTGGTTAGAGTTTTTGCCCCATCTGGCCCACTGTGCAGTGGGCCAGGGCGCCAGGGCCCCCTGCTCTCCACCCCCCTGGAGCCATGGCGGGTGCAGCGCTTTGGCGGGGATGACGATGACCACGACGGCGTGGCCGCGGATGCGTTGCTGTTCCCGCGCCAAGACAAGAACACACCCCCGGGGGTCGCCGGTCAAAGCAGGTCGCCATTATGCGGGTCAACTTAGCGGGGTCCTCCTCAGTGCCGCCTCCTGGCGATGACGACTCCTTGGCGATGAAAAGCGGCCCGAATGAGTGGCGCCTTTGTGTCCTTAATGGCCCTCTGGCCGCGCGATGGCTTCGCTAGCGTCGTCGCCGCTAGTCACGACGAGCCGCCATTAGCCGAGTAATGGCTTGGCTTGGTGTCCCACCTGTAAGGGGAGGACGGCGCACAGTGGGCCAGAAGACCGTTGAGGCGTCCAAATATTAGGCGCGTTTTGAGCTCCTGCGTAACTAAATGGGACTCGAACCGAATGTGCGACCCCACCAATGGATCGCTCTCCGAACGAGGAATCCATTGGTGGCGTCACGCGTTCGGTTCGAGTCTCATCAGCGACTCTGGAGCTCAAAACCCGTCCGCTATTTTGACAGCCTCCACCAGTCTTCTGGCCCACTGTGTGTCGGTGACAAGGCGCCAAAGTGGCCGAAGCGGCCGAAAACGCCCAGGAGACTCATGAACTGTAGGGCCCAAAGGTTCATAGGGACGAAACGTTTATGGGTCCGAAAGGCTTATGGGTGCAAAGGGTTGTAGGGCCTGAAGGATTATGAAGATCAAAGGGTTAACAGAGACCTATTGGATCGGTGAAGCCCAAATAATAAAGGACAGACTTTTTCTGAACATTTTCAAAACAAAAGATTTTAACTTTGTCTTGAGTCGTGAGGGGGTGATAGGGGATGCCCTAAAATTTATCAAAACGTACTAAATTTTACTGCGCGCAGTTTTTCACAGGAAGTTCTTTACTTTTTTGCAATCGGTTTGCGGCATCTTGAAGGTGAGAAAATTATCTTTAAATCGACCTACGATCATCCATGTAGCCGAAGAAAAAGCTTCATTGAAACCCTTCTGAAATAAGTCTGTATCTTTGGATGTGTTTTCGGAAATGTTTTTCTTGGGCTACATATATGAATGTTAGTCGATTTATAGATAATTTTTTCATCTTCAAGATGCCGCAAACCCGAGAGGTCCCTCACTCTGAGTTTGCCTGTACACAGTTTGTTTGATTGTGTCGGATTGCTTGGGATTCTGTATGATTTTGTGGCGCTTTTTGCCCACCTACTGGCGTTTTTGACGCAAGATTGTGGGATTGTCTCCTCCAAGCGTACCCAGATTGCTTTAGTGGGGGACCCCTTGCGCAAACCGATTGCCAAAAAGTAAAGTATTTCCTGTGCAAAACTGCGCGCAGTGAAAAAAATCTTTAGTTTTGAAAATGTTCAGAAAAGTTTGTTCTTTCATTTGGGCTTCACCGTTTGCTTCTGTAAAACATATTGAAAAAGTTATCTCAATCTAAAGAGGGGGTAAAAACACCCCTAAAAACCAGTTCGGAGAAGAGATAGCCCTCTTAAACCTTAGCTCTTTTAAGCTCTACAAGCCATTGCACCCCATAAGACTTTCGGACCCATTAACCTAAGATTCTTTCGGCCCCATTAGACCCATTGGTTTCCGTAAGAAAACCCCTAAAAACGGTACATACGTGGACGAGACTGCCCCCTTAAAAGTTTAATGAGGACGGGTCTTATGGGGCCGAAGCACATGGGGCCGGAAGTATTTTGGGGCTTTAGGTTTTAGGGCCCATAGGCTGGCAGAGTAAAAGGGAGATGGGGGGGGGGGGTGCAGGACGTTGGGAACGTTCTCATCTCTCAGCGTCTCTCCCTCCGCCCCGGCCGTGGCCTCGTCTAGCGTCTACCGGCCACCATCGCACCATCGCACAGACATAGCTACAATTGAGGTGTAGCCAAGTGGGCCAGCCCGACCGAGGACGACGGGTAGATTGGACAGTCGCACGAACACTGAACCTTACACACTATATCAGTCCTTACAAGGAAGAGTAGCTTGTTATAAGCAAAGTATTTTGAGAATACATAAGATTACAAAAAAAATACTTCGTAACTTACAAACTATTTCTTCGTAGAACAAACTAAATAGTTCGTACGTTACATGTACTCGAAGTACTTCGTAAGGTTTTAAGTGTGAAGAAGTGGTAAGGTTAGGTTTTTGATACTTGAATTAAAGCGAGCACTCACTTAAAGAGAGATATTTCGAAACAAGATAAACGTAGATAATTTACTGTAGACGAAGTAAATTTTACCTGCCACAAGGACAACTTACTTGATCCCAAGTAAAATTGTCTTATTCCAAGCAAATTTCCTTGTTTCAGGATTCTTTTTCTGAGTGCTACTTCTAAAAATTCCCTTTTTAGACCTTGGCGTGAATCAGTGCCTTCTTTATCGAAATAACGCTGCATTCAAGTTGTTTGAATTTCGCGAGGGTACGACGCACGACACTGGTCCAACCCCAGCGCCCACTCACCGGAACAAGATCACGTGGCGTAACCAGTCGTTGTGTCGCTTCCCTCCCCCTTACCGACTCACCCCAGGTCCACCCCCTGGCCCCCTTTTGGCTCACCCCTGCACAGTGGGCCAGAAGGACGGCGCAGGTGGACAAAACTCTACACGCGTTTTGAGCTCCAGAGTCACTAAAGTGAGCTCGAATAAAACGTGTGACCCCACCAATGGATTCCTTGTTCAGAAAGCAATCTAGCGGTGGAGTCCCGTTCGGTTCGACTCCCGTTTAGCGAATGAAGAGCTCAAAACCCGTCCGGGGTTTGGACCACTTCCACAGTCTTTGGGCCCACTGTGCCCTGGCTCGCCCCTGGCTGGCCTCTGGCTGGCCTCGGGGCTTGACTCGCCGGTAATCATATCATTCGGCACTTTATTGAGTGGGGTGGCGTATTGATTGAGGGATAATTTCGTTTGCGGGATAAATATTTGACTTTTGTGGCGCCGCGGCTTTTTAACGCCGGTGCGGTTATGCGGTGGCGTTGCTTCTGTTGTTGTCGGTGGCGTTGCGGTGTTTCTTGTTGTTGCCGTTTCTTTTTCTGGCTTATGTTATAGCAGCGCAGATGGCAGGCTTCACTGGTATAGGCGGTAAGCTGAAAGCCGCCAGGGTTCCAAAACACACACACACACACACACACACAGGTGCTATGCACGCTACGTCGCGGCTTGTCTATCGCCCGCTGCTTACGACACGCCTATACTTCGTTCATGTAACAGCAGGGCATACTCGATAGTCATTGTTACTGAGGAGTGATTTTCTATCGAGGGAGCACAAAATATGTTTTGGTGTGAATTGAATTGTGCGCCCCGAGGGGGTAAAGGAAAGTGCCTGTAAAGTCCTAAGTTGAGTCAAGGCACGCAGGTAAAATCGGGTAAAACTAAGGCGTATCGTTGCACCTTTTTTAAAGCGTGCTGGTGCTTGCGCCCATCCTGAAGCGTACAGGAGCATAACCACCATGTTCCACCTACCTTAATACTTGGGGACTTTGCCTCTGTACGCTTCGAGATAGGCGTACGACCAATAAGCCGCAGATTTCCGTACAAGCCGGTCGTCCACATGCCTCGTTGTCCAAAGTTGCCTCCGTTGACGGTACTGTGTAAGTGCCACCACCCTCTCGCTCGCCCTGCGTGTTTTGCCTTCGCTGTGTGGCCGGCCAGCGGTTCGATGGGACGCGTGCGTGCGGTGACACGTCATCCGCCTATGATTGAAGAAAAAGTACCGGTCCTGGCGGCGGCCTGGCTTCGATTGAATCCGCGGGCCCCTTTTGAGTGTGGACGTGACGAGCAGGTCGATGCCAACAATTAGATGATGATGAATGCGGTCGGAGCATAATTGACGCACACGTCACACGTGTGTGTGTGTGTGTATGTGTATTAGCACGCGCACGTTGAATGGCGCTTTGTTTGCGGGGAATTCAGCAATCAGGTGTGTGGAGCCGTAATGCAATAACACCTGACGAAACAAATCGACGCGCAGCGACTGACTACACTGCTGTCTCTAATGTTGCAATACTTTGTTACAACAACGTTTTACTCCAAAGCTCAGTCTGCCATTCCCACGACTCAGGGGCAACGATTTAGTTTTTGCAGCATTTTTCTGTGACCACCTCTCAAATTTTGCGATTAAAGAGCTTTTTGCAGTAGTTTTGTGTTGCTGGAAAAAAAAAACATTGTAGGCATTTTTTTGTAGGATTTTTTCTGTTGGCATTGTTGCGTTACATTGCATTATTTTTGTTCAAAAATATACACACTATGTAAATATATGTAGGATTGTGTGCGTGTAACTTCCACGATTTTGTCCATACGTAGGATTGCGTAAAAATGCATTAGTTTATGCAAAGTTGCGTACAAATTTTGTGCAAAACGTTACGCAGGTTTGAAATCATGCACCGCCACGTACAAAATTGTAAATCAACATTTTAGCGTGTTCGTACCTTACATATGATCAAAATACGTCGTAACGTTTTCAGCGTGCAAGAATGAACGCCGAAATGAACGCGTCCCAGAGTGACTGCAGCGGCGAGGGCGTGACGGAGAATGAATGTCGAATGAATGAACCAGCGACGCATGCTGGCGGTGCGGCGGCGGTGGTGGTGGTGGTGGCGGCCAAAGAGAGGCGAATGAATGAGCGAGCCGAGCGCTGCTGCGCGCCGCACCGCGCCGCACTTGACCCACTGGCCGTGCTCGGCGGCCCGGTGCTGCGCTGTGAGGCCGCCACGCTGCTGGCGCCGCGCGGTACAGTACAGCACGCCACATGGCATGCGTTGCCGTAAGGCCGGCCTTGATTGTCCCGGACGCGTCACGGATGCGTCACAGACGTGTCACCGACGTGTCACGTGACGGGAGGACCTCGTCACTTTGTCTGTTCATCGGGGCAAACGCCGGAAACAAAAGCCCGCCTGTCAACAGCGTGCGTAGGGCGGGCGCAGGACCGCGGCTTCAAGTTTGGGCGCCTCTCCCGCTCGTCTGGCACACCTCCCCTCCGCCTTCTAGACTCCGTTTTGCCACTCGCTCTTCCTCTGTCTTCTCCGCAAGGGGTCGACAACTTCCATATTACCTCGTACGCGGAGGCTATATTACCTCTATATTACCTTATATTACCGTATATTACCGTATATTACCTCCATATTACCACATTTTTTTTATTTTCTTGTTTGTTTCCCCGATTTAACGCACACTTTGTCGTACTAAACCGTGATATTAAGATGTTGAGCAATTAAGCTTCTCGTTGGGATAGAAAGGAGTTCGGATTAAAATGTCCGCACTAAACCTGAGACGAAGCTATGCCTAGTACACTCAGCGGAAAGGTTGCATCGGGTTGCATACCTTGCTTGAGACAGGGGCTGTACTATCAAATAAGGATTATGTCCACATCGTACCAGAATTCTTACCAGAAGTTAAGATTTAAGCCTTTATGGAGGATACTTTGTCACGTTTTCAACTTATTTTATCGTATATTACCGATATTTTATTTGCGTATATTACCTTATATTACCCTATATTACTTATATTACTGGTAATATATACTACCTCGTACACGGCTTGAGGCAGTTGTCGACCCCTTGCTTCTCCGTCCTGCCTCCTCGCTTCTCTATCTTCTCTTCTTTCCTCTGTGTCTCTGTGCTGCCTTGGAATGGAACAGTTATAATCAGGACTGATATTTTAGGTAAGGTATTTTTCATCACGCAAATTTAGGAGAGAATCATATTATCGCCCAAATTCGGGTATGGAAGGTTTCTTCACCCTAGTTTGGGTAGTAATACTATTCAGCTACAGGCAGTTGACATACCCATTATCGCCTATATCGCGATAAAATTATAATCACCAAAATTAGGGTGGTATAGTATATCTCGCCAAAAATTTGGTATTGATGAAGACTCTTTGATATTCTCAGTGTTCGCTTCATCGTCGCTCTCCTTTCTTTCGCGACTGTCTGTCTCGTCCGTCTTTTCTCTTTCCTTACTCTCGTCTCTCTCTCTCCTCTCTCTCATCTCTTTTCACTGAAAACGTCTTACAATGAAATTTGACCTATTATTCGTATGTTGCAGTGAATTCGGCGCAAGCATAATACGAATCAGAATTTCTGCGTAATACGAATCTTTTTAGCTTTTTCATTGTAGGTACAAAGAAAAGCCTTCGCAATACGAAGGAAAACCACCTTCGTATTATGCTGGCGCCATTTCCTTCGCATTATGGGAAATTTCTTCGTAAGACATTTAGAGTGTTCAGTTTCCTTCTCTTTTGCACCTTTCTCTGTGTCCTCGCTTTATCTCTGTCTCCCCGCGCCTCTTCTTCATCTCTACGCCTCCTGTCTCTCCCTCCTCCCTCTCTGTAGCTCCCCTGTCGCTCATCTCTCTCTCTCTCTCTCTCTCTCTCTCTCTCTCTCTCTCTCTCTCTCTCTCTCTCTCTCTCTCTCTCTCTCTCTCTCTCTCTCTCTCTCTCTCTCTCTCTCTCTGCCTACTCTCCCACCTCTCTTTCTCGCCCCTCCACGGCTTGACAAAGTTTTTGGAGGGCACTGTACCTGTTTAGCGCTGCAAATTGGGCGGGATGGCGGGTGACAGTGCGCTGATGTGTGGGTGATTAAATTGCGTGCGGGACTGGCCGGAGCGGGGCGCCGCTCTGCTGCGGGTCTCGGCCGTATAATTTTCACTGGTGCCGCACCCTCCGCCTTCATGTATCATTTATTTTGTGCCCTGTCGTCCTCGGCCGCTGCCCCCCCCCCCCCCGGTTCGGTCTTTTTTCGTTGCGCCCCTGTGTACTGGCGCCTTCCCCCGCTGGCCCCCGGCACCACCTTTCAACCCTCTGGTTCGATAATTAATTTACTGCACTGGTGGTGAAACTAGGGCGGCGGAAGTTTATACTTTTTTACCAGCGTAGATTCTTCGAAACGCGAGGGGGTGAACACTTCAAGACATCGTGTTCAGACTACTCCGTAGTACGCTGTATTCCGGTGGTATTACACGTGTATAACGGCATTAAATTGCTAAATTTTGCCACATTTGACCCTAGAATGGTATTACAATTACGTGTACTACGCTGAATACAATGCTTTTTCTTTGTATTGGGCAGTACGAAAGTGTTTACCCCCGCCTCGAAACGTACTCCTCAGTTTTAAGCCGAAGCCTAAGAAGTGCTACGCTGGAAGCAGGGCGTACTCAAGCACACTAGGAAATTCGTACGCCCTGAGCAGGGATTTCTTATCATGTTAAAAATGTCCGGTCTTGGCTCCAATCTTTCGGCTTTCTCTCTCTCTCTCTTGGGTGTAGGATTTTCGAATGCTGCTATCGAATTCAGCCCACACACTAAATTACTCTGTGCATTTTTGGGCATACACTCTGCACAACATTGAGCATGTGTTCGTAAATGCACAAATTGGTGCGTCACTAAGCATGAAAGATTGCGTTGTTGCGCATGAATGTGTATATTTCACGCGCATGTTTCATTTTGTGCAAACGCTGCGCTCAAAAAAAAGTGCATGGTAATTAAATGTGTATCGATCGAACAAAGTCGATTACCACAACAAAGTAATTGTTTCCCGCGTGGTGGTCTACTCGCGGGGCCAGAAGAGCGGTAGAGGCGGTCAACATCCCGTAAGCGTTGTGCGCTCCATATTCGCTAAACAGGGCTCGAACCGACCGTGAGTCCCCACCAAGGGATTCCTCGTTCGGACAGCAATTCATTGGGTTCAAGTCCCACTAAGTGACTCTGGAGCTCAAAACAAGTCAAGAGTTTTGGCCGCTTGTGCCTGTCTTGCGGCTCACTGTGCGGGGCACCAGTGTCGGCGCCCCACTGGCCGACTGGCACCGCGTGGGGTAGTCCGGCCTCCCCGGATGCGGAAGGCGCGAAAAGCCTGGGCTGCGGTGATTGATGTTGACGGACGAGGAGCAAGGAAGGCCGGGCGGGCCGGGTGGGCAGAGCACACAGTGGGTCAGAAGACCGTTGAGGGAGCCAAAATTCTAGACGCGTTTTGAGATCCAGAGTCGCTAAATGGGACTCGAATCCAACGTGTGACCCCACCAATGGATTCCTCGTTCGTAGAGCTATCCGTGGGCGGGTTCACACGTTCGATTCGAGTCCCATTTAGCGACTCTGGTCTTCAAAACGTGTCCGGTATTTTGACCGCCGCAACGGTCTTCTGACCCACAGCGCACTGTGGGACGCTATCAGCCGGCCTCCGTTACTCGGCTTTGCTAGCAGACTGGTTCCGAGAGTCGTTTTCGTCGCTGTCTCTCTCGCTCTCATCGGGTGTCCCGTGTAGGTGCGACAGAGACAGAGCGACGGAGTTGATTTCTCGAACACTCTAAATATCTCACGAAGAAATTTCTCATAATACGAAGGAAATGGCGCAAGCATATTAGTGTACGAAGGCGGGTTTTCTTTGTATTACGAAGGATTTTCTTTGTATCTTAAAATAGAAAAGCTGAAAAGATTCGTATTACGAAGAAATATCGCTTCGTATTATGCTTGCGCCGAATTCACTGTAACATACGAATAACATTGGTCTAGTTCCATAGGAAAACATTTAGAGTGAAGTCAGTCCGCAGATGCGCAAGCGAAATTGTTGGCAGTGCCGCTCCTCGGTCACGGGGTCGTGCGGACTTGAAGCTCGCGACAGCATGGGGTATTTACTTGTGGAGGCGTGCGAGCACTGAGAGTGAAAGAGTCTTGATCAATCAATACCCATTTTTGGGTGAGCAACACTTCATCACCCGAATTTGGGTGAGGAAGGGGTATCGGCTACCTATATGGCTTCATAGTATTCTCACCCAAATTTGGGCGAGGAAACATTCCTCACCCAAATTTGGGTGATACAGAATTCCTCACCCTAAATTTTAGTCATGATCATGACTCTTTCATTCTCAGTGAGTGAAGCAATTCAGTTGGGTGGGGGTTGAAAGGGGCAGTTGCTTCCCCGCTACCACGGAAGGGTTACATCATGCCCGATGAGCATGAGACACACCTTCCATTCTCGCGCATTAACTAGGTCACTTTGTCACTCTACTCGTGTTGCGTAGAGCCAAGGAGATCGACGATGCCCCTGGAGCGACGTAGAACTAATATATTAAGTAGATCACTCGTTAAATACCTTAAAAAGGAATATGAACAATGTTATTCGTATGTTACAGTGAATTCGGCGCAAGCATAATCTGAAGCAATATTTCTTCGTAATACAATTTTTTTTTTTTTTTTTTTGCTTTTTCATTGTAAGATTTAAAGAAAAAACCTTTGTAACACGAAGAAAAAACCACCTCCGTATTATGCTTGCGCCATTTCCTTCTTATTGTGGGAAATTTTTTTTCGTAAAAGATTTACAGTGCATCGATGGTCGTGCGCGATTTTAGACAGACAAAACACTAGCTTCTTTTTCAGGAAATGATGATGAAAAGTGTTCACTCCCAAGATCCAACTGAGCTTTTTCTTCGTTATACGAACCAAAAGCTTAGAATTATGACAGCACAGCGAGGGAAGTAACTTATGGAGGGAGGTTCTCAGCTACTGATGACCACTTTCTTCTCAATAGGAATAAATTTCTCATGGATACGATAATTTTGAATCACACAGTGCTGAGGTATCATCGCTCAATATTATGTTAGGCACAGTGTTTTTCAGTCGCAAATTAAGCGAGTCTGTTGATGTTTCTCAGCCAAAAGGCGCTACTACTAGAAAGTGTGATGGCCCGACACCTGGTTGAGGCGGTCGCCAGCAAGTCAAGGCTGCACTGCGTGTGGCGCCAGGTGTGTCTCAAGTGAAGTGGCACACGAAGTGTTTTGAGCCGCTGTTGCGCCGAACTTCGGATGAGGTGACGTCTGTCACGGTCTGGCTCTGCGCAGAAAAGCCATTCATACCGTTCAGCTCGCGGTGGCACTACGCCGACGAGGACACGGGGAAAACACACAAACGGTCGCGGGGGTAAACACTAAAAAAAAATTAAAAAAATCGTGTGCAGACTATTCGGTATTACGCTGTATTACAGAGGTATTCAACGTGTAGTTTTCTCCTGAGCTAACATTAGGTGAAGGGTTCTTCGTAACGTATGACCAATTTCTCCATGTTACGAACAAATTTCTCCGTATTAATATAGATTTGTGTCTCAGGGGTACTGAGAATTAGCTTGGAGTGTTGATACATTCGACCCAACAGAAAATTTGTTGGTTCCGTGATAATCTAATAAAACTGTTCGCTTTACGAATTATTTGTTGGTACGAGGAACAGTCCGTTAGTGAGCACAAGAATAGTAGAAGAGGCGATATCAAAAATTTGTTCCTTTATTTTTTGTTGCGCGAACAGATGGTAAGTTAGACCAAGAAATTTTTCGTTACGCAAACGAATGTTTTCGCTTATCACAGAGCGAATAACGAATTTTTCGTTGGGTCAACGAACTGCTCTTTTCCGTGTTACGTCAGCCGCTTTCGGGGATGCGACAGGGAAAGTGTACCGGAAGGGGTTGTTGACAGCCGAGGCCACCGAGGCCTTGTAACACGGCCTTCGCAATGGCGCAGCGCGCAGCGTAGGGCTTTGCCTGCCTCGGCTTTGCCTCGCTGCGACACGGGACGATCAATCCGCGTCAGGAGGCACAAAATTTCCACCATCGACCATCTGAGGCTCCCTTGCACCAGTGTCCCGGCCTGCTTTCTGTTTCCTACACAGCAAGGGGAAAAAGGCTGCTTGCGCACCGACCGACACATACGCATAATCGCATTTTTCCTTCTTCGGATTCATCGGTCAGCGGCGTGGTGTCTATTCTCTCCGGGAACTCGCAGTGCATTCTACCATCAATCTTGTTTCCACTGTGTTCGTGTGTTGATGTTTGTGTGTGAGAGAGAGAGAGAGAGAGAGAGCGAGCGAGATATTCAGAGAGCGTGTGTTGGTGCGTGCGTGTGTGGTAGAGTGTAAAAAGTATGTGTGTTTCTGTGTGTTGGTAAGAGAAAGAGAGTTTATTTGTGTGTATGTTTGCGCGTGTGTGTGTGTGCGCGCGCGCGTGTGTGTGTATGTGTGAGTGAGTAAGAGAGAGAGATGAAGAGTGAGAGTGAGTGTTAGTATGTGCTTGTATTAGAGTGTTATGGGGTATGTGTCTAGGTGTGTGCGTGTAAGCTGCGTGCATTGTAGTGGCGTGCGTGGGGATGTCGTGCGCGTGTCTGGTCCTTCGTGTCCCGCGGGGGTCTTCGTGCGGCACCTGCCCCCTGCCGCCGCGGCGAACGGCCGCACAAAGGGCCAAAAGACCAGGAGGCGGCCAAAACTCTAGACACGTTTTGAGCTCAAGAGTCACCAAATAAGACTCGAATCGAACGTGTGACCCCACCAATGGATTGCTCTCCGAATGAGAAATCGATTGATGAAGTCATGCGTTGTGTTCGAGTCACATTTAGTCACTTACAGCTTATTACGCGTGAGTTTTGGCCACCTGAGCCGGTCCTCTGGCCCACTGTGCGCCGCCGCGGCGAAGGGCGGTGCACGGCGAGGCGCGCACCGACCAAGGGGCGCCGCCGAGGTCCTGGCGCGGCGCCCTTTGACCTCGACCGGATCGCCTTGTTTGGCGCAGAGGGGCGACGGTGCCACACTGCGCCACACTGTGTCTGGCACACTGCGCGTGAGAGACGGACAGTGCGGGTCAAATTTTTGTCATCGTTCGAGTAACGTACCCTAACAAAGATACTCGGACTTCCAAACCTTAAATGCAGACTGAACTCTTAAGTAGTGACGTGTGCCATCACAATGTATTGAAACGGAAAGGAAAAGTTGAACTCAAGGGGTCAAAGGAGAGGGGCTTGCTGGCTGGGTAGCTTTGTGTGAGCCAGCCTGGAATGCTCTGTCGTAAATTCTGCACACGCACCCCAGGTGGTCGGCACTGACTGTACCTGTCTCTTCAGCACACACTCCGGTAAGGCAGGACCTACCTATTCTTCCCCCCCCCCATACCGCCTCCTTCACTGTTTTCCTCATACCAACCAACTTCAACTCTCCAACAATTTACCCCGTACCCATGTCCCTCGCACTTCATCTCTTTACAACCAACTTCTCAACAAACCCTCCACCCCTTTCCCCTCCCCACCCGTCACGTACGTACCTTGTTTCTGGGTTGCCCTTCGGGGCGGCTCGGGGCGTGTTGTGTGTTTGAAGCTCTGTTTTGCCACCTGAAAATGATTTGTTTACGCGGAGAATGGCGCACAATGCGTGTGCGTAACCCCACCCCCCACCCCTCTCTTCCTTTCTTGCCCACTGTGCCGGGAATCCCGCGCTGACGCATGCTGACGTCATTCTGGGTCCTTACTCTCACCCCCACCTTTCCCCCTCTCGCTGAACCCCCACGCATCCCCTTTCTTCCTGCTTGTCTAACCCTTCTCCGTCTTCCTGTCCGCCTCACAGTGGGCCAGAAGAACGGCGCAGGCGGCCAAAAACTCTTGCAGCGTTTTGAGCTCCAGAGGCGCTTAATGGAACTCGAACCGAACGAGTGACCCCACCAATGGATTGCTTTCCGACCAAGGAAATCAATTAGGGGGGGGGGGGGCACAGGTTCGATTCGAGTCCCATTTAGCAACTGTGGAGCTTAAAACGCGTTTAGATGTTTGGCCGCCTCTAAGGTCTTCTGACCCACTGTTTGTCTGCCTGCCTGTCAGTCTGTCTGGGTAAGGATCAGGCCACTTCCCAGCCCTCTGTCCGAGTGTGTGTCCGCTTAAAAGGCGCTGAGGAGGCTCGGAGGGTCTGCCGAGGGATGGCCATTGGTCCTCGAACAGCCGCCGCGCCGTTTTGCCCCGATATTTGCTGCGGGAGTTGCTTTTTTTCCGCGCGTTCCCGCGCGCGCTGGAGAAGGCTGGCAGACTGACAGAGTCGTTTCGTCGCTCTGTCTTTGTTGCCCTCGTGCAGCGCCTTTTAGAGTGCGAGAGAGACAAAGCGACGGAGTGAGTCGTCGGCTGGAGAGGGCCATCCGGACGGCTAACGGGCCCCCCTCCTCCTCGGACCCTTCTGGGTGGGAATGCTCGCCCGTCCGGCGCACCGAAGGGCAGATGACTGCAGTGGGACACAACTCTGAACACATTTTCCACGTTTTAAGCCTCGAAAGGAAGGGGTGACCCACTGTGCAATCTTGTGTACAATGATGTAGGAGGTGCGAGGTTTCTGCTCTCTTTGCCACACAGTTTGGCAACTTACAGGCGTTTTTGCCGGTTGAATGTGGAATGTGTCCAAATTCTGTACAATGAATGTGGTTAGTTGCTTCCTCGCTCGATAAAGGGAAACCCAATCAGGCATACACAATAGCTCAAATAAGTTCCCTTTTCAAAGAGCCATCCATTGCTCTCCCCATCCGTGTCCAACGACGCGAACCCCAAAACGTATCCAGAGTCCTTCCTGTCCGGCCAGTGTCGTCAGGCTCACTGGGCGGCGTGGCGGTCACGCTATTTCGGGCGTGGCTCGCGCAATGTGTCACGACAAACATACGCAGTAGGCTGTGCCTCGCCCCGCCGCGCCCCGCCGCGCGACCTCCGCCATGACGACGCACGCAGAGGTGAATGGACTGGACCGTGATAGGGTGCGTGTGATTTACCGCGCCGGGCAAGTCAACCCACTCTGGGCGGTCACGGCGCGGCGTGCCGCGAGGCAGTGCCGCCGTCCCGCCAGGCGCCGACAGTCTGTTTGTGCGTCGCACGCGCGGTGCGGTGCGGTGCGCGGGCCACGACCCGCCGCCTCGGTGCAGTGCAGTACACACAGTGTCTCTCTCTCTCTCTCTCTCTCTCTCTCTCTCTCTCTCTCTCTCTCTCTCTCTCTCTCTCTCTCTCCCTCTCTCCCTCTCTCTCTCTATTCCTCTCACTCTCTCTCTCTCTCTCTCTCTCTCTCTCTCTCTCTCTCTCTCTCTCTCTCTCTCTCTCTCTCTCTTCCTCTCCCTCTCTCCCTCTCTCTCTCTATTCCTCTCACTCTCTCTTTCTCTCTCTCTCTCTTCTTCTTCTCCTCTCACTCACACAGCCACACACACACGCGCGCGACAAGGCATGCTGCAAGAGTGCGTGTTTGCAAGAGGCGCGCTCGTGTGCGATTGCTTCGATCCTTGCTGTCCTATCGCACCCGGCAGCAACCTTGCACCGCCGTCCAGGAGGCCGCCGCGGGCCCAATCCCAACTTGTTTGTAAACAAACCGACACTCACTGGGTAAAACTAAAGCGTAACATTACTTTCGAGGGGTCCACCACTCTGGTAATCGTGTGTACACTTCGTCCAGTCATCATTGGTAATTACATGTCAAAACTGAATATTTTTGCTGTTTTTATCGGCTTTTGGGTCTTATTCTAATGAAAATAGGCAAAAGATGCTCCTAACTGGCCAAAATTGTAGGTTTTTTTAGACTTTCTGTAGGTAATTAATGAAAATCAGTAATCCTGTGTACACGCCTGAGCTGAGTGGTGGACCCCTCGGTTACTTTTCGTCATGCGCACCGGGCAGTTACGCTCTTCTTGAAGTGTCATGTTACGCCTTAGTTTCACCCGTGCAGAAATAGGTATGTTGTCCAATGTACAGCTCAGGCATGTGTGGGTTGATGCAACTTTTGACGCAGCATCCGTTTGTCATTGATTTGTCACAGTTATGGAACAAAATTGAAGTTGTCTTCTGTGGGAAATGATGCTTGGTGGCTTCTAGAGAAACTTCCCCATTCACGCAGGAAAGCTCGGGAAAGTTCAAAGCAATTTTTCAATGCGCGGCGCCACACGTGCACACTAAATGTTATGTACAATTTTTTACGAGACATCACGGTTTTTTGTGCACACGAAATTTTCGTACGATTTTTGTACTTAAAGCTGAACAAACTTTCTTATCTTTGTGTGAAATTGCGTACAAATTTGTACGAAAAGTTCGTGTGCAAAAAAAACTGTGACGTCTCGTACAAAATTAGTACAAAAACATTAAGTGTGCGACGAACAGACGTGGCAATCGGCGTATTAATCCCTTTTCAAAGCGGAGGAAATGACTCGTAAACATATTTTCCGTGACACAAAATGGTGGTGGCGCAGCGGCGCGCAACTTCCCGTGTAGCATTGCAGCCGCATCGCGTGTTTCCTAGCCTCTGCCCCGTCAAGCGACACACACACACACACACACACACACACACACACACACACACACACACACACACACACACATCCGCACACAGTCGAGATTGCGTCGCAATTTCAGTCGTAATGACGGATGAGTTGTTTACGATGCCTGCGTACGGCGGAGTACCAGTGACTTGTTCTGAATGTGTGTGTGTGTGTGTGTGTGTGTGCGCGCGCGCGCGCGCGCGGGCTCACGTACGCATGAGTGCGTGCGTGTGAGCGGCACGGGATGAATGGATGAGGGGGTAATGAAAGAATGGGCCAAAGTGGTGTGTCCATAGATAACACAGTCCCATTTTGCCGCGCGGTACCGATTCCTGTCACAATCCCCCCCGGCGCCTGCCCGGCGAAAAGTGGGTCAGAAAACCGTTGAGGCGGCCCCGGACATGTTTTAAGCTCCAGAGTCGCTAAGTGGGACTCGAATCAAAAGTGTGACTTAACCAATGGATTGCTCTTCGAACGATGAACTAATTAGTCGGGTCACATGTTAGGTTCGAGTCCTCACATTAAATGTATTTGTACAATTTTGTTCGTGGTCCCACACAATTTTTAACGTGCGAACTTTTTCGTACAAATTTGTACGCAGAATCGCTCAAATTTGTGCGAAATTTCGTACCATTTTGTACGAAAAGCGCGTATGCGCAAAATTGTCTGAGAGCACGTACAAAAATTGTACAAAGGAATTAAGTTTGCTGTTTAGCGACTTTGGGGCTCAAAACACGTCTGAAGTTTTGGCTACCTGCACGGTCTTCTGACCCACTGTGTGGCGGTGAGTGTTATTTGTAAGTGACGCGGCGGTGCTCGCAGCCAAGATGTCCTTTGTGCCGGTGTCGTGTTGTTGTGAGGTGGCGTGTCCTTGTTAGCCACGCGCCGTCCTGTAACGGACTGGTACTGCCAGAAAACGATGCGTGCCTCCGCAGTGTTCTCGGTTTTGTGTGCCCACCGGGCTTTGGGGAAAAACACAGACCATCGCGAATCGCTCCGCTGCAATAGCCTTGTGAAGGATTCTGGCTGCTTTCACTGTTGTCCACGGAATGTGACGTCATCTTCGGTAGAATGTGATTTTTGTCACGTTCACTGAAATGCGTTATATTTGTTTTTATGATCCACGTTGAAACAAATGTGAAATTGTATTCAAGCCAACGTAACACAATTCACATTCTGATGAACTGCGTCACATTCGTTAAATAACAGTGTTGTACTGCCGACAGGAAAAGTAGGGATGCAAATCGGCAACTTTGGCCCGTCCCGTGAATTTTAAATTCGAGGATCACGGTTAGGGTCTGAATGGACGTCAGTTTCGTCTTCTGCACCCTCTAAAACATAAGAAACAACATTAAACTTTAAATTTTGGTGCTACATACCCCACCGGGATTCGAACCCGGGTCCGAACTTTTCCGATTTGCTCGAAACCAGCACCGTTGGCTTTGTCTTGTCGCCCCGTTTCCAAAACCCATTCCTAACACGCCCTTCTAGTTGTACTTGTTGCCGGAATCATCCACCCCACGAAAACCATGATGCACCTGCAGCAGCACACCGAGGGTTCAGATCGTATTTGCTGCCAGCGGGCGGTTTTTTGGGCCACTTTAGGAGGCTTTGCACCAAATTTGGTGAAGATCGGACCACGGGAAGTCCTCGGACGGACGGACGGGCGCACAGTCCTTCCTATTTTTACCGGACGGGCCAAAAAATCCATCGAAATTGCAAAGGAATTCCTTCTTAATCTGCCAAGTGAAAGCAAGCTAAATCCTTTTTTCAAGCAGATTGAACGAATATCGTGTTTCCAGCATCTTGCGACAAGTATTTCTGACAATGCGCGTGTCGCGTCATAAGTTTCTAGCCGGATACACACTTAGTGTCAATGAAGAATTTTGTACGTGTAACTTGCACGATTTTGTGCATACGTGGAATTTGCATAACATCATGCGTAATAATGAATAATTTTATGCAAAGTTGCACACAACATTGGTAAAACCAAAGCATAGCATTTTGTTTTCAAGCGTAATCAGTTTACGCCGTTAGGCGTAACAGGCTCATCCGCAAAGGTTCCTTCTTAGCGTGACTTTAAGCTTGGCTCAAGCAGAGTAACGCTCTAGTTTTACCTGTGAAATTTATGCAAATGTCACGCAGGTTCAAAATCATGCATCACCACGTACAAAATTGTACATAAACGTTTCGCCTGTTCGGTGAGCACGACAGTGACTGGGCTGTTCTTGGTTTGATCGGTGACTGACGGCGTGTCTCTGTGTGTTGCAGGCTGCGTGCCAGTCAGGAGCCTGCACAAGCTGAAATGCGCCTACGCGGAGGCGGGCGCCACCCTCAGCCATAGCCTGAGCCAGGGCTTCAGCCAGGGCCTGAGCCTGAGTCCCGGGCTGGCCGCGCTGGCCGGCACCCTGACCGGGTACGAGCCCCTCAGCGAGGTTGCCGAGGAGCAGGACAAGGACTGCAGCACGGAGAAGCAGGTGAGACAAGCTCCAAAGGTTTTGCTTTTGCTCTAGCCAGGCAGGGGCAACAACTTGAATTTTGGTGTACGTTTTCCTTGAAATAGCGTGAAATAATGTTGAAATAACGTTAAAGTAACGTTGAAATAACGTGAAATAATTGGAATGTGAAATATTAATGGTGTGTAACATTTTTCGAAGTAGTTTTCTCCGTGGATCTAGCCGATGCTTGGCTAATGCATACCGTGTGAAAACCTCACAAACTATTTTAGTCTTTACGAAAAAAAGTCGCTTGTTATAAAGCAAAGTTTTTTGATCATACATAAGTGCACAAAGAAAATTCGTCGTAGTCTACGAACTATTTCTGTAGTCATCTGACATGACAGCGTATCTACTATGGGTTTCCCATATGACATACGCTGTTATGTCAGATGAACACAGATTTCTGCGTATGACAAAATAAATAGTTTGTGCCTTACATTGCTCAAAATATTTTGCACGGTTATAAGCATGTAGTTGGCCGTACACTCTAAATGCCTTACGGTGAAAGTGAAGGAAGGCTGCATGAACATAATATTGTAGAGATTTTCTCCATAATACGAAGGAAACTCGAAAGATATGCATAAGGTATACTTTGATTTTTCGGAGTTGGGCTAAAAGTCAGCTACATTACCGTAATACGAAGAGTTTTCACCATAATATGGAGAATCTTGACCGTAAGACTGAGTTTGGGGGTGTATAGCGCCTGCAAGGTAGGCACGACGGCTGCACGCGTGCTCGACGAAACAGCCTGCCTCGCAGGCGCTCCGTGCGGTCAAAGGACGACTTCCTGGTCCGCGCCGCCGGAGGGGCGGCGGCGGCGTCGCTATCGCCGTAAGAAGTAGCTTCCCCGCCGGCGACGCCAAGGGACCGGCCCACAGTTTGACGAAACGCGTAAGGAGCAATAATCTCTGATTTTTTCCAAAACCAAGCCTGAAGCGTTTAATAGGGCAAGATATTCATCTTTTACATTATCTAAAACACGCAAGGGGTGAATCCATCTCCTAGGCCCCCTAAACACTTCAATTACTGAAAAAAATTATTTTAAGCCGTTTCGAAATGGAGTGCTACTGTGTGGACTGAGAGAATACCCCAAAGTGAGTAACCTCACGGGCAGCCAAGCGGCTGAAACTATATATTTTCTATTCCTCTTTTAACAATTTAAAGACCGACGGCATATAATACATTAGGCGTGAAAATTTTACAAACTCTCAATTCTCAATCTTTTTTTTTTTTTTAATTCTTATTTTCCACCTAGGGATGGCTTCAGTATTTAATTGCTCGGAATTTTTCGATATTATACGGTTTTAAACCCGATATTAAACCGAGATTTCAGAATTTCTTGGTATTTTACGGTTTTATACCTGTATGTTTCAGTATTTTATTTGGTTTGAAACCCATTAAAATACCAATATGATACCGGTATTTTGCCACCCCCTTTAAATTCTAGTTTTTCTTTTGCAATTGCGACCAATATGCCTCGCATGAGGTTTTTTTTTAATATTTAGTGCGCGTGTGAGAAATTTGGCGTTCGTGTGGCCGGTTACGTTTGCCGGCTCGTAACAGTGCCCCTAGCGCCGGGGCTCAGTGGGCCAGAAGACCGGCGCAGCGGTGAAAACTCGCCAAACGGGACTCGAACCGAACTTGTGGCTCCACCAATGGATTGCTCTCTGAATGAGGAATCCATTTGTGTGGCCCCACGTTCGTTCCCAGTCCCACTAAGCGATTCTGGATCTCAAAACACGTCTAGAATTTTAGCCGCCTGCAACGAACTTCACTCCCTTCACCCCCTTCCTTGGGATGCGTATGCCCCCATGGTGTATTCGTACTCCGTGGCGGCTGCCCTTCCCCACCCAGTTGAAGGGTGACAGCAGCAGCTTGGACGCTGCATGCATTTGAGGTTTGCAGTCTGCGTTCAGAGTCTGTGGTAGTTGCTTACTCGAACGCTAAGGGTCCGTTGAGACCTAAAAGCGCTCGATGATGATGATGATGATGCCGGTCTTCTGGCCCACTGTGCGCAGGCCGACAGGGTCGGGGTCGCTCTCTAGCGGACTGACAAGGCCTGCATTCCTCGCTGGCGCTGTCGAGTGCCGCGTTTCTTTTTGGCGGCAATGGCATGAATGGGGACCGGCCGCCGTCCGGCTGTCGCGTCCGTCTGTCTGTGTGCATGTCCACTTGCCCGGTGGCTGGCCGCGCCGCTGATGCTGCTACTGCGGACGACTGCATTTTTGACGCCTTATCTCGGCGCACGCGCCACTCCATTCCATTCCGCGCTGGTTGAGGAACTTGTTTATCTGGACGGGGCTGAAATTCCGGGGACGTGAGGGAAGGAAGGGGGACACTTTCCGGAAACTATAAGGTAGTTCTGCGCTGTGAGACCTCACGCCATCCTTAAAGTGGACAACGACGCTTTAAGGCATTTTCCCCTTTTGTGTATACATGGGAGCGCGTGAGCTCTTGTACACTTCTTGCTTCACGAAATGCGCTATTTAACGCCTGAGCCACATGGAATAAACGGACATACAGTGATAAAGTGACGCCAAGACTCGGCATGGTTGCACACTCTAAATGTCTTACAATGAAATTCGACTTATGTTATTCGTACGTTACAGTGAATCCGGCGCAAGCATAATACGAAGGAATATTTCTTCGTAGTACGAATCTTTTCAGCTTTTTCATTGTAAGATACAAAGAGAAACCTTCGTAATACGAAGAAAAAACACCTCCGTATTATGCTTGCGCCATTTCCTTCGTGTCATGGGAAATTTCGTCGTAAGACATTTAGAGTGCAGATAAGTCACGCGGCAAAACGGAATGACATATGAGCCTCTCCGTTATCCGGCGCGACTTTACTGTGCGTATTGCACACTAAATGTTTTTGTACAAAATTTATACCTGACATTTCGCACAAAAATAAGAAAGTTTGTGCAGTCTTTTGTACAAAAACTGTACGAAAATTTCGTGTGCACTAAAAACTGTGATGTCTCGTACAAAATTGTATATAACATTTAGTGTGTGGGGCTGATAATGCGTCCTATGGGACAAGTGAAGCCACAGTGTGGCAGAGCAGTCACGTCAATAGTAGACGTAACCATTGACTCACGCCGATTCTTTGACATAAGGTTTGTGCCTTGCTGCATCCAAAATGTTTTTGTACCAATTTTGAACGAGACGTCACAGTTTTTTTTGTGCGCAGATGAACTTTTGGCACAAAGTTATACGCCATTTTGTACTAGAAGGGGAAAATACGAAGGACGCGCTAAAAAGAAACTTCTACTCTTTGTTCGAAAATTAAACGCAAAGTTAATCTGCACAAAAATCTTTGATATCTGTGTTCATCTGACATAACAACGTATGTCATATGGGAAACCCTAAGTAAATACGCTGTTATTACGAATATATCGTATTAAATTACACATTATATTTTTTCGTGTGGCATGCTATTTATGCCTCTATGATGTCACACCGATACATTTTCAGTGGAAGGGGAGGGGAGTGCGGGGCGCCATGGTTGTGAGATGCGCGGCCGCCACTGCTTTGGCTTCGGATAGCCGCGTGTCACCGTTCCGTTCGATCGCCGCAACGGCGAGCGGCTGGTTCTAGAAGTGTCGTGCGGGGCGTAACGAATAGGTTGGCCACACTGTGTTTAGACCCGGCTCTCCCCGGACACGGTGGTGCCAACGACCACCTGGTTTGGGGGCGCTGAAAGCGCGCGCCTCCGCTCAGTGGGTCAGAAGACCGTTGAGGCGGCCAAAATTCTAGACGCATTTTGAGCTCTTGACTCGCTACTGGGACTCGAATCGAACGTGTGACACCACCTATAGAGTAGTCGATTTGTGCATCTAGTGAGGAAAAACAAAGGACAAAAGGAATTTCTGTGTGCACTTATGCATTGGACCCTGGAGAACCCAATTCCGTTGAGTCCCACTCGATCCCGGCTGGGCAAAAGCTGTAATTAAACGAAAGGGCCTAAATGCAATACTGGCTCTAGAGCGCCCAATATTTAGGCGAGAGGGTTCGGGTTGGTGTCAAACTGTTCGGGAGAGACTGGGGAGCAGCGTGGTATGCGCGGTTTGAAGTTGCGCCGACTGGGGCGGCCGCAAATTCGAAATTTGTCCAAAAACCATTTGAACAGTATTTTCCATCTCGCCATATTCTGCAAATGAGGCGAAATCTCGGAAATTGTCCCCAAACAAACGTTGTGCGCCCAATCCTTTGCTAGACGCCAGTGTTCTTACATTTTCTACATCTTGAACCGGTGCTGAGAAAATCGAATGCAAGTGAAGCGGTGCGGAGACGCGGGCGGACGGGATTCGCGCTGGCAGGCGGCAGCACTACGCGCCGCCACGCTCCTCCCCCACCCTCCTCCGGGGGCCGCATCTGGAGGGTCGTCCTTCCCACTCGCACCGCCTTTGTGAGCGCACGGGAGGGACAAGGCGGGACAATGCCGACGCTTTCGGAGCGGCTGGTGTACAGGTCCACGCGCGCGTCTTCAATCGTTGCACTTATAAACCAAGTTTTCTCAGAGAAGAAAAACTGAAAAAAAACCGGGACTTTCCGGGACCTTGTACTGGGAGGTGTGCTCTATCTTCTCGAGTTAAGTCCATCCCGCTAGACCCTGTGCGTCACTTTGAATTCCAGGAACAAGGGCCCAGGTACACCATTTGCGTTAAAAGCGATAATAGAGAAACAAAAATTCCGAGAATGTTTGTAATCCCGTCATGAAGACTGGGGAAGCACAGTTCACTCGCAGGGACTCGTCCGATTTGTTTCATTCTAAGAGAAGACGCCTAAATCTCTCTTTTATGGCGATTCAGTTGATTTCGCATTTTTCCTGTTCTAAGATACACCATTTTCGTCATACGGATGAGGAAATTGCAAGGTTAGCGTTTTACAAATATTAAGCGCAGATGTCTCACGAACCCATACGTGTCTTTGGATCCCTCCTACCTGTACTAGTGGCTGAGGAAACCGAGTCTTCATGACCGATGGCGCAGCGCTCTCGGCGTGCGGCGGTCGCTACCGGCGCGCCACGCAGCGCTCCGCCCGATACAAATGCCCGGTTTCCTCAACCACTAGTACAGGTAGGAGGGATCCAAAGACACGTATGGGTTCGTGAGACATCTGCGCTTAATATTTGTAAAACGCTAACCTTGCAATTTCCTCATCCGTATGACGAAAATGGTGTATCTTAGAACAGGAAAAATGCGAAATCAACTGAATCGCCATAAAAGAGAGATTTAGGCGTCTTCTCTTAGAATGAAACAAATCGGACGAGTCCCTGCGAGTGAACTGTGCTTCCCCAGTCTTCATGACGGGATTACAAACATTCTCGGAATTTTTGTTTCTCTATTATCGCTTTTAACGCAAATGGTGTACCTGGGCCCTTGTTCCTGGAATTCAAAGTGACGCACAGGGTCTAGCGGGATGGACTTAACTCGAGAAGATAGAGCACACCTCCCAGTACAAGGTCCCGGAAAGTCCCGGTTTTTTTTCAGTTTTTCTTCTCTGAGAAAACTTGGTTTATAAGTGCAACGATTGAAGACGCGCGCGTGGACCTGTACACCAGCCGCTCCGAAAGCGTCGGCATTGTCCCGCCTTGTCCCTCCCGTGCGCTCACAAAGGCGGTGCGAGCGGGAAGGACGACCCTCCAGATGCGGCCCCCGGAGGAGGGTGGGGGAGGAGCGTGGCGGCGCGTAGTGCTGCCGCCTGCCAGCGCGAATCCCGTCCGCCCGCGTCTCCGCACCGCTTCACTTGCATTCGATTTTCTCAGCACCGGTTCAAGATGTAGAAAATGTAAGAACACTGGCGTCTAGCAAAGGATTGGGCGCACAACGTTTGTTTGGGGACAATTTCCGAGATTTCGCCTCATTTGCAGAATATGGCGAGATGGAAAATACTGTTCAAATGGTTTTTGGACAAATTTCGAATTTGCGGCCGCCCCAGTCGGCGCAACTTCAAACCGCGCATACCACGCTGCTCCCCAGTCTCTCCCGAACAGTTTGACACCAACCCGAACCCTCTCGCCTAAATATTGGGCGCTCTAGAGCCAGTATTGCATTTAGGCCCTTTCGTTTAATTACAGCTTTTGCCCAGCCGGAATCGAGTGGGACTCAACGGCATTGGGTTCTCCAGGTTCCAATGCATAAGTGCACACAAAAATTCCTTTTGTCCTTTGTATTTCCTCACTTGAGACAATTTGAAGCACGAATCGACTACTCTACTAAGGATTCCTCGTTTGGAAAGCAACCCATTGGTGGCACGTTCGATTCGAGCCCCATTTAGCGACTCTGGAGCTCAAAACGCATGTAGAATTTTGGCCGCCTCTTACTAAACGTGTCCCACTTGGACGCCGCGATATGGTCAAGTCATTGCTTTGCGGTGGCTTTGTGTGGGCAGTGGGTAAGTCCGGGTGTGGGAGTGCGTACCTGCAAAGGTACTTGCGCACTCTGGCTTAGGGCCCACGTGGCCATTTGCACCACCAGCACTGAGAATGAAAGAGTCTTGATCAATACCCATTTTTGGGTGAGGAACACTTTATCACCCGAATTTGGGTGAGGAAGGGGTATCGGCTAGTATTCTCACCCAAATTTGGGTGGTAAAGAATTCCTCACCCTAAATTTTAGTCATGATCATGACTCTTTCACTCTCAGTGAGGCGCGTACGCATGCAGCGGAGTAGCGAAAGCAACTGTCGAGGGTCATGGTCCGCCTGTGGACTGCCAACCTTTCCAACTCACGGATGTAAAGCCAACCCAAGGCTGCTTGTTGGAACCCCTAACTTGAAACTTCAAAACGTTCTTCTGACCCACTTGCTCTATGCTGCGCGTTGGCTTGCCTGATGCTTCGCTGTGCCTGCCATTGCGTGGGTCGGGGCAAAGAAAAAGTAGTTAGGTAAGTTGTGTGTGTGTGTGTGTGTATGTTTGTTTGTTTGTTTGTTTGTTCTTTTGTTTTTTTGTTTAAAAGACAGACAGACAGAGACAGAGATATGGCGTTCGTGTGGGTCTGTGTGAAATGGCCGCTGGAAGGGACAGGAAGTGAACGGGGAGGGGAGGGAAGGGCTTTTTATGAACGAGCCGCTCCTCACTATTCATACTGCGTTTCCACCTTATCGAGCGATCACAGTGCTGCACTTAACTGCGTTAATCTGAAAGCTTTCCACTTTACGGCGCCGCATATTGAGAGGCCGAGCAGGCGTGAATGACGTTGATGGAAGTTTTCATCTGGTTCTGTTTTTCTCTCTCCAGGAGGAGCTGCTGTTCTACAACGATGACGGCTCTCCGCACGCCGCGCAGTCCGTGCTCGTGGAGCGCAACCTGTGCTCGGCCGACCTGTGCTCGGTGCTGGCCGTCAAGAACCGCGTGGCCAAGGACGTGCACTGGACGCTGTTCGAGCACTGGCCTGAGCAAGGCCTCGGTGAGTTTGATTATGCGTTGCGTTCGATTCGAAAAATTGCGTAGTTTGGTACGGAAAATGTACGGGCAGAGTCGACATGAGCCCCGTCCCATTTGAGCCCCGATGAATTAAGCCCCGACTTGAGCCCCATTTGAGCCCCGCTCCAAAAATTTTGTATTTTTGCCCTGTTATTTTTTTTTTTTTTTTTTAAATACTATTTTGGGCCAAATTGCAACTTTCTTTTGACGCGGGGCTCAAGTGGGGCTCAAGTGGGGCTCAGGTCGGGGCTCAAGCCTGGGTCGGGCTCAGCTGGGGCTCTTGCCGGGGCTCAGGTAATCGGGGCTCAAACGGGACGGGGCTCATCGACCCTGCCAATGTACGATGATGGGTTTTGGAAAGAGTACGATACGATACTCTGTACCTCCGTAGTTGGCAAGGTACAGACCGTGGGGTAACGCACTCGTTATTTTGGTGTACACACGAATCCCGAACAAATCCTCAAGGAAAGTGAGAGTTTCGGAAGAGTTGATCCCCTCAATAAGCACTAGTTGTTTAGATATTTATCCGTAATTATTTGCCACATTGTGGAAAAAAGGCAGGAGGAGAAATCAGGGCTGTGTGTGGACACCTCATAATGGGTGGTACGCCGCAGAGGTGAAGGTAAAATCAATCGTTTTCCACAAATTACGGGAGCAAGACAAGAATTTTCGAGTAAGCTCGTGATATTCCTGAGGCGAGCTGAACAGACGACAACGCCCATTTGTGACGCAAATTTTTACCCTTTTATTTCGTCCATGGGTCGACTTTTCTGAAAATTTTGGTGGTTTTACCGCCTCGTTTTGTACACGCTTCAAGCGTTGTTTCTGCAATGCTGTTTTTGTAGAGTTTTTGCATCTTAATCGTTGATAGGCTTTTTTACTGCGTGGACCCGGGCCTTGTGCGAGTCGTTTGGAAGCTACCTCTGATTCGTCAAATTTCGCTGTGTGGGTCTCGTTTGTGTGCTGTTCTGCGGCCCGGTTAGCCGTTTTTCCTTCTTCTTCTTCTTCTTCTTCTTCTTCTTCTTCTTCTTCTTCTTCTTCTTCTTCTTCTTCTTCTTCTTCTTCTGCTTCCTTTTCTTCATGTTTTCGGGCTTGCGTTTGCGTGTCTCTTTTTGATCCGACCCCATTTGTCTTTTGTTTTCATCTGTGCCGTTTGATGTAGAGGGAAGTCCCTGCCGCACTGCCGCACCCTGGTCATGATCGCAACAATAACGAACGCTCGCGGCGATTCGCGCCGCCGGTCCTCCAACGCCCCGCCTCGCGCCCCGCCCCACCCCACCGCACCTCGCGCCCCGCGCGGCACGCAACGCCATTAGCACAGCGCGGCCCACATCTTGGCGTCGCCCTACGGCTGCTGTTTCGCTTTTCGACACGCAGAGACACTGACGAACCGTCAGACAGGCAGACAAGCAGATAAACAGACGGACAGGCAGACAGACGTGCCGGTTGAGGAAAGACGGACGGGGGAAGCTAGGCTCGTAAGTGTGTCACATCATCTGAGGCCAGATATCCGTTGTTGAATGAGCGAGCGGCTCAATGAATGACCGAACGAACGGGAAGCAGTGGGCTATTCAATGAATGGGTTGCAAACCGAATGTCTCCTCTCCGCGCGCGCGCACGTGTTTGTGTGTGTGTGTGTGTGTGTGTGTGTGTGTGTGTGTGTGTGATCAGGAATAGGCACGTGGGAAGTGGCTGTAGCAGGCGTGCCAGGCGCGGCGTGGTCATCATTTACAAGTTATCTGACCGGCCCATCTGTCATTAGTCAGTTTGCCGCAGTCGCTGCAGTGCCGACCTTTGGCGCCTCTGGCCCACTGTGGCCCCACGGGCATTATCTCTTGGCTGTCTTTACACGTACGCTCTCACGTGGTTGTCCATTCCACAGTGGTACGAAACTGGTTAAAATGCGACACAAATCTCAAAGCGTTCTTACCGACTTCTTTTTGCATAAAAAAAGTTAAAAGAGGGAAATTCTGGTGCACCAGAGCTATTTTACCATTTAAATGAGTAATAACCCTCAAAAAACGCCAAAAAATGCCGTTTTTTGGGGTCTGTACCTGACAGTTAATTTACTTCTCATTCGAATCCGCACCATCTCTAAGCGCCAAAAGATAGCCAAGTATTAGTTCTTTGAAACCCTGAAAGCCCCTGGTTGACCAGACTTCAGGGGTTTTTGATATTTGCTTCCAATATTAAAAGATTTAGTGAAAACAGTAAATAAAAAATGCGTTTTCGGGCCCGGCCTAGGTTATGCAGTTAGACCAATCTAGTCACCGGCGAGTGAAGAACAAGAAGAACCTGACTGTCGGAAATCTACTGGATTGGAAGAAGGCAGCAAGCCCGGTTTAGGCGAGCTACGTTTACATTTATGTTTCTTGAGGCAAAGTTGCTGTTGAAAAGTGACGCTATGGATTACTCTCCAACAAATGCACTCGAAACAAACAAAGAATGCAGATTGATGGAAATATGTGCTGAGGTGGTTTTCAACTAGTACCGATTAGTATTCTCTTGGTTTCCGTGGACGTAGTCCGGTGATTTTGCCCTAAGTCTAAATTAAATGGTAGTGGGCTGGCCCAACGCACTATAATATGGCATAACAGGGAGTGATCAGGTCGCAGCGTTGGAGAGTGCCTGCCCCACCCCCTCACCTGTTGTCTATTCCTGTCCTGCCTTCCTTCATCCTCATTGTCTTCAGCTTCATTCTACTCTCCGCACTGAAAACTCAAAGGTTAAAAATAGAGCCACCCTGGGGCGATTAGAAAAATATTCTCACCGATGCGTGGTGAGAATCGAAAATCTCACTCACCTGTGTGTGTGGTGGAAGTTCAAATTCTCACCTCTGTGACAGTGATTTTCGTCAAAAGAAGTGGGAAGAACGTTCCCCTGCGGCATGTAAGAGCAATTCATGCCAAAATTTGGCGACTACCTATATTCTAACTACAGGACGGTGAAAAATGTTTCTCGCTAAAATTGGTCAGAACTCGCACCCTTCAATTTTCTCTGCGTCTATCCGCCTTTCTTCCTGTGCTCGCTCTGCCTTCTTTCCTTTCTTTGTCAACCCCTTTTCGTCCTTTTCTTGCACTCTCAATGTCCTACTGAGAAATGCCGTGCTGTTATAATACTAAGCTCATTCTCAGCACTCTACGACACAAATGTATCATAATACAGAGAACTTTGTTCGTAATATGGAGAAACGGTCATAAGCCACTGAGAATCATTCACCATATGTTACTACCTTCGCTGTGCTGAGTGTGCCCTCTTGTTCTCCCTTCTCCGTGTTGTGTCGTCACTTTTCTTCTCCTTTTCAATTCTCCATCCTCCTCATCCTTCCTGCTTTCCTTGTCCTCCTCCCTCTCCCTCCTCACCTCTTCCTTCTCCCTTTCCTTGTCCCTCACCTTTCATCTCCTTCTCCCGCCCCTGCTGATGGCCCGGCTGATGTGCCCGGCACGGCGGGCTCTTGGCGGAGCCACTTCCGCAGTGACATTTTTCAAGATCAGCGCCGGCATCTCCGGGAATAGCGGGGGCTTCTGCAGTGGCGTGCCGTGCCTTGTCGTGCCTTGCCCTGCCGTGGCGTGCCGGTGATGCAAGCGACACGCCGCGACCCCGCTTTCTTTCAGCGCGTAATTGGCACTGCGCTGATGCCGCCTGATGCGAACGGAGTGCGTCCGTCTGGTCCTACTGTCTACTGCCTCTTCACCTCCCTCTCCACTCCTCCCTCACTTGCTTGCTTGACCAGCGTTATTTCGTAAAAAAATACCGCTAGCGGGATTTTCTGCACTCTCAAAACGTTACATATTATTTTTGGCCTTACAAACAAAGGTAACTTGTCGAAAGAACGTATTTTAAGCATTGAAGCTTACAAAAGAATAAACTTCGTAATTTAAGTGTTTTTTCTTCGTATTTGGTACAAAATAGTTTGTTCCTGTTGTTCTTTATACTTGAAAGTGTTTGAGCGTGTTTTAATCCTTGCTTTGCAATCTTTTCTCGGAAAAAGGTGAAGTAATTCCAAGGTAGAATTTTCGTGAAAAGGAAGAAAATACCGGGAAAAGCCCACACGCACAGGCCGTTGTGTTTTGCTCAAAGTTTTCCGTGCTTCCGCTCCCTTGTTCCAGGTCCTTGAAAAACTCGCGTTAAGCAAGCGCCTCGCCGAGTCGTTTGTCGTCTCGCATTTTCATGGCCTGACCTCAAATCCGAAACGGCGCCCGGACGGCCTCATTTTCCTTACTTGCCCCCTTTTCAGATTGACGGCGCGGTGTTCGATACACGCGGCGGACTGGGTCAGAAGACCGGAGAGAAAGCTAAAATTCTAAACGCGATTTGAGGTCCAGAGTCGCTAAATGGGACTCGAATCGAACGTGTGGCCCTACCAATGCAATGCATTGCGCTCAAAACGAGAAATCCATTGGTTGGTGGGGTCACACTTTCGGTGCGAGTCATGTTTCGCGACTTTCGAGCTCCAAACGTGTCCGGTGTTTCGGCCGCCTCAACGGTCTTCTGACCCAGTGTGCGGTGCCAAGCGCAGCGGCCCTGCGGAGTGGCTTTTCGCGTGAGTCTAAGTGGCTCAATAAAAATGCGGTTCCGCCGGGAGGGCTCAGCCAGCGCTGCTCGGAAATTAAATTCGTCCTCCTGAAAACAAGCAAGCCACGCCCGCGAGCCGCTGACCACCACGGCACGAGCCAGGCCGCCAGCCCGTCCGCCAGTCAGGCAGGCAGCCTCCTGGTACATGGGTGCACCGAATTTCGGTTTCAATTTCAATTTCAAAATAGTGGCAGTCTCACTTTTGCGTAATGTAATGGGGGGGGGGGGGGTTTCTGCTGCACGTTATCGCTACATGAGCTCACACTAAATTACTATGTAGTTTTTTCGTGCATAGCTTTGCACGATATTGAGCCTACGCGTGGAATGCACAGATTTGTGCGCAACAACGCACGTGGTGCTGCATAACAATGCACATTTTCATGCTTAGCTACGCACGAATTCGTGCATTTCCAAACGTATGCTCATTTTCGTTCAAAGCTATGCACAAAAAACTACATAGCAATTTAGTGTGCTTGAATCGAACATGTACGGACGTTCCGTACTTTCGTCCGTTCTTCCGTACTTAAAAAATTTCTGTACTTTTGTACGGAAAGAGTACAGAAGAATACAGTATAATACCAAGCATTTCCTCGTAGATTGTACAATGCCCCGTTTTCTTCGTAACACAAAGCAAAGTTTCGCAGGCTTTTTACTGTGTGTTTGCTGCAGAATTTGCACAAACACATCAGTGTGTAAGCGTGAGACATTTTGGTTCACGCTAAATAGTGTGAGACTGTCTCACACGTGGATTTGCAGAGTGAGATGACGGGGCGGAGAGAAACGCCACTGACCGACAAACGTCCGCCTTGGTCGATCTGCGCTTCGCCCGGCACGTGTTACGGACGATGTTGCCTGGGGATCGATCTTCTCATACGCAGCAGGTTGCTAGTGGTCTCGCTGGTCTGCCATCGCGTCGCACTCACGGGGCGTCCCTTGGCGGTGGGAGAGAGACGAAGTGACGAACCACTGCTTGGAATCAGACTTCCACAGCGAGGCAACGGCATGCAAATGAGGAAGGAGACATCCGCCGGGCGCTACGTATCTGTCTGTCTGGTTTTGACGCGTGAGTTCTGACTGACGCTGTTGTTTTTTTTATTTTTTCGTTTTTTTCTCAACTTTTTTATTTATTTTTTTTTGTGTTGGTGAAAAAAAAAGGAGGTGGCGGGTCCCGCTATGCAAATGTATGGTATGCAGTTTGTTTGCGAGGTCCTAAAAATGGTATCGGTGGGTCATGAATTTTATCGCCCCAGTCGGGCAAGTCGCACACGCGTGAGCCGCGCGACGCCAACGCCGCGCCGCTAAAAGCGCGCGAGTAATAACGTGGCGCGTCTGGGAGAGACAGAGAGAGAGAGAGACCCACGGAGACCTACAGACCTGTAGAGAGTACTGCAAATCCCGGGGTAAGTTTGCTTGCCACTCAAGTGGTGCTCCATTTCGAATGCCAAAATTCGACCCTCTTGCACCGGCCCGCCTATGAGTGCGGCGGCCCGCAAGGCCGCTGGAGTGTCTGGCATTCTCCTGAGGGCGCTCCGGGGTCAAAAGGCCAAATTTTGATATTTAGCTCAGGAGGCCCATGGAGTGTCAAGGAAACTTACCCGTGGGATTTGCAATGGAGGTGCCGGCAACGCGGACGGCATGGGTCAGGCGATTTTGGTTCGATGCTATCTGTTTCCATAAAAAGACTCCGCCGAATCACATGCGCTTGCCGATCCTTTGATCTCCTTCAAGGAGGAACGCAGCCATCACCATGTTTGATTCGGGTTGCCGCTTGATTTTTAAGACCTAGCAAGTTGCCTACACCCGAAAAAAATGAAAGAGATTTCGGGTACAAAAGTTTGGATATGTACAAGGGGTTAGACTGGAAATAAAAAATAAAAAAAGACAACCCTTGTGAGGCTGTAAGACTACTTCGTGCCCGTAAAAAAGTGTCGTAGAGGCTAGAACATTGATCTGTAGCCAAGCGTACTTTCATTATGACAAGGGAAGTCTCTAGCCAAGAGCCGAGGAATTCCGTCGTCCAAGAATTTCATTATGAGAAGAGAATTCTCGAGCTAAGGCCTACGGAACTCCACCGTCATGTATTCTCTTAAGACGAGAACACCCTTTTACGGTGTGTAGGTAGATTTAGAGCCACGTCGTTCGCATCAGTTGGTCAGAAAACCAATGAGGCGGCCGAAATTCTACACGCGTTTTGAGCTCCGGAGTCGCTTAACGTGAGTCGAATTGAACGTGTGACCCCACCAATAGATTCTTCACTTGGAGAGCGATTCATTTGTGGGGTCACTCGTCCGGTTCGAGTTCCATTTAGCGACTCTGGAGCTGGAGCTCAAAACGCGTCCGCGATTTTTGCCGCTTCACCGATCTTCTGACCCACTGTGCGGGAGCGCCACTCGCCGCGGGTACCATGGTAACCACCATGGCGGGTACTATAGCGAACACCATGGTGGGCACCACGGTCCACGATAGTCACCATCTGGCTAGCTTGATGTTGTTCCGCCTGATGACGAAGTGTGTCCTGGTAATGAACAGAACGGTCTATTGAAGGCCGCAGCCCGGCAAGGCACGCGCTCGCACGGCGCCAGCGGTACGATGGCGTCTTTTGTGGCGCAGCTTTTGTGGCCGCGCTACCCAAAGATGAACGAGAGACTCTGGAGAAATTGGGCTCGATTGGCTTGCTGGCTCGATGTGCACTGTAAAGCAAAATTCCCTTCTACAAACATTGTGCATGAAGGAGAATTAACATCAAGAAATTATCGTACAGTACAAAGTCTTTTTATTATCTAGTGTGTCGGATATTTTATCAACCTCGATCGAAACTTTCTTTTTCTGAGGATTGCTCTATGTTGTCAATGCCCCGCACATTTCATACACTGGCTAAAATAAGTTGGAAATGGGCGGCAAGTGCCTAACGAAGGTCCGTCGAAAATTGCACGAGGCTCCGCTACTAAACTTTACATGCAGGAAACTCATTCAAAATAGAAGCATTGAAGGCAATCGGAGACAATTTTTTCCCTCCAAGTTATCCGTGAATTTCGAAGATACTTTTGAGAGTGCAGCAGACTGGACAGCGGGTTTTCGGGGAGCGGCGAAAACTCGCACAGGAATTAAGAAGTGGCATTGCACGACGGGACCGGCACTAGGCTAGAGTTGCCGACCCACGCGATTCGAATCTGACACCTGTTTTTCTGGCGTGCTTGCGCGCCTCGCGTCCCACCACCTGACACCTTCCTAAGATTCGAGGAAACGGTTTGGCAGCGAAAACAATCCGACGGAAGAAAGGTGAAAGGCATTCCGCGGCGGGCTGTCTTGTGTGACCAGCAAGACAACCGAGAAAGGCGTTTTTGTCGACTCACTCTTGTTGACTTGCCAACGTTAGGGTTTCGTTTTAGATTTATGTTCTTCATTCCAAATAATTATTTTCTGAGATGTAGACTGTCATTCACTTTGAAGCAGGCCTGCTTTATTTACTCAAATTTTCAAAGCCCGAGCTTCCGCGATTTATCGCACCCTTAATTTTTGCAATATTTTGCCTCATACAACCCTTCAATTTTGCGATGGAACAGCTTTCTGTTGTGGATTTGTTGAAGAACTTTGATATGAATTTTTATTGAAATTTTTAGTAGTTGTTAAAAACATTGCAAGTATACTTGATTTTTATCTTCTTTTTGTTAACTGCAAAATTAAGACAGTTGGCAGTTTAGTTAAAATGACAGTGTACTTCCTTACTTTTCTCATTCCACAATGACAGTGTACTTCCTTACTTTTTTCATTCCACATTAAAAATCCGCTTTCTCGCGGCGCTATTGGGGTGTGGTGTATTTACGCATACGTGTGAATTGAGGACCGCAGACGAAACGCATGTCGTCGTTCCTTCCTCGTTTTGTTTTCTTTTTAAATCCGTCAGTCTGTGTTACCTTGGCTCATTTTTAGTTTCCGCCCCGTTTTTGCGAGGAGAGTTTCGCACCGTGGATAGGAAGTGTTGAATAACTGGAATGCGTATGCGTGTGTTTTTTCAGTGAGCTGTTTGTTACTCCCATGGCGTGGGGAGTGTTCCCCCCCCCCCCGAGGGGGGGGGGCCTCTCTCGTGCTGCAATTTTATGCACGGTTTGTTCGTTCGTGCTGGTGATGCCTGTGCCTGCGTGCGCTTCTGTGAAGCGGCACCCGTTCTCCGAATGAGGATATCGGTTTCGGGGGCAAGGTCTGACGTGTTGTGCCGAGTAAGCTAAGTACACATACTTCTTAATCTATGACGCCACGGGGACCCTTGTCTTAAGAGCGGCAGAGCGACTCCGAAAATCGAGCAACGAGCAGTGTTGTCGTTCCGCCGCCGCTGCGGGATGGCAAGCATCTTGCAAGAGGTATGGAGGCACCTTTTGGAAGCAGCCTATGCAGGTTGACGAAATACCTTGCATTCATTTCGTGGATTCACGCGTAACTCTTGTCTCGTGTGCTTTGTGATTAGCCCGACATACTCAACAGTGTGACGAACAGGCCTTTCCCATGCTGACTCGTGTAAATTGCATTGATGCCCCCAGACGTCCTAGAGGCTGATCAAGGCAAAGCCCTTTCGGGAGGATTTGGCGGCGGGTGGGATTGCGGTTGTGGACCATTGAGGCGCTGCTGCGACTTTTGTGGGTCTACGGGAAACGAGGGAGAGAGAGAGAATGGTGCCTTGTGCAGCGACGAACCACCAGGTTGCTTCCGAACAATCTGTTTCTCTCTCTCCCCCTTCTCAGTCTCTGTCTCCCCCTCTTTCATTCTCTCTCTCTCTCTCTCTCTCTCTCTCTCTCTCTCTCTCTCTCTCTCTCTCTCTCTCTCTCTCTCTCTCTCTCTCTCTCTCTCTCTCTCTCTCTCTCTCTCTCTCTCTCCCTCTCTCTCTCTCTCTCTTTCTCTCTCTCCCTCTCTCATTCTCTCTCTTTCTCTCTCTCCCTCTCTCATTCTCTCTCTCCCTCTCTCTCTCCCTCTGTTTCTCTCTCTCCCCCCCTCTCTCTCTCTCTTTCTTTCTATCTCTCTCTTTTTTTCTCTCTCACTCTCTCTCTCTCTCTCTCTCTCTCTCTCTCTCTCTCTCTCTCTCTCTCTCTCTCTCTCTCTCTCTCCCTATGAGTACGACAGCGACGCGACGAAAACATTGTCGGAATCAGACTGTGCCCTGGGTCCAGCAGTAACACGACTGACTCATGTTTCGCGCGGAGAGTGACTCTCATTTTTGGGCCCGGCCGCGCGGCGTGGCTAGCGAGGAGGTCGTTCAACCTATGTTTGTTGTTGTCGCTGTGATGCGCAACCTGGAGGACCACGAGGACGTGCTGTCGATACACCGAAACTTACGGTTGTTGTTGTTAGTTGTTGGGAGGACCACGAGGACGTGCTATCGGCGCACCGAAACTAACCTATGTTGTTGCTGTTGTTGTTGCAGAGCGCAGCCTGGAGGATCACGAGGACGTGCTCTCGGTGCACCGAGACATGCAGAGCTTCTGCAAGTACTCGGACCGGCGCTTCGTGTTCCGGAAGGACTACCGCAAGTACGAGTTCTTCGCCGACCCGCAGGTGAGCCATGCCGCGGACTTCTCCTTCTCTCCTCGCCGACGCGGGACGCGGCAGGACGCGGGGTCACTAGCCTGTTCGGCTCGGCTGGCTCGGGGGCTACCTTCGGGTGTAGTGGCACTGAGAGGCTGTTCGTGACTGTGACGTAGTCCGGCCTAGCACAGTGGGCCAGAAGACCGTCACTGGTAGACGAAATTTTCGGCGCGTTTTGAGCTTCAGAGTCGCTTCAGGTTTCAAATCGAACGTGTGACCCCACCGATGGATTGCTCTCCGAACGAGGAATCTATTGGTGGGGTCACACGTTCGGTTCGAGTCCTGTTTAGCGACTCTGCATGGCAGCGAAATCCACGGACTCGCTCGGTATGTACCCTTGAACTTGAACCAGGGACTGGACCACAACACTATGTTCGCCTGCCATTTCGGGCCGGCATTGCCGCCGCGGGGGACGAAGACGCAGTGGACCACATGCGACTAGAGGTGGTTACCGGACATGACGCGAGTTTCCCATTCATCAGTCTCCCAACGGGACCCGCTCTCAATAAATTTTGCGTGCCCGAATCTTGGGTTGTGGCTAGGATGTGTTGGATCACTGGTGAACTTTCTACCTACACTGCACGAAAAGATGTGGATAGTACAACAAAAGTACGGCAAGGATTGTAGAAAAAAAGCACAGCGATCATTGTGGAAAATACAATCTGAATTGTTAAAGGTCCAACGTCACTTGGACTGGTACCGTTTTGTGACTGGGCTCCATTGTACCTTGTACAATAATCGTTGCACTTTGTACAAAAATTGTTGTTCTTTGAAAGTACAACAAAAACTGTCTAAAAAAATTGCAAGAATTTGTTGTACTTGTGATGTGGTCTTTTATTGCAGTGTAGTTTATATACTATTAAGGCGTCTTCTTTACGTTTGGTTAATTTTCGCTAGGGGTGGTACCGGTATTATATATTTTGGTATTTTTAGTGGGTTTGAAACCGAATAAAATACTGTAAAATACCGGTATAAAGCTATGAAATACCAAGAAATTCTGAAATCCCGGTTTAATACCGGGTTCTGAAAAATATCGACCAATAAAATACCTAGTTTTCTTAGCACCCTTTGCGCTTGTGCTCTTGTCCGGTGTCCATCACAACATCCGGACTATTCCAGCAACCTCAGGTGAGGGGCAAGAGAAAGGACTGGCACCGTCACACATGTTCTACGAATCAGCCTCTCAAGGATGTTTCGCGGGCTCAAATCATGATATTGAGCTTTGTTGTACAAATTACAATGTACGCACTGAATAAATTTGCGATGTCAAGTGTCTGGTTTACGGTATTCCGGCCCTCTGGGTTCCGCTGGAATGGTTACCTCCTCCCCGTGTTTGTGTGGTGTTCGCTCATTCGTTCGTATGTATGTATGTATGTATGTTTGTTTGTTTGTTTGTTTGTTTGTTTGTTTGTTTGTTTGTTTGTTTGTTTGAGTGTTAGTTTGTTTTTTTGGTTGTGGACGCGCCGGAAAGTTTTGTGATGGATGCCAGTTTGGGAGCAGCTGGCGGGCGACGGCTAAAGGTTGTCTCTCTAGGCGTAATGAGAGTTGACCTTTTCGGGCAGGCCCAGCCGCACAGTGGGCCAGAAGACCGGCGTACGGGCGGCCAAAACTCGAGACGCGTTTTGAGCTCCGGAGTCGCTAAATTGGATTCGAACCACACGTGTGACTCCACCATTGGATTGCTCTCCGAAGGAGGAATCTCAAAGAGCTGTCAGCCGTTCGGTTCGTGTCCTGTTCAGCGACTCTGGAGCTCAAAACGCGTTTAGAATTTTTGCCGCCTGCGCCGGTCTTCTGGACCACAGTGAGGCGGACCCAGGCTGCAGGCGTTGACCCTGCGGGGGGCGTTCCGCGGCGGCCGGCGTCAGCCGAGGCTTCAGCCCACCTGGGCGCATTCAGGCTGCCGCGCCGACTTGGCCGAACCGCCTAGGGAATGGCTGCGCTCGGCTGCGCCCGCCGCACAGTGGGCCAGAAGACCGGCGCAGGCGGCTGATACTGTAGACGCGGGTTGAGCTACAGAGTCGCCACATGGGACTCGAACCAAACGTGTGATCCAGTTAATGGGCTCCTTGTGCGGAAAGCAATCCATTGGTGGGGTCATACAAATGGTTCGAGTCCCGGTTAGCGACTCTGGAGCTCAAAACGCGTCTGTAGAATTTCGGCTGCATGCGCCTGTCCCGTCCTCTGGCCCACTGTGCGGCGGTGAGGCGCCAAAGTACAGTGCCTTGTTTTTGTTTGGCCACTCTGCCCGCGCCTGCCGCCGCCTCGCCACGTGGACGCGAAAACGCTGTTTGCGAGCCCACTGGGGTTGAAGCGACCTTGCGGCGATAAAGATACCCGGCGTTTAGTTAGACTGCTCACCGCGTGTTTTCCTTCTCTCCACTCCTCACCCTCCCGGCGCTGGAGCGCCTCTTCGTTGCCGCTCCGAGTGCCTGTCAATAGACACTTAAGCGGGGAAGGAGATGGTCACTCCAGCGCGCTGCAGCCCCGAGGGGGTGCGCCGAGCCAATGAGATGGGGTGGCAGCGAGCGGGCGCGCCGGGGCACAGAGGCCTCGGGTCATACAGAGTGCTCTCTCTCTCTCTCTCTCTCTCTCTCTCTCTCTCTCTCTCTCTCTCTCTCTCTCTCTCTCTCTCCCTCTCTCTCTCTCTCTCTCTCTCTCTCTCTCTCTCTCTCTCTCTCTCTCTCTCTCTCTCTGTTCCGAGATTAAAGTGGGGTCCGCGTGCCACCTTTTCCTCAAGCGTGTTGAGGCAGGGGCTGCTCGCGGCAGGGCAGCGGCGTCGGTGGGGTTGCGACGGAATCGGATTAATGAGACGCCTTTTTCCGAAAGGGGCCGCCTTTTACGAGGGGCCTTTGACCGCGCTGTCGTCTACTGCTGCTTTTGACGTCGTCGTCGTTGTTGTTGTTGTTGTTGTTGTTGTTGTTGTTGTTGTTGTTGTTGTTGTTGCTGTTTTGACGACGACGTGGAACACACGAACGGGATCGCGAAATACGACTCGGACATGCGGGTCGCGTATATCTTGTCCGCGACGTCTTAGGGGAAGCCCCACGCGAATCGCTTCTCATGCTCATGCTGCTGCTGCCGCGCTGGCTGGCAAGTACTTTGGGGAAAATAAAAGTAAAAGGAACGGTCTGTTAACGCGACGGGGGCCCAGCGTGCGCGCCGTGCGTGTATTTCGAGTAGTTTGTAACGGCCCTGCACAGAGGGCTTGAAGATCGGCGCAGGCGGCCAGAACTCTAGACGCGTTTTGAGTCACAGAGTCGCTCGATCAACAGGACTCGAACCGAACGTGTGACCACACCAATGGATTCCTTGTTTCGAGAGCAATCTATTGGTGGGGCACATCCTATTTAGCGACATTGCAACTCAAAACGCGTCCGGAATTCTGAGTGTCTTAACCGCCTCCACCGGTCTTCTGGCCCACTGTATCCTGTCGTTTCGACGTAAATAACCGTGGCGGGGCCGAGGTGCCGACTTTTATGCCGCCGATGACTGCGTTGGCTGCCCTGGAGTGCAGTCGGCCGAGGGACTACCTTCTTGTCGAGAGCAACATTGTTGTTGTTATGGCCGGGATCCAGATTGGCCAGGTAGACGGATTCCGACCGGTGGGGTTTCGACGCTCAGTCTCTCTTGCACACTGAGAATAAAAGACCAACACCATTTTTTGGGTGAGGTATACATTATGAGCTATTTGGTGCGAAGAAGGGTGTACGTGCTACGTAAAAGCCTTCAGAGAATTTGGGTACAGAAACCTTCAACACCCAAAATGTAAGGCGATCAGATACTCATTCATGGAGAAGGACGAATTACATGGAGTCGCTACGGGGTCCATGGGCGACACCATCCATCGAGAAAATGCTAGAGAGAGAAAGAGGTTCGGCACTTGGTATATACATGCATTCGTCACGTTTCAGCGCGAAAATGTATCGCCTGACATCGCCTTGACATTATTAGAGATAAATTATGCTGTTTGTTTTGCGAAAATTGCTTTATAGTCGGCGTTTTGTGGTCAAGAAGATGGGAAAGTATGTCTGTCTTTCTAGCATTTTCTCTGCACATGGTGTCATCTCTATTTAGGCCCATTTAAGGTGTTTTTAGGTTTGTAGGTACAAATTAACCTAGCGTTGCAACTCTGTGGACTTTTACGAGTCAATTAAGGTGTGAGGCAGGTCTGTACTGCCTATACAGCCGGAGTTAAGTGGTCAAAACCAAAGCTCTGCGCGATCCTGTAGCTACTCCATGTAATTCATCCTTCTCCAAGACTCATTCTTACCCATGTTCGACTGATAAAGAAAACCTCTCCGAAAATTAAAGTTCTGATTCTAACTTTCATTCTCAGTGCACCCATGCGGGATACCCCGTTCGTGCGAGAGAGACGGAGCGACTAACACTGTGCGGGATGGCCCCGCTGATTGCCCCGAGTAGGAGTGACTGCTCTGGCTTGCGGTGCGCTGCGCGCGTGGTCGGCCCACTAGGCTGTGGGCTTCCCTGTGGCGCGCTGCCGCCGACAGACAGGCAGGCAGCGCCATCTCTCGGAGGCGGCGTGGGGTAGCGCCGCGCGCGCTGGGACTGCGGGGTAGTGACGGTGCGAGCGCAAGGGCCCGCAGGCGAGGAGTATCGCCGCGGCTGGAGTCGGACCGCAGTCTCCCGCTGTCAAAACTAACAAGTCACATGTTTAGCCTTACGGCGTTTTGCTACGTTGAGCTTGGGTATAAAGAACTTCCGCAGTACTCATTAAACCATTTTTTAGGAAACCAAACCATTTGGAAGGATTTTTCCTCACCTAATTTCATGTGCTATTTTGTTAGCAACGTCACATACGTCACTGTTTGTTGTAAAGATGGACGTTTAGAACGATTTCCGTATGAAAACCTCACACATTTCTCTTATTTCTGTGGTAAATCTCGCTTTAATTTGTGATGAAATCTCGTCTGAACTTAAAACTGTATCTTCTCCGACAAAATTCATTTATAAACATTTGGAGTGTGAGCGTTTATGCTGTAGGTGCATTGACGGGCTATGCTAAACCAAGCGTTTTCCTTTTGTTGCAGCAATTCTTCCCGCCTGAAATGGTGGTGGACTTGGAGGGCCAGGACGAGCACGGAGGCGGCTCCGTCTACAACTATTCGGTGGCCCTGCAGGTACGTGTTCCAGCGCAGTAGCGTGACACATCTCCGCGAGGAGCAGGCGATACCCCGCGCGCTGGCCCACCCGAGCGACGGCAGTCTCTGGACGTGTCTCTTGAGTTTCGTCTTCTCTGACCCACAGGCACAAAATACTGCAAAGCATTCAGCTTCTTAACAAAGTGAAGAAAAGGAAGGCATTGTCGAATTGCCTCGTATTGCGCAGGATCTCGCTTCTTTATACGAGGCATGTCTCCGTGCACTCTGAATATCTTGCGAAGAAATTTCCCATAATACGAAGGAAATGGTGCAGGCAGGGGCAGGGATAGTTCGAAGGTAGTTTTCCTTCGTAACACGAAGGTTTTTCTTTCTTTGTACCTTACAATGAAAACCCCAACAAAGATTCGTTTTCATGGAGAGACTTTGCTTCCTATTAGGGTTCACTGTAACGTAGCTCAAATTACAGCGTAAGACATTCAGAGTGTAGATTTTGCAATGCCCACACTCCATAATGCCTACGTTGCTTCGTAGACTTTTTTCTGTGCAGTCGCCTTGCTCTCCTCTGAGGCGATTCTCAAGAGTCGTTTCGTTGCACTACCTCTCTCGAGTCCCCGTGGGCCGCCTCTATCCCATCCCCATGAAGGAGCGTCTAAACTTTACTTTGACATCGGTATCAGTGCAAGAGTCGGGCTGCGCGACGTGACACTCTGCGCGTCGGCACGCGAATTTGGCTCGACGTGGTGGAGCAGCGACTCGCAGCGATTATCACGGCAGGGAAGGGGTGGTCAGTGGCTAAGCTAGACTATGTTCAACGGGAAATATCTCCAGGCTAATCTGTGCGTCAAAATTACCTAAAATTTTGAAATTTACTGAAATTTACCGTAATTTTTCTCAAATTTTAGTAGGTTTTGCCCGAAATTCATCGAAATTCAACTTTAATTCATTTAATCGGTACACCAAAGTTCTTGGTAATTTTCCCTTGACTAAGTTATTGTCAGATGACATTTTATCGCACTTTATAAGAAAAGAAAATTCAAATGAGGTGTCAGGTAGCAATTTTTTCATTTGTAGGAAAAGAAATCTTATATTTAATATGTCTAGCGTCCAAACACTTTTCACCCACGAATGGGCCAAGTTTTTGCGACTCGCGAATTTCCCTCCATCCCATGGTTCTCTCTCTATCTCTCTCTATCTCTCTCTCTCTCTCTCTCTCTCTCTCTCTCTCTCTCTCTCTCTCTCTCTCTCTCTCTCTCTCTCTCTGTCTCTCTCTCTGTCTCTCTCTCTCTCTCTCTCTCTCTCTCTATGTCTCTCTCTCTCTGTCTCTCTCTCTCTGTCTCTCTCTCTCTCTGTCTCTCTCTCTCTCTCTCTCTCTCTCTCTCTCTCTCTCTCTCTCTCTCTCTCTCTCTCTCTCTCTCTGTGTCTCTCTGTCTCTCTCTTTCTCCCTCTTTACTGGTGCATGACTCTTATCGATTCTGCCGCCATCGACCCGTTAGGGCCATCGCCACGGTCTGTGTTGCGCAACGCGCCCATCATCACTAATTCACAACAAAAGTGCGGCTGGCCCCTTTCTTCCTCTTTCTCCCTTCCACTATATCCCCCTTTTCTCCTTTCCTCCCTCCGCACTAAATGTCTCTGGACAATATTTGTTACACAATAAACCGCTGTTTTTTTCTCCTTTTTTCGAGGGGGGGGGTGCATTGCCTCAAAATTGACCTCCAAATTTTCCTCTGACCCGTATACCCAATATTTATCTATTCGGGAATTAATTTTGATATCGGGTGAGGCATTGATCCTAGCTGTTTATGGTGTGCTGATAACAAAAATCACTCCCATTTGTGTCAGACCTCCATTTCTCCCTATATGAGCCATTCGCGCATTTCGTCTACTGTTACGCGGATTGAACTTCAAATTATTGTTGCCTATTAGGGGCAAAGTGTGGTGTTTTGCCTACCTTTCAGGCAGCTATCGGTGCGGGGGGGGGGGGGTCCATTGCCCGCCTTGCGGGTTGGCAAGCCCACGGCATCGAGGCTTATCGCAGGGCAGGTGTTGCCTACTCCCATCGCTCGCCTACTACACGCCCAAACTAAACCGCGTACCCCTAGTAAAACGTGTGCCAAATTTTATGCGTGCTTAAGATTGGATGACAAAATTGTGAACAGCCAGTATATAACATGTTGTGTCTTATTCGGTCTTGGTTCAAGTTTTGCCACCAGATTTGGTGAGAAAATTGTAAACAGCCATCCTGTTTCTGTCACCGTATTGCACAAATTTTTCCAGTTTGTAGCTAAAATTTTCCAGAGTAGACAGGAAGTGTGACCTCCGCCCCCTTTCTATGCCTTTCCCTTTGCTCCCCTGCCTCCCCCTTCCCCCCTTTTTCTTCTTTCCCTTTCGTCTCCTCCTCCTCCTCCTCCTCCTCCTCCTCCTCCTCCTCCTCCTCCTCCTCCTCCTCCTCCTCCTCCTCCTCCTCCTCCTCCTCCTCTCCTCCTCCCTTTCCTCCTCCTCCTCCCTTTCCTCCTCCTCCTTCCCCTCCCTTCCCTCTGCCTTCTTTCTTCCCCTTTCACACTCTGAGCCGCGTTGAGCTGCCGGGTGGTTGCGACGAGTCGTTTGGCGGCTCTGTGACACTGCTCTGTCCCGCCGAGTGGGATAGACTGAAGGACGAAACGGTTCGCCCGAATCTGCCGCCTGCGGGGTGGCGGTCCGCGCGGAGTGGGCGGAGGGGATGGTGACGTGGTTACCGCGACACATGACGGACAGCAGGCACCCCTCGCGTCCTCTCGACGCAGCACAGTGGGCCAGAAGACCGGCGCTGGCGGCCAAAATTCTAGACGCGTTTTGAGCTCCAGAGTCGCGAAATGGGAGTCGAACCGAGCTTGTCATGACCCCTTCAATGGATTGCTCCGCGACGAGGATTCCATTGGTGGAGTCACACGTTTGGTTCTAGTCCCATGTAGCGACTATGGAGCTCAAAACACGTGTAGAGTTTCGGCCGCCTGCGCCGGTCTTCTGGCCCACTGTGCGTGGCCTTGTTCTGGTCTGGCTCCATCCCCGCCGCGTTCCCTATGCGAGATTGCTTGTTACTGGAGTGCGTCCGCGGCAGCAGGGACTCGCGGGGGAGGCGGCTTTTATTATTGAATATTGTTTGCAACGTTTGGAGTGTAGCCGCCGCGCAGCCTGGCCACTTTGGCGAAACCAATCAGCCTGATTCCGTTTAGCCTCATTGCGTTTCTGCTTCCGCAGCTATGGGAGAGACGTAGCAGCGTGAGAGCGGATGACGAGCATGATTGGAGGCGTCAGGATTATTTTGGATTTTTGTAGCACTTGGTTGTTTCGTTGGTGGTTTTTTTGGGCGGTGTCTGGCGCTGTTCTGGACGCGTGCCTGTTACACAAGCGGCGTGCAGCGCGGCCCCGGAAGGGGTGACTGGAGGGCCGGCCGCCCTTGATGCGAACAAAGACTGTTTCGAAGGGCGGCACCCCGCGGCATAGTGGGTCGGAAGACTGTTGAGGCGGCCAAAATTCTAGACGCTTTTTGAGCTCCAGAGTCGCTAAATTGCACTAGAATCTAACGTGTGACCACACCAATGGATTCCTCGCTTGGAGAGCAATGTATTGGTGGCGTCGCACGTTTGACTCGAGTACCATTTAGTGACTCTTCGCGTCCGGAATTTCGGCCGCATCATAACGGTCTTCTGGCCCACTGTGTGCGGCACAGCAGGGGAAGGCACGCCACGCCACGTCGGGGCCAGCAGCCGGTTTGGCGCGTGACACGGCATGTCGCCGGGGTTGCAACGCGGGCGGCGCGACGACCGTACAGACGGGGAGCTCCACACGGTGCCACCTGCTGGCACACTGCTAATCCAAGTGTGGACCAGGTTCATGCTAGGTAGCGTGGACCATCGTAGTCCACGCTAGGAATCGTGGACCACGAATGGTTCACGCTAAGAAACGTGGACCAAGCTGTGGTCCACACTTGAAATGAGTGTGGCTGGCCTATGAGGAGTTCAAAGCTGTGAAGCGTGGACCACACCTGGTCCACGTTTCCTGGCGTGGACCATTCGTGGTCCACGCTACCTTGCGTGGACCTGGTCCACACTTGGATTAGCAGTGCAAAGACTGGCCAAGCCATTCGCTCGCTGAGTAAAAAGTGTACGCAGCATTGCTTCGGAATACGAAGAAAACAAAGACATTGTAAAATTTACGAAGAAATTTATGATCAAAATCCTTCGCTATAAGAAGCATTTCTTCATACTACGAAGCAATTCTACAATGCCTTCATTCTCTTCGTAGTTACGAAGCAGATTCTTCGCAGACTTTTTAGAGTGCGCGTGGTGTGACGTACTGTACTGTCCGCGCGTCTGTCTGCCGTCTGTCTTTAACTGTCTGTCGGTCGCGGTCTGTCGTCTGTCTCTCTGTCTGTTGTCTGTCTTACTGTCCGTGTGTCTGTCTGCCGTCTGTCTGTCTGTGTGCTTCGTTCATACTGGTTCACGGAAAGAGCTAGTCGGGCCTAGGAGGCGTGGCGCGGCGGCCGCGCTTCGCGGGAACGATGCGCCCATCTCCGCGAGGGCGTCGCCGCCGGTTGCTAGGCGAGAAAAAGAAGAAGAATCACACGAAAGTAACGTTGGCAAGAGTGTGTACATTGTGCAGTATTGTAGACTTCACACTGAATGTTTATGTTAAATTTTATGCGTGGTGATGCATGATTTAAAACCTGCAAAACGTTTTGCATACAATTGTGCACAAATTTGCGTAAATTTATGCATTTTTACGCATAATATTATGCAAAGTCCCCGCATGCACAAAATTGTGCAAGTGACACGTACAAAATCCTGCATAAACATTTTGTGTGCTTATTCTGTTAAACTTCCTTCCCTGTACGTTAAATCCTTTAAACAATTTTGAACAAGAACCTGCAGTTTTTAAAACACAGGAAATTTTTCGGGCTATTTTTTACGTGAAATCACACAATGATTTGCCACTTAGAGGTACGATTTTGTACGAGTTCTTTGGGTGTTCAGAAAAGGGTGAGAACTCGTACAGAACTCGTATAAATGCATTGAGGGTGCAGTCATTGACCGTGCAGCCATTCCGACTTTCATATTTTTTTTGGTCGTCTGGTTTTTCACTTCAGATGAGCTGATTGAGGCAAGCGCAGAATAATTGATTCGCTCGACGTTGCGACTGCTTTATTGCATTCGTGTGGGACATCAATCCATACCGTACAGTCCCACAGTGATACGGCTTTTGTTCCAACCAAGCTACCGTATTCGCCAAAAAACCTGGTCAAACATTAAATCTCTCCGCTGCTGGTTTTGCATTGACCTGAGTATACTCGTTTGAGCGCCCGAGGGGCGCAACGGACTGAAGGTCGGGGTCGAGCTGCTAAGAACTCCATTACACTTCAATTTATGTAGGCGGCAGCTCCGAGACCACACTACCACTGTCCTACTAAGAAATGCTGTGCTGTCATAATACTAAGCTGATTCTCAGTACTTTACGACACAAATCTTCAAATCCAACATAATACAGAGATATTTGTTCATAATACGAAGAAAGTGGTCATAAGTTACTGAGAACTCTCACCATAGGTTACTACCTGTCATAGTACTAAGCTTTTTGTTCGTGCTACGAAGAAAAAGCTCAGTAGGATCTTGAGAGTGCAGGTTGGGCCTCTAATCTCTCCGCTCCTCGTCCTGCGCTCCCCCTCCCCTCCCCCCTCTCTCACGCCTGGTGCCCGCCTGGTTCTGGTGCTGCACGGGTCGCCTCGCCGCCTCGCTGTCTGGGACCGCCGCCGCGGGACCTCACCGTGCCAAGCGGGCAGGTGATCCTCGCCACCGCCTTTTTACTGTCGTGTCGCACAGTGGGGCAACGGCGACAGGCCGCTGCTTTCCGCGAAGAGGGCGCGCTTTCCGCGTCGGTTGAAGGCCGCTGTAAATCAAATAGTGATACATCTCACCATCTGAGGGGTGAGACAGAACTGTCTCACCGAAAAAGGGTGATACTAAAATGTATCACCGTAAAAAGGTGGTAAACAAATGTACCACCGAAAAAAAAAAATGGTCGTACACAAATGTATCACCGAAGAAGTGTGATACTTCCCCAGGAAAACAAGGGCCCATCTCGCTGATGTCTGACCTTCTTTCGGTGATACTTTTGTGTTCGACCTTGTTTTGGTGATACATTCGTGTACGACTTGTTTTCGGTGATACTTTTTGTGTCGTCAGAAATTGGTTCGACGTCTCATACTTTGAATTTCAGTGGGAGCTCTTGCCTTCGTGAAGCTTTTTTGCGCTTTTCTGGGCGGAGTTTGCTTTTTTCTGGGGGAATTTGGCGCTTTCCGTGGTGGTTTCCTCTTTCTGAGCGAAGTTTACGCTTTCCTGGGTGAAGTTTGCGCTTTCCGGGATGAATTTGTGCTTTTTGGGCTCAAATTTGCGCTTTCCTGGGTAAGTTTTACGTTTTCCTGGGCGAATAAGTTCGCACTCCGTTGGGCGAAGTCCACGCCACTGCAAGAAAAAGTGTGGATAGTACAACAAAAGTACAACAAAAACTGTACAATAACAGTACAACAGGGATTGTAGAAAGTACAGCGAGAATTGTACGAACCACAACGAGGCCTGGACTGCCCAGTACTCGTCATGCCGGTTCCATTGTACTTTGTACAACAATTGTTGTACTTTGAAAGTACAATAAACTCTTGATAAAAAATTTGGCAGTAATTTGTGTACTTTCGTTGTAGTTTTTTTCTGGCAGTGGCTTTCTGGGTAGTGTGCGCGCATTCCTATAGTTTACACTCTCCCAAGGGAAGTTCGCGCGTTCCGACCATTGGACGCGATCCTCGGAGAGGGTAGGTGTACTGACAACAACACTGTTTGACGTGGAATCGGAAAGAAGGCCGAGCCGGTTAGAACGCATAGGCGTCGGACTTTGAAACGGAATTGGTTGTTTGGCCGGGCTGTTGTCGTTTATTTATCCGGCCCCTTATTTACATCATGGCAGCCTGTGGCATCCCGTTGCCATTTTATTGACGTTGCCGGGCGCGTGTAGCCGAAGTAAACGAATCAGAGGCTCATCTCGTCGTGCCTTACTGAAATTGCAGCTTTCGAGTAACTCGATTTCGAAAGTGTAATTGCCTTGAATTTGATGAGCGCCGCCCGCTTCCCTTCCCCCCACGTAACAGTAGGGCAAAGGAGGGAGGGCTCAAAGTACCAGAGGACCGCTGGAGGCGGTAGAAATCTCGGACAGGTTTTGAGCTTCAAAGTCACTAAATGGGACTCAAAACGAACGTGTGACCCTACTATTGGATTGCTCTCAGAACGAGGAATTCGTTTGGCGGGGTCACAAGTTCGGTTCGAGTCCCATTCAGCGACCTTGTTGGTCAACGCGTCTAGAGTTTTGGCCGCCTGCGCCGGTCGTCTGGCCCACCGTGCAAGGGGTGGGGACGTACGCGCGCAGGTGGGGTTGCCTAACCACCGGGAGCAAGGACCTAGCGTTGCCAAGGGCTCGGACGGACCGTCCCACAACGCTCCCCTCGACATGGTCTGTGCATGTCAGCGGGGCCAAGTATTGACATACCCGTGACGGCCGGGTGGGGTGCAAAAATACGCGCCGGGGAAACAGGGGGGCGGGTTGCGTCGGCGCGGCCGCGCGAAGGGCACAGAAAGAGAGGCAATCTCGTCGCCCTTGCCGGCGGCACGGGGATAGAGAGAGAGAGGGAGAGAGAGAGAGACTTCGTGTGTTTTTGTCAGGGAATGTTGACTCGAGAAAAAGAAAAAAATTGAATCTGAGGTCATCTTTTATAAGGTTAAGGGTTACTCTTTAAAGCCACTGCATATATTGCATAGTCTAACTCGAATTCCTGTAAGTTACGACTAATATCGCGCTTGCAACGTTTTGCAAGAAGCGGGCGCAGAATATGTCCCTTTTTAATGTGTCCAGTTGCTGCTATTTTTTGGTCATATTCAAGTCGGAATGGGCCCAGCGACAAAGACGGCGGCATCGTGCCGCACGTTCTGCGACTCGGAAGAGGAATGGGATCGCCCGGCTCGCCTATAAAGTGATGTCATCCGGCGGCTTGGAGCCGGGCCAAAGTCCGCCGCTACACCCGCCGCCACCTTGCCCGTGGCGGGTTGGACGGACGGACGGACGGACAGACAGATAGGTTCGCGGTTCGAGCCGACGGACCGGCTCGACTGACTGACTGCCTGACTGACACCATTACTGATGGCTATGCACAGTAGCCTGCCAAGATGGGCCCGTGCATGTTTCTCACTCTCCTCAACAGTCTCCGGTTTGGTCATTAGCTGCCCGCGCACGCGCGTACGAGGGGCGGACGGACAGACGGACACACTGACTTACAGATTGACGGACGGACACACTGACTTACAGATTGACGGACGGACACACTGACTTACTCATGGACGGACGGACACTCTGACTGATTTTTTTTTGTCGAAAATCCATGACCACGTCTTTGGAGCTAGACTCAAAAGTTTGTGAAAATCTTACAAACTTTTGCACCAAAATCATTTTAAAAAAATTGAAAAAGAAATAAAACTTGGTTCTTAGTGTCTACTAGTCAAGGAGAGTCACCAAACAAATTTGGTCCAATTCGGACAACCTTTGTCTCAGGGCTTGTTTTTCTATCATGGAATGCCCCATAGATGGACGGACACACTGACTTACAGATAGACGAACAGTTTTACAGCCGGACACACTGACCTACAGAGATGGATGCACGAATGGACAGACTGCAGCCTGACGCACAGACGGAAGAACAGCCAGACAGACCGACGAACAAACCTCGCTGTGTGAAAGGCTTGCGCTGCGCTCGACTGCACAAACACCCCAGCACCCCGCGCCGCGAGTGCCTCGACCTTGACAAAGGGGTGCCTGTGCTGCTGGGGTTGCGCGCGTGTCACGCCGCGTGCCGATTCTCGCCAATAATTTGGCTCGCGACAAAGCAAACGCGGCCGCGCTGCCCGGCCGGAGCACAGTGGATCAGAAGACCGGCGCTAGCGGCCAAAACTCTGGACGCGGTTTGAGCTCCAGAGTCGCTAAATGGGACTCGAACCGAACGTGTGACCCCACCAACGGATTCCTCGTTCGGAGAGCAATCCATTGGTAGAGTCAGACGTTCGGTTCGAGTCCTATTTAGCGACTCTGGAGCTCACAACGCGTCTAGAGGTTTGGTCGCCTGCGCCAGTCTTCTAGCCCACTGTGCGCCGCTCTGAAAGCTTCGCGGAGCGTGGCCACATTTAATCACTGGTGCAAGCGAGAGGACGCGGCGCGACCCACTTCGTTTCTCCCATTTTTGTCCCCCCGACGTGGATTTATTTCCATTATGGGAAACGAGATGCGAGTTTGAGAGGGGTTCCCACGGGGAAATTCTGCCTGACCGTTCGGGTCCGGGCCAGGGAGACGCGTCGGGGCTGAAACAACGAAACTTTGGATCATTCCTGATTAAAGTTTGGTTTTGGTGCAGTACTAAAATATGTGAATTTTGAGTGCCCGTTAAATGTGTATTATTTAATCACAGCGCTTTATCTCAAATCGTCCTCTGGCGCAACATGCAAGGCTGAAAATCTGTCACCTTATGAAAAAAAATTAAGGACGTCATTTTTATCACTTCCAAATGATGACGATGTCATCACCAATGGATGGCACTTTTATTAAAGGTCACCTTTTGCAAGGGCGCAACAACTGTGTCACAAAGTAGTTTGATAAGGAAAGTTATCCCTGGAAGTGTCATTAAGTGAACACCAAAATTTTTCAGTAATAAGGGAGCGGCACCAGATTGTACAAAATACGTCTCCTCACTACAAATCCAAAGGTCAGACTTCTTGCCACTCCAGAGGCGAGACAGAAAGTTTCGCCAAGTTTTGGTCAGACCTGAAAGTCTCACCAAAATTTGGTCAGACAGAAATGTCTCGCCAAAATTTGGTCAGACACAAATGTCTCGCCACAAAATGGTGAGACTTTTTTGTCTGACCACACTATGATCAGACCTTTGAACCCATTCAATACGGCCCTTGCGGCCTGTTCCGAGACCAGACAGAAAAGTCTGACCATTTTGTGGCGAGACATTTTTGTCTGACCAAATTTTGGCGAGACTTTCAGGTCTGACCAAAACTTGGCGAGACTTCTTGTCTCGCCATATTTTGGCGCTGTCTTTCCATTCAATTTTCAGTGCTCATTTGAAAGAAGTTAAATCTTTCTTGCTTGAGCAGATCATTCATAGAACTGAAACGTGGAGAGACCTGTGTTGTTTGTTTGCTTTTCCGGGCTGCGACCAGTTATCTGCCGAGTGCGTGCTTAGGGCCGGCCCCGCCTCGGAGGCCCGTGAGTCAGGTGTCGGCCGGGCTGCTGCTGCTGCAGGGTGCTGCAGTTTGCGGAGGCGAGCCGCCCTCGGCGCCGTGGCGACGGAACGAAAACGCACGCTGGATTTCTCAGCGGATTGAGTCCTCTCGGTGCGGTTGTCCGCAGTGTAACTCGACTCAGGCCAGCCGGACCGTTTCCGAGGAGGTGGCGTAGCCGGGCGTAGCCGCAGTGAAACTGAAGCCGGAACGAGTATTAATCTAATGTGTTTGGTTTCACTCCTATGCGCCAACAAGGTGGCCGGTCCCGAGGCCTGGCCCGAGCTCGGGTGACACGGGGGCCGGACTGTGCCCGAGGCAGCCGGGGCTCCGAGCCGGGACCAGCGTATCGCGAGGATTGTACTACGTGCCTTCCGAGAAGCGGGCCCCTGGCCGTGGGCTGGGACCCCAGGCCGCCGCACAGTTGGTCGGAAGACCGTTGAGGTGACCAAAATCCCGGACACGTTTTGAGCTCCAGAGTCGCTAAATGGGACTCGAATCGAACGTGACCCCTCCTCCTCAAACGAGGAATCCATTAGTGGGATAAAACGTTCGATTCAAGTCTCATTTAGCGACTCTGGAGCTCGTAACGCGTCTAGAATTTCGGCCGCTTCAACGGTCTTCTGGCCCACTGTGTGCCGGACCGTCACACGATCGCGTGGAGAACCGGATGGAAAAGTCGGCTAATTTGTGAAACTGTTGGACGAGTGGGGCCGCCTGGGAGACACGTCGAAAATCTGAAAGCAGTCTCAAACACGGAAATGATATGGCAAACCAGGTGATTCTCGGATACCTAACGTGCACCATATAGTTGTTTCAACCACCTCAGTTGTAACAAGCAGGTAGTTGTCATTCGCTGTCAGGAAAAAACTACTAAAGGAACTCGAGAGTGCATGGCATGCTACACATGGGAGTAAACCACGAAGCACGCATCAATTCGGAGAGTGCTTTCAGCACGAATGCTACAATGCCTGTAAGCACTCACAAATTTGAAGCGGGCTTTGTGATTTACGCCCAGGTGGAGCATGCCATCCACTCTCTTGAGTTTCTATAGCGCTCACGAAAGACTGTACAAAAATTTACAGGATTCACCCCAATTTTTCTGACAGTGTCCATCGGCGCGGGCCCTGGGAACGACGGCACCTTCCCATCACACCTACATGTTTGGAACTGCTTTAGATTTGGGGCTGTCTCCTGAAGGCTCTTTACAGCAATTTGTTGGGGGTCCGCTCTTAATGGCAGCATGATGACCATGACTGGGGTGTACATAAAGATAAGGTTGGGTCCTCGGCGTCGATGTCCTGCCGGGACGTCGACCGTGATGATGGATTGTCCAGGGGCGCCCTGAAAAAAAAAGGGAAGGGGGAGAGCCAGTAATTAATGATTCGCCGCGCGTTGAACGTTGCGGTCACGTTCACAAACTGGGACGCTCTAGCGCCAAACAATCCAAGCTGCACTACGTAGAGCTTGAGGCGAGGGGGCAACAACTACCTACGTTAATTGTGACAAAATTTGGACACATTCCACGTTTAACCGGCAAATAGAGCAGATATCTTCCGCACACTTAATTCCTCACGAAGATAGGCTGTTCAGCCACATTTTTGTGCAAAACTCGTTTGTAATACAGAAAAAAAAATGTCCCTTTCTCCGTAACTTTCAAAAAATTTCACTTCGTAGGTTGCGGAGCGCGCTAAGCCTCCATATTACGAAGGTTTTGCAACCTGATACGAAGATTTGTCACCTTACTACAAAGCCCCAATCATTACCCAAGATAATATCGTGGGTCGCCCCCGCCCCTTCGCTTGAGCCCTCAGCATCCACCACCGTTCAACTTCCTCCACTCCAAGTTTGGCAGTTGGGATTGGGTCCATTTCAGCTTCCCTGCTGCCCAGGACAATTATCGTCATCGACGCACGGCGGCGCACGGCACGACGGCGGGCAGGAGTTGCAAATTTTGACGGGTGCCTTGTATTCCCACAGACACACACGCACACTGGCGCGCGCGCGCAGCATACACGAATACGTGTCACACTCAGTCACACACACACACACACACACAGAGGCAAACACAGCAACGCCCAACTGTGTTGATGACTTGAAAGACAAAGGGCGTCCCGCCGCGCAGCCCCTCCGTCCCGTGCGACCTTCACGCTCTCCAGGAGGCGATCTGCGAGCGGATCAGACTTCTGATTGGGCCATCCGCTCCGCGCGTCCTTCCTTTCCCCCCCCCAGGGTGACCCTTCTCTGGCAGGCGTGCGCCGGGACGGCCAGGGCGTGCTGCTGCATCGCTCGGCGTCTCGCAAGCGTCGCGCGACCACCAACCTGGGCCCCTCGGCTCCTCGGTCAGGGCCTACACAGCCAAACCAACGCGTTGTGTCACCCGCTGCTTTCCTCCGTATTCAGTTTACACCCAAAATGAAGCAAGGCTGGACTCATGCAGTTACCCTTAGTTTTACCAGAGTATGTATGGCATGGAGGTGCCGTCAGCTGAAACTGCGTGCCGTTAAAATATATGATCAAAAACTAGTCCAATGGATTGATTTTTCGCTTCGTCGAGTTAGGGTCAGTTGGGCTAATTTTGGCACACTGGGTACGAATGAGACAGCTGTTTCATCGACGAAATTTACATGATAGGACTCCTGATGTACCCCGCAGATGTGATGTTTCAATTGTGATAATGACATTTGGTGTGACATGAGTTTTAAAATGTCAAATCTTGTCCCCCAAACAGCTGTCCCATTTTTACTCCATGTCCCAAAATTATCCTAACTGACCCGTACTCGACGAAGCGAAAACGAAAAACCGATCAATCGGACTAGTCCCAAAGGTAAATGTTTCGGAGCCAACTGTAAGTGTTCGTCTAAGTGTGAAGATATCCAGATGTGTCAGTTACATACATTTTCTTATCTGGCTGACGTTCTTTACCACAGTTCTTGTCCAGGTTGCCATGTCAAATAGCACTGAAAAAATAAGGAAATGTCTAGAAAAAATTTTGCACACTATTCTTTATTCTCTCTGCCTCTGCCTTAGTTTTACATCCTGAAAGGCACGATAAAAAACGGATCCTGGTTTTCTCAGGTACCACACGGTTAAGACCTAGGTGATTTCTAGGGAGTTCCTGGTAAAACCACGGACAGTTTTTTACCGTACGAAAAATGCACCAGATTCCTAAGTGTGCAAAGTGTCCCGGTGCTCCGGTTTCGTTGAGGCCGGCAGCGTGCTACGCGACGCGGTGCTGCAGGTGCGGCGGACGCCTTTCGCGGCTGTGTAATCGTAAACCTCACTCGCCTGCACCGGGCCTTTCCGCGAAACGAAAAAAGTAAAGGACTTTTATGATTTGGAAGGCCGGAATAAAACGACAAAGATAAAATTTGTCTGGAAGGCCTTTGAGTACCCCTTCTTGCGCGTCTCGAAATTCTCCTCCCCACCTCTGGCCCCTTCCCCCCTCTCTGGGCTCTAGATGGGCGCTCAGCCCTCTGGAGGAAGTGGTTTCGGTGCCGTGAGGTCCCTGGCCGACAGGTCTCACTCACGGATGTTATGTAGACGAATAGTTAAAAATGGCCCAAACGGTGGAATGAAATCAGTTGCTTGCTTTGCTGACGTTACTGAATATGGTTGCAGACGGCGCTGGCCACCGCGGACGACAGCCCCACCATCCTGACGCAGGTGTGGGTCCGTGACTCGCACAAGCAGGTCTGGGCTAAGGCTTTCCTTCTGCTCCGAGACCGCTGCCTCTACATCTCCTTCAAGGTGAGTCCGATTAGAAAACAACACAGTGAAACACACCGAGAACCCAGAGGCTTTGAATAAAGAGTCGATTGGTGTAACTTTTATCGCATCCTTTTCACCGCGCCAGTTGGTGAAATGCTTTTGCATCGCACGGGAAGTGCAATAAGCATAGGGAACTTTTGGTGCTCATCGCTTTTCAAGTGCGATGTTGTTCATCCCATTGCACGTACAGTGCGATGTCTCAATGCATCGCACCATGCGTGCCATTTCTATAGCGTTTGGATTCACGGTGCAGTAAAAGAATGCCTCACTCTTTCCTGTGTACAAAACGTGGATTGGTTTGACTAGGAGGATCAGATTACTTTATTGAATTCAGCTTCTGCTTTTGCCCGCTTCAAGTCATTTTTTGGCCTCCCGGTAGAGCCCGTCAAACGGCAGGCCGAACGGGCCAAACGAGAAAAACCTTATTTTAGCGCGTGGCCCGACCAGCCTGGCCAAGTATGACAACGTCTGAGCCACGCGACCTGTGCACTTTTATCATAGACCAGCTAGACCAAATCTCCTTTAAGTCGGGTCGGCACGGCCAGCCGCTAAACCTGCAGACCCGGCTGGCCCATATTCCTTCATATTCTGGCCATGCCGGCCTGCGCTGTCAGAAGACGACCTGACCGACCAGCGCCTGGGCCAGCAGACCAGCTGCCGTCCCGTAGGTGTCGCAGCGCTGGCCGGCCGAGCGGAGGAACGATACCAGCCAGAGGCAGGCCGTTTTAACGGCTATCTGACTCTCCAAATTCTGGAAACGCGGTAGAAATGTCATTCCAAGACCACGGTCCGTCTTTGCAGACACATATTTTCCGTTTTCGTGCCAAAAAAAAATTACCGCTGGCTGGTGTTGAACCTCTGTTCCTTCCGACGTGTCACCGGACACCGCCGCAGCGTCGGCTGCGTGCGAAACATGTTCGCACGAGGAGACAGCCCGGGCTGGCGGCCCAGGCCGGGCAGGCCAGAGAAAAATCATGCCGGCCCAGGTGACCAAGAGATTAAAAAGATCGACCTACGTGGCCCAGAGCGGGCCGGCCAGACCTGCAAAGTTCGTTCTTTGGGCCTAGATGGTCCGCTCTGGCCAGCTGGGTCGGCCTCTGTCCCAGCTAGTTCCATTGGAGCTGTTCTCAGCTCGTACTCTTGGCTGGCCCGTTCGGCCTGCCGTTTGACGGGCTCTACCTCCCGGATGATGGTTGGAGTTTTGTTTTGTTTTCGTTTGAGAGATCCATGAATGGTGAACATGGACTTACCCTAGAGGGAATACAAAAGCGTAATAGTCTGTGCGCTCAAATCCTTCCTCTCATCGGTTACGCGTAATAAGATAACAATTATTTCACCCCGAAACAGTCCAGATACTCGACTTTTGAGGCAGAATAAGAGCGCAAGAACTGCGGTCCTACGTTTAAAAGCGATTACTGTGTACGCGAGTCAGAGGAGTGAATCCTTCCTCGATTTTACCTGGACGAGTCGACCTTTTAGGTTGCGGTAGACCCTGCGAGTGTGATGAAACTTTCCGTTCCATGAAAACCCATTGACTCCCGTTGATGGCAGCATTGCTCAGTGGATGTTGCATTCAGGAAGGAAGGAAACCGCTGTTTTACGAAAATGCCAATCGCACGAGTTCCGACGCACGAGGTGGTGTACACTGGAGTTGTGCGACTGACTTCACATGGAAACGAATGCGAGTCGTGTCATGGCCGTTCACATATTTTTGGCCACACTCGTTTGATCGCGAATCGAGTCTCGATGACGTGCCTGCCGACTCACGTTGCGGGGAATACGCCACAGTACCCACGCGATGCACGATTCACACATTTCCACTTTTGTCAACGTGATGTCAAATTGACGCTTGAAACCATACTAAGTGTTTTGAGCATATGTGTAAGGTTTAACTAATTTTTTCGTACACGAAAAATTCGTTAGTAAATCCGAAGTATCTTCTTCGTTATTTTATGTAAGCTCAAAACACTTCGGAATAAAAATAATTCTTCTCACTAAATATTTTTCTACAAAGTTTGTCCCAGACGTCAAAGTTTTTTGTCCAAATAAACTTTTCGTACAAATATGTGCGGGATATTGCACAAAAATAAGGCAATATGTGCAGGGTTTTGTTTGTATAAAAATTGTTCAAAAAGTTCATGTTCCCAAAACAAACAAAAAACAAAAAAAAAAAGAACCTGTGACGTCTCTTTCAAAACTATGTATAACATTTAGTGTGTTTGTAAGGTCTTAAGTAGTTTGTAAAGTTAGGAGTGTGTTCAACACTTCAACAGCTTTGTGCTCTGGAACTTAAAGCTATGCCGATTATTTTGGCTTGAAGTTGTTCCATAAGCGTGCTGAAATAATTCCCATTCTGCGGAGAAAGGGCCTTAAACTCGTTTAAGGTCACCCGGTGCCACCAAGCTTTTCACGTCGTGCGGTATTGGTTTCGACGAAATTGCTCCGAGTGGCCGCTGATTCCGGCCTGAGCCCCGAAACGTGTAGCAAAGGCATAAGTCTCGGACACAGTCTGAAAGGACTGCTCTCGTCGGAGCTCCCGGTTTGTGAGATGCACACTGTGCGCGCAGTCCTCCTAATGCGTCTAACGGGCTCTTCCTCCTCCAGTTTCAGGTGCTTGCCAAGTTTCTGCGCGAGAACAGGCGCGTCGACCCGTCGCTTCTGACGCACAGCACCCACAAGGTAAGGAGCACAGCAAGGGCCTCTGTCCGGGGGTCCATAAAAGAAGACGGTTTATGGGTCGATCGCCCGATAGCGTTTCAACTGCGAGTGTTTCTGTTCCACCCCCCCGTGAGGCTCGCTGCAGCTCGATGCGAGTAGGATGGCAAGGCTCGTTGACTTGGGCCACACTTTGAATGCAATGAGTACACTGTTGCATGGCGCTGTTGCTAAGGAGCTCCCATTATGCCCGTGAACTTGAGTCGATCGGCCCAGAAGCGTGCACTGTTGAGTTTCATCGTCGTGACCGGTCGTGGTGGCTTTCCTCAAACTTGATAACTGCGACGACCCATTTGGCATTTGGTGCGGTGCGTAAGGATGTGTGCATGTTCTTGGAATTCGACAATATTTCGTGTAAGTCTTTGGATACGCTCAAAATCTGTCCTTCAAATTGCGAAATGTTTGTTTCAGTACTGAAGTTATTGCTAAGTTTCTGGACTCAAGTTTTTTGTTTGTTTCTGGTGAAAGTTCCTTGTTCTTTTTTTCCCATTCCAGTTCGACTCACTTTCTAAAATGATTAGATCGGGACCTTCAGTTGTGCAATTCGTGTGACAAGTGTGCTTGTGCTCTGTGCGTTGGCAACACCATTCTCAACCTGGCGCCTAAAAACCCGCTGGCGCGTGTCTCGGACCGGCCAAATCTGGCACTTTTTCAGGGTCCAGTTCTCCTTGTCAGTCAAGTGCCTCGTGTCGATAAGGCTATGGGCCATAATGCCAGATGGGAGTGGCCAGTGGAAATGGAGGAAATGGCCGACACGCCTGGCAGTGCTTCGCTTGCTTCGCATGTGTACGGGGTACACGGGGAATTACGAGACTGACTCACTGACGAGGCAAAACCTTTTACGACCCACCAACGCGGCTGCACACGTGTTCGAGGAGAGCGAATGGGCGTGTTGTGTGTGTGTGTGTGTGTGTGTGTGTGTGTGTGTGTGTGTGTGTGTGTGTGCAGATTTGCCTCCCGGTGCGCGATAAATTTTTTTGCACGAAATATTCATAGTTATTTCTTTTTTTGTAAAGCGCTATTTATGTTTTTCTAGGCAAGAAGTAGCCTTATAGTTTTTTCCTAAGACCGGCTTCCTGAGCTTGTTTTTATTTTATTTTTTGTTCTGCCTTTGCGACTTTGACGGTTTAGAGATCCGCCTTAAGTGCTCAATATAGCTGAGTGAGATTCGGTTGCTATCTCATAATGAAATGAGGGAGCGGAGAATGGTAATGCCGCGCGAGCGGCTGGCGAGCGGCAAGTCCCTTCTCCTTTTCGCTTACCCGTGCAAACTCTCGTCCCCCTCCCCCCACACCTCCCCCTCCCCCTTTCCCTCCGCGTTTCCCCGCGGCCCAGTGATTCACACTGAGCCAAGGTCAAGATCACGGCCACGCGCCTCGACCCGCCGCAACGCCGCGCCAGCCGGGTCGGTCATGTCGGCCACGGGCGCACAGTGGGCCAGAAGACCGCGGCGCAGGCGGCCAAGATTCTAGACGCGTTTTGAGCTCCAGAGTCGCTCAACAGAACGCGAACCAAACGTGTGACCCTACCAACGGATACCTCGTTCGGAGAGCTATTCATTGGTGGAGTCACACGTTCCGTTCTAGTCCTATTAAGCGACCCTTGAGCTCAAAACGCGTCTATAATTTTTGCCGCCCGGGCCGGTCTTCTGGCCTACTGTGGATCCAGTTCAGCCATCGGGATGAAACTCGTAGCTGCACTTACTTTATATGGAATGGATGGACATGGGGCCAAATTATGGCGCGAAAATAAGACTTGCAGACTTTTTTGCATCTTTCCTGTCTTTGCTGTGTTTAGTGGGATGTTTTATTCATATCCCTGAATCGGCACAAAGTTGCGTCGGTACACTATTTACAGTGCCGTGAATGTCGTAGAATTATCTAATTTGAGATATGTCACTGTGAACTCGACGGAAGCATCGCTGTTTTTCAACGAATGTGACTCCATATTCGTTCAAAAGTGACTTTTGTCACGTTCGTTTGAATATGACGTCACATTCGTTTGAATGTTGACCCACGTTCAAACGAATGTGACGTCGAATTAAAACGAACGAGACAAAATTTACATTCTAACGAATATGACGTCACATTCTTTGAATAACTGTGATAACATGCACATTGAGAAAACCTTGCAAACCATTTTAGGCCTTACAAAGAAAAGCAGGTTGTTATAACAAAGTATTTTGAGCATACATAAGCTTACAAAGAAAATACTTCGTAATTTACGAACTATTTCTTCGTATAACAAAGTAAATTGGTTTGTATTATGTATGCTCAGAATAATTCGTAAGGTTTCAAGCGTGCGTTCCATGCATGACGTGACGCGTTTTGCACGTCTAAGTCGCATGACTCGAACCGGCCGTATGACTCCACCAATGAATTTCTCTCCGAACAAGGAATCCATTGGTGGTGTTCCTCGTTCGGTTCGAGTCCTGTTTAGCGACTCGGGAGCTCTAAACGCGTCTAGTGTTTTGGCTGCCTGCGCCCGTCTAGCCCACTGTGCGCTGCACCGTGTAAAATTCATCAGGATTTCAATCAGGAAATTCCTGATTGGTCTATCAGGATGTTTTCTGCTCGGAAAATCCAGTTCTGATTGGTAAGACAACTTCAAACATCGGTAACATACCCATGCCGTGGCACATTCAAAATTGACGACAACTTCTCCAGGGGGTTTAAACTTAGTCCGATCCAAATCTGGAGTCCGTGTTTCGATAGCTCGTGATCAGGCCTCTACATCATAGTAAATATGATCCGATGTGTATGAAATTAAATGGCCCTAGTCAAATCAGCTGAACATGTCACATACCAAATTTGAAACCGATCGTAAATACTTTTCATTTTATAGGCATCTGTATTTTGAAACCATCAGAATTTCCTGATGTTCTTTTCTTATTTTTGAGTGGCAATCAGCAATCAGAAAACCAATCAGAAATGTTCTGATGATTGCCAATCAGAAACCAAATATCGGGAAATTTCTGATTGGCACTCAGACATGAGAAATCAGGAATTTTCTGATGTCAGAACTCAATCAGGATTTTTTCTGATTGACAATCAGAAATCAGAAACAATTACTGATTGAAACGAGAAATCAGAGATGGTTCCTGATTTGCAATCAGAAATCAGAAAATCAATCAGGAAAATCTTCATTTCTGATTGGAAATCAGAAATTTAATCAGAAAATCCTGATGGCACTCACACCAGTGACCCTGTTTCTGCTGAGCTTGCATCCGAGGGGGTAGTCCGCTGCTGTGACGCACGTCTCGATTGAATCGGCAGAAACTGGACCAAAGAGGGCCATGGCAAAAGGCTGAGTCCGCCCAGCGCTTTCTCTCTCTCTCTCTCTCTCTCTCTCTCTCTCTCTCTCTCTCTCTCTCTCTCTCTCTCTCTCTCTCTCTCACTCTCTCACTAGTGGGGCGCCCCGGATCAGGCGGATAAGAGACATTGAACGAAGCTAGACGAAGCAGCGTTCCGAATCAGTCTGCCGCAGCGACCCATGGCTGCGGCGCCCTCTCCCCTCCCCCACCGCCCCTTCCGGAAATGGCCCGTTGGCAGCCGCGCGCGCGCATTGGGGGGGGGGCATTGGTCATTTTTGGCGCGAGAAGTGGTTAGGCCCAGCGATTTGCATCAAATAAGCGCGCTGATCTCATCTTTATGCTAATGCGGGCTGCCAAGGCGCTGCCATATGCGGCCCAGAAAGGCCCTTTTGCTGGCCTGGCTGGCTGTGGCGCCATGGGCCATTTCCGCGGCCGCAATCGTCAGGCCGCGTGGCCATCCGCCTCATCCGGAAGGGCCGTCGCCGTGAAAAAGAAAATAAAACAAGGAAAAGTTCATTCTTGCAAGCAGTGCACCCACAACTTCACAAGTGTACACCGTAAATGTCTTATGGTGAAGATTCTCCATATTATGGAGAAAACTGTCTATAATATGGTGGTGCAGCTGGTAACGTACCTTTGAACATTCTTTGTACCGTAAAGATATTTTGTGGAATTTTCCTTGTATTATGGAGAAAATCTGCATTATATTATGTTGGTGCAGCCTTTCACCGTAAGACATTTAGAGTGTAGTAAGTACGTGTGCACTTCGATCTGTATAGTACAGGCCACTGTTGGCCGCACTCGTGCCCTTGACTTCCTTTCGGCGGACACACTGTGTAGACGGACACTGCCCGCCTCCGGCTGTCATCTAATGTCCACATGATTTATGGGTGAAGCCAGTGCCAGCAGTGATGTCGCCGCGGACTGGCTCCGCGGCGCCGCCTGGGCTGTAGGCACTCCTGCACGCGCGCCTTTTGGCGAGGAGGATAACCGCCACGGGGCTCCGGCGGGTTCGATGCACCGTCGTCAACCCCTTGAAATGAACCGACATTGCTTGGAGTCATTAGGAATGGCTCCGGTATTTCATTGGTCGGTGTTTTGCGGTATTATTTGGCTCTACACCCGGTATTAAACCGGAATTTCAGAATTTTTTGGCATTTAAGGGTTTTGTGCCGGTATGTTTCAGTATTTTATTCGGCTTAAAAAACATTAAAAATGCCATAATATATGATACCGGTGTTAAACTATCCCCAGAAAATGCTTGTTAGGAATGAACTCCCAGACTAAAAAAACCATGGGCTGGGCCATGGCGACGGCTGACCATGGTGATCCACGAATCGCCATGGTCAGATGATCTTGACCATGGCGAAATGGCGCATGGCGATCCCCACCATAGGGCAGCGCACCATGGGGGTGGCTCCGCTGTGGTGCGCTGCTCCATGGTGCGCTGCCCCGTGGTGTGCTGCCCCATAGTTAACCGCTCAATGGTGGAGTGCCTCATGGTGGTTTTAAATAGCTGGTCACAGTGACCAACAAATTAAGTGCCCTGACTAACCAAAGCCGTACCCCAGTGAAAATTCGACTCTACGCACGATTGTGAAGTCATGTTCTCTCTATCTCCAGTAATTTAAATGTTACAGACTATTTCTGAATAAACCTCGGAGACTTGAACGCACGGGCAAGAGAACATTCACTGTGGTGCGAGCGCCACCATGGCGACAAACACCATGGTGCAGCTTCCACCATGGGCACGCCAGACACCATGGTGACGAGCACTATGGAACGATCTCCACCATGGTGGAGCCCGCCGAACCATGGTGGTACTCCCCATGGTGCGCCTTCACCATAGGGCAGCCCATTTAACCATAGTGATGACGACCTTCGCCATTGTGGACTGCCCTATGGTGATGGAAATTCACGATGGCGACCATGGTTTTTTTAGTCTGGGCTATATCGGTTCATTCCTAGCAAGCATTTTCTCCTGTGAATGCCAGGAGATCCATCTTGGAATTAGACCGATATTCCTTGGAATCCAGGAGATCTTTTTGAGAATCCAGGAGAACTCCAGGGAAATGGAGCAGATCTTCCTGGGCTAATATTGAACCGATATTCCTGGCAATCCCAAGGGGACGGTCTTTTCGTGTACCGTTTGCGCCTTTCGATTTCCTTTCTTTTCTCTTGTTGTTTTTCCGACTGTGCCGTGTCGTGTCATTGTCAGCGGTCATCTCATCATCTGTCCATCCATCCATCTATCGCCATCGCGGGCGTCGCACGGCACGGGGTGCAATTTGCGTAGAGTGATGCCGTGGCTTGTGCCGCCGGGCCCCCTTCCTCTTGCCCTCACCCTCCTTCCCCCTTCTTCTCCTCCCCTCTTTCCCCCTTCTCGTGTCCCTTCCTCCTACTCTGCCAATAATTGGCATCCCCCCTCCCCTTGAAATGATTTCGGTTATGAGGTCTGCTGGCTACTTTGTACGGTGGAGTCGCCTCACTGTCAGGGCAGTCAAGGTGACGGCGGCGGCGTCGCGGTGGCGGCGCACAGCGGGCCAGAAGACCGGCACGGGCGGAAAAAAAATTCTAAACGCGTTTTGAGCTCCAGAGTCGCTAAAAAGCACTCAAACAGAACGTGTGACCCTACAAATGAATTCCTCGTTCGAATAGCGATCCATTGGTGTGGTCGCACGTTCCCTTCAAGTTGAGCTTAGCGATTCTGGAGCTCAATACCCGTCCGCCTCCACCGGTCTTCTGGCCCACTGTGCGGCGTCGGGGCGGTCGCGGTCGTCGTCGACTCGTTTGAGAAATTGGGATCATTAGGGGGCGTGCACGAATGACGTCATTGGTTTCTGTACTGTGCCGAAGTAGAAATTGCGATCTGGGCGTAAAGGAAGGAACTTGACAGGTGCGAACACTAGCAGCGTCTTGGTTGGGCGATTCCTTGGCTCACCTGCTAGCTTCAGTCGGCCGCATTCCATCCGACAAACTTGTTTGACTGACGCCCAGATTGGGAAGGAGTTCGGGTTTTACCCAACACAGGGTCCTCCTCGCGACTGTGCTTTGTGCGTGCGCGTAGGTGGATGCGACTTGTGTGTGTGTGTGTGTGTGTGTGAGTGAGTGAGAGACAGACAGACAGACAGACAGACAGACAGACAGACAGACAGACAGACGGACAGAAAGGGAGAGAGAGTAAAAGAGGGAGAGAGAGAGAGAGATGGCAAGACGCGCGTGCCTTGCCGCCGCACGGAGGGAAGGCCGGGCGGCGGCCCACTGTGCCCGGCCCGCCTGCCGCGGTTCACACGATGAGCGTGCATCACGTGATCGATTAGGCCGCTTTTTCACACCCCTTTGTCACCAGCCCGGTCTGCAAACCCTCCTCAATGTACTTTGGGATGGAAAGGTCCAGCCCCCCCTCCTCTCTCTCTCTCTCTCTCTCTCTCTCTCTCTCTCTCTCTCTCTCTCTCTCTCTCTCTCTCTCTCTCTCTCTCTCTCTCACACTCTCTCTCACTCTCTCACTCTGCCATTCTTGCGCGCGGTGTTGCTGCAAGTCATGTGTCGCTCATTTGCCCCGCCTCACCCCGCCCCTCCGAACCCCGCCCCACCCCGTCCGGGCAAGCCCTAGACGTAATTTATGATGAGGCTGCGAAAATCAAAAAACTGTTTGGGAAGTCTTGGCGGCGTTGCCGTGGGTGCGCGGCGCGTAGTGGACTGATTCCGAGAGTCGTTCTCGTCGCTTCTTCGTCTCTCTCGCACCTACAAGGGACGCCTCTCGATTGTGAGAGAGACGACGGAGCGACGAAAGCGACGCTCGGAAACAGTCTGCAGGTTGGTGACCCAGTGCGAGGGTCACGCGGCACGGGGCCCCCCGTGTGGGGGGACACGGCAGACCGTGACTGCTTTTTTTGGTGGCTGGCCCACCCGGTCCCGGGAGGCCCCGAACCGGAACATGACGCCCATGGCGGCTCACGTCCAGATGCACAAGTGCACACGAGCAGCCACTGTCTGTCTGTCCCACTGGCCGCGTTGTTTGGGGTCCACGGCGGCAGTGTGTATTTGTTTTTTGATCGTGCACCGCACGGCCACCTAATGGATTCGGAATAAATATTTCTGGGCCGGTCGTGACGCAACAGCACCTCTGGCAGGGCCGACAGGCGGTGCGCGGTGCACTGTGGGCTAGAAGACCGTGGAACCGGCCAAAACTCCAGACGCGTTTTGAGCTCTTGATTCACTATTCTAAATGCGGCTCGAATCAAACGTGTACATATCACCACAAATGGATTCCTCGTTTGGAGAGCAATCCATTGGTGGGGTCATACGATCGATTCCAGTCCCGTTTATCGACCCTGGAGCTCGAAACGTGTCCGGGATTTTGGCCCCCTCAATTGTTTTCTGACCCACTGTCCGATGGCGGGGCGAAGCTCGCTCGCAGAAAAAAAAACGAATCGAATCCCCAATCGCGCGGTTAGGCGTCCGGTCGTCAAGAAGACCCCCCCCCCCCTCTTATCCCCGGGAGCACACACAATCTCTCTCTCTCTCTCTCTCTCTCTCTCTCTCTCTCTCTCTCTCTCTCTCTCTCTCTCTCTCTCTCTCTAGACAATGCAAGTATCAAGCGCAAAACTCGCGCCGACCTTTCAAAAAGAGTAAGAAAGAAACCGAAAAACAGGAAAAAGTGGCGACATAAATATGCAACTTTGGACCGTCTAGCACAATTTCAATATCTGCTAATTTTGTTCGTATTTTATCCGACTTTTTAAAATCTGAATAACCATGCTGAACTCCACATCCAGTAGTCCCAATCCGAAATCCGAGAACAGCGCTTCTCCGTCGCTTCGTCTCCCTCGCACCCATTACGTGTGCTGAGGGCGCCGCCATGAGTGCGAGCGCGACAGAGCGACGAAATGTTGCTTCGGTCCGCAGAAACTGGCGCTTGGTCTATCGCGCCAATCTCGGCCCAATTTATTCGCCGCGTCCGCACCGTGACCACCCTGAGCCGTGGCGTGGCGTGGCGCGGCGGGGCGTGATGTGGTGGGGCGTGGCGTTGCACGGTGCACAGTGGGCCAGAAGGCTGGCGCTTGCAGCCAAAACTCCAGACGCATTTTGAGCTCCGGAGTCGCTGAACCACTGGAAAAATAGAAATGTAAAATGATAGACCGATAAAAGGGTCATACGCAAATGTATGACCAAAGAAAAGGTCATACAAGAATATATGGCCGTTGAAAAGATCATACACAAATGTATGACCGTTGTTAAGGTCACACACAAATTTATGACCGTTGTAAAGGTTATACACAAATGTGTGACCATTGTAAAGGTCATACACAAATGTGTGACCGAAAAAGGGTAATACTTTTTTGTATCATCGACGAAGGTTGTTGACATATCCCCAAGCCAAACGAGGGCCAGCCTCGCTAATTTCAGACCTTTTTTCAGTCATACATTTGTGCATGATCGTTTTTTGGTCATACATTCGTGTATGACCTTTCTTCGGTCATACATTTGTGTATGACCTTTTTATCGGTCATACTTTTTGTATTGCCAAAAATTGGACCGATGTCTCACCTTCTGAATTTCAGTGACGGGACGCGAACTGAACGTGTGACCCCATCAATGGATTCCTCGTTGGGAGAGCAATCCATTGGTGAGGTCGCACGTTCGATTCGAGTCCCATGAAGCGACTCTGGTGCTCAGAACCCGTCCGGGCTCTTGACCGCCTCCGGGTCTTCTGGCCCACTGTGCGGCGTGGCGAGGCGCACGCAGGTGTGGCGCCCTTCGGCGCGCCGGCCTTTCGGACGGAAGGAGCCATGCGATACGGACGGACGGGCCTAGAGGGCTGGCCAGCCGACCCGCACCGCCGCCGCGTCGCTTCGGAGACAGCCGTGCGCTTTGTCGCGTGGATCGATCCGTCTCGCTCGGCGTCGCGGACGCGGCCCCGAAACATGCTGTCCATGTAATTAGCCACCCGGAGACGGCAGTGGAGTGAGTCGGGCAGGATGGCTAGGCCCACGTAGGCCCTGCCGCGGCACGCCCTGCCACGTACAGTGGGCCAGGAGCCCGCGCAGGCGGCCTAAATTCTAGACGCGTTTTGAGCTTCGGTGTCGCTAAATGGGACTTGAACCGAAAAAGTTACCCAACCAATCGATTGTTGTCCGACCGAGGGATCTATCGGTTGGCCTCACGTTTGGTTTGAGTCCCATTAACGGCTCTGTCGCTCAAAACGCGTCTAGAACTTTGGCCACCTTCTCCGGTCTTCTGGCCGACTGTGCCTCGCCCCACCACGCCCCACCACACCTCACCACGCCTCACTACGCCCCGCCTCGCCCTGCGACCGCAACGCGGAGTCGCGAGGCAGAGCCCGCGGGCACCTGTCAGGCTTGCGCTAGGTGGGGCGTGCCCGGAGAGGCCTCTGCCAGCAGGAAAGGCGAAGTGTGTGCGTGTGAGTGTGTGAGAGTTCCGTACGTGCGAGTGAGTTAAGTTAGGGATGGCTCGGCATAGATTATATGCCTACAATGTAGCGCATTGGGCTCGCGGCCAGGCCGGGTGGCACGCGGCCACGTACAGTGGACTGTGCGCCGGCCGACACAGCACTGCATTCGGGGGGGAAGAGGCATGACAATGTGGCAAGAATAAAAAGGAGAGGGTAGATGTGGGGCACGAATTCAGGTTCGGTTCAGGGGGACGGGTGAGAGCGGTCGGTCGCCCTCTGTTTCAGAGTCCCTTAGCGGCTGGAAACTCGTACAGTTCATGTCTTTGAGGCTAGGGGAAATGACTTTGAATTTCAGCACACATTTTTAAATTCCACGTGAATTTCAGACGAATTTTAAAGTTTTGCTGCCAAATATCAACGAATCTCGATATGAATTACACTGGGTTTGAATCATTTCTTTGCATTTCGACTAACTTTCATGAAATTGGAAAAAATAATTTCAAAAATTTTATTTTTTATGAATTTTGTCGTATTAATTTTTTTGGAGTTCCTTTGCTCTGAGGTAACATGAACACAATCGCCCCCCTTTCCCTGTTTTTCAATTTTTTGGTTTAATTTTTTTGAAGAGGAGCGGGCGGCCGGACTCAAAGTGCCCGTTTAAATTTGTGCAAGGTGGAGACGAGAGGAGAGGTACACATGTGTACGGTGTGAGTCTGTCTGTGTGTGCATGCGCGCGCTCGGAGCAGGCAGAGGGCGCATGCGCAACTGGCTCAAAGACAGTTGTTCTAAGCCCGTCCCGTAGTATTCATGAAGTAAATACTGGAGGACGGGCATAAGGTTGGCTGCATGCTCTCTGTGTGTCTGTTTGTCTGTGCATTTCGACTGGCCTCGGTTCGACTCCTTTTACGGTCAAATAATACCAAAGTGGAGTTCAACATGGTTTTTTTATGTTTTAAGAAGTCGGATAAAATACGAACAGAATTAGCAGATATTAAAATTGTGCTAGACTGTCCAAAGTTGCAGATTTATGTCGCCACTTTTTCCTGATTTTCGGTTTTTTTTTTACTCTTTTTGAAAAGTCGGCATGAGTTTTGCGCTTGATACTTGCATTGTCCCCACAGAGAGAGAGAGAGAGAGGGAGACAGACAGACAGACAGACACACCATTACCCACGTGCCGCACGCCGCACACGTGAACCCGTCGTGGTGCTCGCTACTTGCACGCCACGCCACGCTGCTTCGCGATGCTTCGTGCTGCGAGGAGACGCGGCAGGATGGAGACAGCCCCAGAGACACGTAGCGGAAGCGGCTTTGGTGGTCGTCTCTCACAATACTCGTCTTTTGCACGCAAAGTCTGGCCGTCGCTGCCACGGCGCGATGGCCGGTCACGCTAGTACATCCGCACCTCGAGACCTGTTGACGGCCGGGTGATAATGGCGTGTGGGCGCGGACAGCAGCGCACGCAGCGTGGTCACAGTGCACCATAGACCGGCGCAGGCGGCCCAAGCTCCAGACGCGTTTTGAGCTCCAGAGTCGCGAAACAGGACTCGAACCGAACGTGTGACTTAACCAATTGATTTCCCGTTTGGAGAGCAATCCATTGGTGAGGTCATACGTTCGGTGCGAGTCCCATTTAGTGACTTTTGACCGCGTCCATCGGTCTTCTGCTCTGGCCCACTTTGCGTGGCCCGGCCTCGCGGTGCACCGTGCACAGTAAAAGGTCTACGAAGCGCGCTTCGTAATGCGAAGAAAATGAAGGCATTGTAAAATCCACGAAGAAATGCTTTATATTATGAAGCAAAATCCTGCAAAATACACACTTAATGTATTTGTACAATTTTGTGCGTGGTCTCGCACAATTTTTAGCTTGTGAACTTTGTACGGAAAATCGCACAAATTTGTGCGAAGTTTCATACAATTTTGTACGAAAAGCACGTATGCGCCAAATTGTGGGAGGGCACGGACAAAAATTGTACAAAAGAATTTAGTGTGTACGTTACATTTCTTCGTAATTCATAGCAATTCTACAATGCCTTCATTCTCTTCGTCGTTGTGAAGCCGATTCTTCGCAGACTATTTAGAGTGTGCATCACGTTCGGCCCGTCTGCCACAGTGGCATTTTGAGCGCATAACCGTCACACGACGGCCTCGGTCACCGGCCAACTGATTCCGAGAGTCGTTTTCGTGCACACTAAATGTTTTTGCACAAATTTTGTACGAGACATCACAGTTTTATGTGCAGATGAACTTTTCGTGCAATTTTGTACGAGATTTTGTACAAAAATGGGGAAATTTGTGCAGATTTTCGGACGAAAATTGTGCGAAAAGTTCAGCTGCACAAAAAACTGTGAGGTCTCGTACAAAATTGTACATAAGATTTATTGTGTGGCTCTGTCTCTCTCGCACCTTTACGGGACGTTTCATGAGTGCGAGAGAGACACACTGACGAACACGAATCACGAAAGCAGTCTGCCGCAGGGCTAAATTTTGACGGCGGACTTGTTGTGTGACAGGCCCAGGCCCGCACGCCACGCTGAAGCCAGACCACTGATTCCGGGAGAGCCTCGTTCCCGCTCTGTCGCTCTACGGGACACATTGGCTTAGAAGACCGTTGAGGCGGCCAAAATCCCTGACACGTTTTGAGCTCCAAAGTCGCCACTGGGACTCGAATCGAACGTCCGACCCCGCCAATGGGTTGCCCTCCTACCAAGGAATCCATTAGTGATGTCATCTGTTCGATTCGAGTCCTATTTAAGCGACTCTGGAGCTCAAAACGCGTCTAGAATTTTGGCCGCCTCAACGGTCTTCTTAACCACTCTGCGGGTCAACCCTTGAGTTGTGCAGCGACTGCAGAATGAGTCCGCTGCGCCGATTGCGGCGGCTCTGTTCCACTCGCTGGTTACACTTCCCGGACGAGCAGGTGCACGCCGCAATGAAGCCGTCAAGGGGTGTACTTAGTACACACACATGTATTGGAGTGTACTAAATAGCGCACATCATATGGAAAATCCTCTTCCTTTCCACGGCAAAAAAAGGTTCCCGGGAACCCTATATTAAACACATAGGCGATTTGCAGGGGGTTCCGGGGAAAACCGGGAACCATTTTCACCTTGTTATCGCTTATCTCCACCGTAAGACTTTAAGAGTGAGCGGCGTTGCCTGCAGCTGACACTGTAGCTCCACTCGTTGTGCCAAACCACGGGACGGCTTAGGAGCAGTTTGGCACAGCTAATGGTCCATCCTGACGGGCCCACGGTGCAGTGCGCCGCCGGGCCCCTGGTGGGTTCCCAGTTCCCAGCGGGTTCCCTCACCACCTCGACCTTGAGCAGGGCGGTCGCGCCACCCGCAGCCCCGCAGTGGGGCCCTGCCCGCGGCGGTGCGCGGCTACTGTACCCGCCGGACGCAGGCTGCGTGCAACCCGTCGCCCGGCTGGCCAAGCTGCGCTCGGTGGCTCATGCTGGTGCCACTGACGGCTGGGCCACAAAATATCATACATACTAAATGTATTTGTATAATTTTGTACGTGGTTAGGTCTCGCACAATCTTCAACATGTGAACTTTTTCGTACAAATTTGTAAGCCAAGTCGCACAAATTTGTGAGAAATTTTGTACAATTTTGTACGGAAAGCACGTATGCGCAAAATTGTGTGAGGGCACTTACAATAATTGTGCAAAGGAATTTAGTGTGTATGCCTTCCGGACCACGCAGGTGACACACCAAACGTGACACTGTACCGGCGTGACTTCGCGACCTCGCAGGCGCAGAGCCATGGACATATTGCCACGCCTAAAACGTCACAAGAGAGAATTCATGCCTCAAATCGATGGTTAGGTTCAAGGTTCCCATTGCAGTGTACGCATGGGTTGTTACTCAACGACAAAATCGTGGATGAAAATGTCACGAGCAATTTTATCACTTGAAAATAATGACAATTTCATCACAAATTATTGGTGACGTTTACGTCACCCAGCTCCCCTACCTTTTGATGGGCGTAACAATTTATAACGTCATCGACTTACCTTGTTTCATTACTTTCTATCTAAGCTATCAAGTGACAACCGAAAAAGAAAACAACAAAAATCAGGTTTTGAAACGGCGTGAATCACGTATCATGCTGGCTAGCGTTAGTGTATTTGTCAAGTTGATATCTGGCGCGACCATTTGTCAAGCCATTATTTTGTTGTTTGTCCGTTTTTTTCCGGAACATTATGGACCTCATATATAAAACAAATACACACTAAATGTATTTCTACCATTTTGTACGTGTTCTCAATTTTAAACATGCAAACTTTTTCGTACAATTTTGTATGTGCAATCGCAGAAATTTGTGCGGAATCACGTACAAAATTTGTACGTAAAGCACGCATGCGCAAAAATGTGCAAGACCACGTACAAAAAAAAGTGTCAATGAAATCAGTGTGTAATTTTGAAGTTGACGCACTCCCTTTATGGCCCAACTGGACGCTGCTCTGGGGTTCCTGGAGGCAGGGCGGCGAGTGCACGCAAGCGGCCGCGGCAGTTGCAGTGCGATGACATTCGAGCGGCCGGCAACGCCCTCGGCAACGCCCCTGCAGCGGAAACCGTTCTGTCGTTTGCGGTCGACTTTATGGTGTGTTTAGGCATTGCGCTGCACTCGACTGCGGCGGGCAGGCAGGGCCGCAGCGAGGCGCTGTGATGACCGACACATTTTTTTACGCCGTTCTTTGCTGTGGGTGATTTGGATGCTTATCGCTGGCCCGTGTGTAATTTCTCTTCTCTCTCTCTCTCTCTCTCTCTCTCTCTCTCTCTCTCTGCTCCCTCTCTCTCCCTCTCTCTCCCTCTCTCTCCCTCTCTCTCCCTCTCTCTCTCTCTCTCTCTCTCTCTCTCTCTCTCTCTCTCTCTCTCTCTCTCTCTCTCCTACGCGCTCTCAAAGCGCGTGAAACGAGCGCGGCAATGTCGGTGAACTGGAGGCTGCACACTGGTAGAAAAAAGTATGGAAAAAGTACGGAACATGCCTGGTCAACAATGTGCCTGGACCGTCCGTACTTGCCAAGTACGGAACTTTTTGTACTTTTTTCCGTACCCGTTTACATGAGCTTATGAAGTACTTTCGTCCATACTGCCGTTCTGTATTCTTCCGGACATGTTCCGTACAAAAGTACAGAAATTTTTACAGTGTCCCGTAGGGCCAAAAGACCGGCATAGGCGGCGAAACTGACGTGTTTTTGAGCTCCAAAGTCGCTAAACGGGACTCAAGCCAAATTTGTGACCCCGCCAAAGGATTGCTCTCCGGACGAGGAATTTATTGGTGGGGTCACACGTTCGGTTCAAGTTCTGTTCAGCGACTCTGGAAGCTCAAGACGCGTCAAGAGTTTTGGCCGCCAGCGCCGGTCTTTGGTCGACTCTGTGCCGGCAATCGCCATCGGGTCACTCGTGGCCGTAAAGAAAAAAAGAAAGAAATGGATCCCCCCCCCCCTTCCTCCTTTTCCCTCGGCTCCTTTGCAGATGCGCTCCCTCTCCCCTAAAATACATGCACGCTAAACGTATTTGTACAATTTTTGTACGTGGTCTCACACAATTTTTAACATGCAAACTTTTTCTTACAATTTTGTACGTGGAATCGCACAAATTCGTGCGAAATCACGTACAAATTTGTACGAAAAGCACGCATGCTCAAAATTGTGCGAGACCACGTTCAAATATTGTACAAAGAAATTTAGTCTGTAGAGGTCCGCGGCGGGGCCTCTGCGCAAAGAGCCCTTGGCTTTCGAGGCGGCCGCTGTATCGTCCACTGCACTCGTTCTCCGTGGTACCCACCCGGGTAAGGCGAGGGTCTCCTTTTGGGTGGCGAGCAAAGCCCGGCACCGACCAGGCCAGGGACACTCGCGGGGCCGCCTCATCTCCGAGAAGACACTCCGACACACCACGCTTCCTGGAGTAATTGCAGGACGCGCCTCTGCCTCTTCTGCATGCGCACGTTTGTGTTGTGTTGTGTGTGTGTGTGTGTGTGTGTGTGGTGTACGCATTAAGGGTGTGTGAGAGACAAGAAAAGAGGGCAAAGGGTACACACTAAATGTTTTTGTACAAATTTTGTACGAGACATCACAGTTTTTGTGCAGATGAACTTTTCGTACAATTTTGTACGAGAATTTGGATAAAAACGGGGAAATTTGTGCAGATTTTCGTTCGAAAATTGTACGAAAAGTTCATCTGCACCAAAACTGTGGTGTCTCGTACAAAATTGTACCTAAACATTTAATCTGCACATTTCTTGAATAACAGTTAATGGGTTACCGATGTAGGAAAAAAGGAATCAAGTTCAATCTGTAAAGTAAATCCTCTCGAGAGCATCAAGGATCAAGCAACAAGGATCCTTGTCGGTTTGGAAAGAAAGACCCCCGTCCCCTATTCCTCTCTCCCTCGCCTCCTGCCACCGCATTATTTTGATTGGGTGCCATGTACTGCGGTATCAGTGCCGCGGGCTCGGCAGGCGTGCGGCTCTCTGGCTGCGATTCAGGCCGTATGCTCCGTGTGACGCGTGACAGAGCGGTGGGTCGCGGTTATGACCTGCCGTACACTCTCAAGATCCTACTGAGCTTTTTCTTCGTAATACAAACAAAAAGCTTGGGATTACACACTAAATGATTTTGTACAAATTTTGCACAAAACGTCACAGTTTTTTGTGCAGATGAACTTTTCGTAATTTCGTACGAGATCTTGTACAAAAATAGGGAAATTTGTGTAGATTTTCTCACGATAATCCGATGGGTCCTAAGAACAACATCCTATCTCGTTGGACCGCGGGGAAAAGATCCGATCTCGTTGGACCGCGGGGAAAAGATCCGATCTCGTTTGTCCGCGCGGAAAACGTCCGATCTGCTCAAATACGGGAGAGGGACTAGTATCTTTAAGCCACCGTATAAACAAATACTGTTCCTTTTAGTTGAATGTTGCTATTTCCATCTACGAGGTAGACGCCAATTATTGCGGTGATATAAAATTTTGAAACGAATTATGTGACATCACGCCTTGCTAAACCTTTTGTATGTGGGCAACATAACCTAAAACTCGGCAGTCCGCCCGAGATCGGACTTTTTCCGCGCGGACAAACGAGATCGGATCTTTTCCCCGCGGTCCAACGAGATCGAATCTTTTCCCCGCGGTCCAACGAGATAGGATGTTGTTCTTAGGACCCATCGGATAATTGTACGAAAAGTTTATCTGCACAAAAAACTGTGATGTCTCGTACAAAATTGTACCTAAGGTTTAGTGTGTTTGACAGCACAGCGCAGGTAGTAACCTATGGTGGAGGATTATCAGTAAGTTATGACCAATTTCTTCGTATTACACACAAATTGCTCTGTATTATGATACATTTGTGTCGTAGAGTACTGAGAATCAGCTAAGCATTACAAGGTAGGTGTACGCCAGACGCCGGACCGTGTCTTGTAACAGGCTTCGCGATGCTGCGCAACTTTCGACAATCCACGCCTGGCGTTACACCTACCTTGGCGTGCGGCGCTCCCTGCTTTCCTTCGGCTAGCTGTTTCAACGTTCATTGAGGCAATTAGTAGTGCACCACGTAATGAAAGGTCGAAGTAAATTATATTCGAAAGTTTTAGTCGAGGTAGCCCTTACGCGGTTGACACTTTGGTCAGGGGTCGAAATTAATTTTATTTTCGTCATCAGCACCTTCCAAAACATGCGAAACCATGTTAAAATGTCTCCAAAATGTAAAGACATTAGAAAGTTGCACTTTTTCTGCCGTTTTTTTAGGGTTTTTTCGTTGCTATGACTAAATGATTAGAGATAGAAAGCTGAATTTAGGCGTGTGGTGAGACAAGGACATACCTAACAACTCTGCATAATGTCGCCCCGATCGGCCGTTTGGGAGGAGTAGTGCGGACACACGGACAGACCGACAGTGAAGGTTTTCAACCCCACTGAAGTAACTGGCTCCGCTAATCGCTCAGCCAATAACAGCACGGCATTTCTCAGCAGGAAATTGAGAGTGCACTGGGAGCAGAAAAGTGCGGGAGAAGTACGGAACAAGTCTGCGGTCAACGATTTGCCTGGACCGTCTGAACTTGCCAAGCCTCCAAAGCTATTGGTTCACGCTCTGTAACAGTGTTCTGAATCTGCAACACTGTAAAAACACACACTTGATTGTTATGTAACAATTTTGTACGTGGTGATGTATGATTTTAAACCTGCGCTTTCAAATGGTGCTCAAATTTGCATGAGTTGCACAAAATCTTGCAAGTTACACGTACAAAACTCTACCAAAACATTTAGTGTGTAAATTTCTGGAATTTACGCAGGTACTTGAAAAATTTATGCCGAGGAAACATTTGTTAGTTTGCGAAAGAGTCTTCGTCCACTCACATTTAGCGACACAAAGACTTCTCATAAAGTTAAGTATGGACCCTCACTAAATGTGAATGTAGAATTATGTACGTGTGCACCTTGCACGATTTTCTGCATACGTGTAATTTTCATAATGTGCCTAAAAGTGCATTAATTTATTCCAATTTGAGCACAATTTCACGCAAAACTAATATTTTGTTCGGTGATGCACAATATTCTACTTAGCAGTGCAAAGTCGAGGTTGAGTGTACACTGCGTGCAGGCAGGGTGTGCCGTGTGTTTCGCCCCTTCATCTCCACGCTTTGCTGTCCGCGCGGCTGCGCTTGTAACAGTGGGACGGACGCGGGTTGTGACCGCGACGCAGCATTTTCTCTACTTTTACGACGCGTAAATAAATTCTGGAAGAGGGTAGGGGGCAGCAATATGCCTGGGCGTGGCGGAACAGCAACGGGTTCTGTCGCTCCCCCTCGGTCGGTTTTGAATCGCAAAGTTTAAATGAAATGCCCCAGTCGTTTTCCCTCGCGTCGCCGTCACTGTAACCGAGCAAGAGCGGTCTTGCTTTTAGCCCAGCCATTTATTAAAGGCGGAAAGTTTCTAAGCTGTCTCCCTCTACTCTCCCATGCACGGGGCGTGCCGTTTCGGTTCGCGTAATCGTAGTTTGAATTTCTTTTATTTTTGGTCTCAATTTTTTTTCTCCTTGCGTCGCTTTGCGTTCCAGTTGTGTCCTTTAGAGAAGCTGGATGCGTTCAGGAGCTTTAGAGTCGCTAAATGGGACTCGAATTGAAAGTGTGATCCCACCAATGGATTCCTTGTTCGTAGAGCAATCTATTGGTGGGGTGACACGTTCGATTTGACTCCCATTTAGCAACTCTGTATCTCTAAACGCGTCTACAATTTTGTCCGCGTTCGCGGTCTTCTGGCTTACTGTGCGCCGCCGCGAAGACGGTCGGGATATCACGGTAAATTGAATTGGCAGAATCTGAAGTGGTGTGGGAGCCCCAAATCACAGAAACTGACGTTTATAGATCCGTGTTGGTTTTGAATCGAAACCGCACGGCATTCTGCACGCAAGCGACGAAATCCGGACAAACTGCTCTGTTCCTGAAAGTTACTTACGATTCGCTCCACCTCGCGACTTTGAGTTTTCATTGCATTGGAAATAGAGGGTGAAGATGTGGCGCGTATGTAAAATATTACGTTAGAGACTTGTTCACGCAAGAAAAAGAATGCACACGCATCGAAATATGTAATTACTGTTCAAAACATCAGATGTGTCCAGAGACGCAGTCAGGATGAGACCGTAACCTCTTTGCAGTTTCTTAGAGCCTCTCCCAGTTTCTGTGACTACTAAATTCAGATTTATTTACTGGCGTTTTCTGGACAGAATCCTTACGTAGTCTGACATTCCGATTTACTGAGGAATCGTACGCAAGTTTTTCGGTGGTTTCGCGGGACGGGGAGAGACGTGGCGCGGTGGGGCGTGGCAGAGGGCGGGCGAAGTGCAAGTCGCCTTTCCGTCCCTCGCGTCGTAAAGTGAAGTAAAGCGAAGACGAGAGACAAGAAGACAAAAAGAGGGAGGGAGCGGCTTATTGTAAGTTCATTGCAAGCTTGGCGTTTTTTTTTGTTTTGTTTTTTTTGACAGATGCACGAACTGTTGCTTATAGAGTGATCTTACATTGCCAAATATGTGCATATGTAAGTTATGTACAAATTTTTACGCAAAATATAGGAACAATTCTACTGTAGCTCAATATGGCATTATTGTCCCTAAATTTTCCATAACGTTGAACATGGCTTACACATGCATAAATTTCATCGCATTGGAATTTACGAACTATAAAAGTACACTACACTAATATTAAATGTGCTGTGTGATCTTTTTTAAAATTTTGGAGGCAAGCCTGTGGTAGGCCGCAGCGGCCCTGACAAGGGACACGCCCCTGTCGCCGGAAATTGCGAAAAAGAACGAAATAGGAAGCCACTTGGAACTCGACACCGACGCGGTCACCCTCGGAGTTGTCTGCAAGTTTCGAAGGAGCCAACAAAAACGTCCGAAAAGGGACACACTTAATGCGTTTCTATAATGTCGCACGTGACCTCACGCAACCCGCCCGAAAAATGTAACGCCGTTTCAGCACAAAAATGTTATGCGTGCGAAATTTTTCGTACAAATTTTACGCAGAATTTCGCTAGTTTTTGCGAAATTTTGTACGATTGTAATACGAAAGGTAGGCATGTGCACATTGTTGTGAGACCGACTATGAATGCGTAAAGGAATCTAGTGCAGACGGACTGTCCGAGATCCAAGTCCTTCCGTTACCTCAATGCAGTATTTACCGTAGCCGTCCCGCTAAAGGACGACCCCTCTCAGCGAAAAGCAGCCTAGAAGGCCCAAACACCCACATGTCATGTACTAAAGATTCGACAAAAAAAACCGAGTATCTAATTTCGATACGGTTTCCGCTCGGGCCTGCCATTTGGCTCGGCATAGTGAGGCCGGACCCCTACCAAACGCCCATCGACTAATCTCCTGCAGCTGGACAGTGTGCCAGAAGACCAGCACAGGCGGCTGAAACTCAAGCCGCGTTTTAATCTCCAGAGTCGCTTAACAGGACTCTAGCCGAGTGTGTGGTATCCTGGTTCGGAGAGCAGTTTATTGGTGGGTTCAAACGTGTGGTTCGAGTCCCATTTAGCGAGTCTGGAGCTCAGAACATGTCTAGAGTTTTGGCCGCCTGCGCGGGTCTTCTGACCTACTGTAGGCTGCGCGCGAGCCTACCTCAACGTGGAGACAAAGGGGAAACGTGAACGTGGGCCCACCAGGCCACCTGGAGGGCGATTTGGCTAATTATCTCCGGAACTCCGTGGCCGGGGACCTGTGGTTTTCGTGGCAAATTTTTTTTAGGCGGTGTAGTGGCCACACTCAATAGCGTAGCTTTGTCGCGGCCGCGCAGCCCCGTGGGTAATATGGTCTCTGGCAAGCAAGGCGGGATTGGAGAGAAAGTCTCACTAATTAAAACTGTCTCTTTGAATTGCGCGCAAAACGCTTAATGCAATCTGGGCGTTATCCAATCCGCTTGAAGCTGGCCGCCTGAACGCCGCCGGAGTGGCATGGCGCCACACCCGCAGAAATGAGCTGTCAAAGATATGCAAAATCGCGTATGAATCAATGTATATGATGAGCACGCACTGTTTGAAAGCTCAAAATCCCTCGGAATTCTTTTATAACTCTCAAAAACCGTGTGTATTGCCTGTCTGTCTCTGCTTTGTATTTCTCTCAACCCAAGCTACAATACAAATTCCGAAAATTTCATCCCCAGACTTAAAAAAGACGCCTTTGTAAACTCCCGTCGAGATTTTCTAAAATAAGTTTTACAGTGCCGCAGGCAAAGAAAGTATTTTAACTATTCAACTATGCAGGCATCAAAACATTGCTTCGGATTTCCAACAAAATTGAGCATATGCTGGAAGAAAATTTGCATACTCAAGCTCATTTCTTTATTTCTTTATTTCACGGGTCTCGAATTTAATATTTTTGGTAGTGTGTGCGCTGGCGAGTGAACGGACTGGACACCTTCAGGCGCCAAGAAAACAGGGCGAACATGGCGAAGCGTTTCGGCCCCGGCCTTCGCTTATACACTACTGCATAGTGGGCCAGAAGACCGGCGTAGGCGGCCAAGAATCGAGACGCGTTTTGAGCTCCAGAGCCTCTAACTAGGTCTGGAACTGAACGTGTGACCCTACCAATGGATTCCTTGTTGGCTGAGCTATCTATTGGAGAGGGATCACACGTTTGGTTTGCGTCCCATTGAGCGACTCTGGAGCTTGAAATACGTCCGGAAAGGTGACCGCCCCAACCGGTCTTCTGGTCCACTGTGCAAAGCCGCGGCCGGACCGCGGCCAGTCAGGAGCTGACCCAGGAGCGGTGAGGCTGAAAGGGCCCTCAGAAACATGTGCCGCTTCAGTGCGAGCGCCCTTCGCACTCTCTTTAACATGGCGCATCCTCTCCAGCCTAACCTACGTGGATGCCATACACTGCTAGGCTATTTGTGCACGCTAGAAACCTGGGGGACTATTTTTGTGCGGTCAGGTGCACACCATTCAGTTTGTTCCATGAATAATTAGTTCGTGAGTTATGAAGTATTTTCTTTGTGGGGTTTATGCTAAACATACTTTGCCATAGCAAATTATTTTTTCTGTAAGGCCTAAAATTGTTTCGGAGGTTTTGTGTAAGTTGCACTCGGTTACACTCCTCTGAGTACTCTGCTGGGAGTGTGGTCAAATGAGTGCACTGTTAAGTTTGCGGTGCGCATGGTTGCCATGGGGCAAACGAGGCACGAGTTAAGTTTAACTTGTCATCCGTTGTAATTCGCGTAATGCGTAAGCGCTGGTAAAAAATACACATGCGAAATGGGTGCTGCTGCGTTTCTGTTGACTGCAACTACGCTTCCTTGTATATGTGTCAGCACGTGTGTGTGTGTCTTTGTGTGTGTAGGTTTGTTGGGCAGTGCGTGTGTGTGTTGGTGTGTGTGCGCGCACAGGGCTGGAGGCTGCTTTAGAGGCACGGGGCGGATTCACGGTCAAGTAAGCTTTCCGGCCCGAAGCGCTGGCTGCTTTGATTGTTGGCTGTTGAATCGCTGGAGCAGTGGCGTGCTCCGGGCGTGGCAGCGCGGTGGCGCACAGTGGGCCAGAAGACAGCTCAAGTGCACCATGCTCGAGACGTATTTTGAGTTCCAGAGTCACTTAAAAATGGCTCGAATCGGCCGTGTGACCCTACCAATCGATATCTCGTTCGGAGAGCAATCCACTGGTGGGGTCACCCGTTCGGGTCGAGTCCCATTTAGCGACTCTGGAGCGCCCGAAGTTTTGGCCACTTGCGCCGGTCTTCTGCCCCACTGTGTGGCGTCCGGGAACGTGCCCCAGCCGGCGTGCCTCGGGGTATGGTGCGCACGCGAGCGGTGGCGACAGGACGCAGCACGCTGATTCCCGACGGTGCTCTCGTCGCTGTCTGCTATGCAGGGGCAGGGTCATGGAACGCTCCATGACTGCGAGAAAGCCCAGACTCAAAAAACCATGGTCGCCATCGTGAATTTCCATCACCATAGGGCAGTCCACAATGGCGAAGGTCGTCATCACTATGGTTAAATGGGCTGCCCTATGGTGAAGGCGCACCATGAGGAGTACCACCATGGTTCGGCGGGCTCCACCATGGTGGAGATCGTTCCATAGTGCTCGTCACCATGGTGTCTGGCGTGCCTATGGTGGAAGCTGCACCATGGTGTTTGTCGCCATGGTGGCGCTCGCACCACAGTGAATGTTCTCTTGCCCGTGCGTTCAAGTCTCCGAGGTTTATTCAGAAATAGTCTGTAACATTTAAATTACTGGAGATAGAGAGACCATGACTTCACAATCGTGCGTAGAGTCGAATTTTCACTGGGGTACGGCTTTGGTCAGCCAGAGCACTTAATTTGTTGGTCACTGTGACCAGCTGTTTAAAATCACCATGAGGCACTCCACCATTGAGCGGTTAACTATGGGGCAGCACACCATGGGGCAGCGCACCATGGAGCAGCGCACCATAGCGGAGCCACCCCCATGGTGCGCTGCCCTATGGTGGGGATCGCAATGCGCCATTTCGCCATGGTCAAGATCATCTGACCATGGCGATTCGTGGATCACCATGGTCAGCCGTCGCCATGGCCCAGCCCATGGTTTTTTTAGTCTGGGAGTCAGCATGTTTTGTCGGGAATCAGCTTAGAGGAGTTTGTTAGTGCGGCGTGCGTTGCCGTTGATGATCCAGCCGATGGCCGTGGTGTCGGTGCGGCGGTGACGTCACGGCCTCCTCCCCGTCGTTGTCTTTTGTTCGGAATGCGGAAAATCGAGGCGAAGCTCGTGTGACCACAGCGCACAGTGGGCCAGAAGACCAGTGAATGTGGTCGAAATTCCGGATGGATTTTAGGCTTCAGGGTCAATAAATGGGATTCAAACCGAACGTGTGACCCAACCAATGGATTGCTCCCCGAATAGAGAATCCATTGGTGGGGTCACCTTCGGTTCAAGTCATCTTAAGCGACACTGCAGTTAAAAACGCGTCTAGAGTTTTTTCCGCCTTCGGTGGTCTTCTGTCCCACTGTGCGGCGACGGGTTTCAATCCAAGCGTTCGCGACCGCGCAGAGTCCCTCACGCAGGTGTGGCGCTGCACCTTCCTGGACAATCCTACGGACTGATCACGGATTGCTTGCGTCGTTCCGTCTGTGCCGGACCACAGGGCTTTTCGAGTGAGTGCGAGAGAGGTAGAGCGGCGGAGCGCCGTGCAGAAGGAGCCTGCTGGACGAGTCCACTGTGGGCCAGAAGACTGGCGCAGCCGGACAAAACTCCAGACACGTTTTGAACTCCGGTATCCCTAAACGGCCTTGAACCGACCGTACACTCTCACACTCGAAATTGACTTTTTGTACATGGTATTGACATTTTGTTAGTAGCACCTCCGGTAATACGTAATTTTCATAATACATACTTTTCGGTCTTGTAATAATTATTTTCATATTTGTTAGTAATTATTCACTAAAAAATTTCCTGAATAATTACCCAAAGTAAATTGTCCGTATCTAAGAAGAAAATACTAATTATTACTGTTGCAGGCACTAGTACCTGGTTTCTGACAATTCGACGCGTCCTAATAGAATAATCCCAACTTTCAGTGCGGATCCAAGACAATCCTAACTGTCTGTGCAGATCCAAGACAATCCTAACTGTCAGTGTCAATACAGAACTATCCTGACTGCACATGACGGTAAAACAGGTCTTTTAAGAAAGTCCGTGACGCTCAAATTCTACTTAAAACTTCTTGCCGATGAATTTATTAAATAGTTTCATCCTTATTTAAAAACGTGGACATTGTATTTCAGGAATATCGCGATTCATTAAAAGTGAAGGAAGTTCTTAGCCAGTTTTCGCCTCCTCTGCAGTTAGGATTAGGATACTTCTCAATCTGCACTAACAGTTAGGATTGTCTTGGATTAGGATTGTCTGGGATCTGCACTGACAGTTAGGATTATTATATTAAGAGGCGTCGAATTAAGTCAGTAAGATGCTGGGAGTGTATGACCCTATCAATGGATTCCTCGTTCGAAGAGCAATTGATTGGTGGGGTCACAGGTTCGGTTCGAGTCCCATTTAGCGACTCCGGAGCTTAAAACCCGTCCGGTATGTAACCGCCTCCACAAGTTTTCCGGACCTCTGTGGAGTCCGCGGCCGCCGCGGAGCGCACAGTTTCGGAGCGTGCCAGCGTGGCCTGGTGTTTGCGAGTGCTAAAATCTGTCTTCGCGGCCATAAGCTTTTATCGTGCCGTATTGGAGCGGAGTGAGTCTTAACTTTTAACACCTCCTTGTGCAGGGTGTCCGAACCATGCGCGCTCGTCGGTCTCTCGGAGCGGGCTGGTGAGGTGGGAAAGATGATGCCCTCCTGTGGTTAGGACAGCTTCGCCCCGCACTCCCCCTCTGTTTTAAGCCTCGCTGCACAGTGGGCCAGAAGACCGGTGCCGGCGGCCAAAACTCTGGACGTGTTTTGAGCTCCAGCGTGGCAAAATAGAATCCGAACCGAACGTGTGACGCCGCCAATGGATTGCTTTCCGAACAAGGAATCCATTAGGAAGGTCACACGATCCGTTCGAGTGCCATTCAGCGACTCTCGAGCTCGAAACGCGTCACCAGTATTAGCCGCCTGTGCTGGTCTTCTGGCCCACTGTACGCTGGTTCTGCGCAGGGCCGCCTAAGGGCACGAGTGCTGCACTTCAACAGCGCGGCTGTAAAAGGGCGTGCAATTTGTCCGGTCGTGTGGCCGCCGAGGTGTTTTAAAAACGAGTGCCGGCGATAAACCCTTTCTTTGTATGCAGCGGGTTGGTTTCAAGCAGTCTCGCTTTGTCTCGCTGGCTCCGGGACGCCTCCCGAGTCGGGGTCGACATGAGCCCCATCCCAATTGAGCCCTATGCCAATTAGCCTCGGACAGTCAGAGCCCTGACCTGAGCCTGACATGTGCCCCGCTTGAGCTTTGCGTTACAAAACATGCACTTAAACATTCTTAAGATTAAGCACCGGTGCATAGTCGGGACAGGGATCATGTTGATGTCGGCCGTGCCCTCCGTGAGTGCGAAGGAGACAGGTTGGCGAAACCACTGTTCCGAATGAGCCAACTGGAGAGGCGCTTGGACGGCCGCGGCGCAGCGCCTCACCTATTCGCTGCACACCCCACAGTAGGCCAGAAGACCGGCGCAGGTGACCAAAACTCTAGACGCGTTTTTAACTCCCGCTGGATAGGACTCGAATCGAACGTGTGACCCTACCAACGAATTTCTCTCCGAACGGGGAATCCACTGGTAGAGTCACACGTCTGGTTCGAGCCCTGTGTAGCGACTCTGGCACTCCAAAACGCGTCTAGAGTGTTGGCCGCCTGCGTTGGTCTTCTGGCCCACTGTGCACCGTACGGCGGTGCACTGCGCCGCGTACACGAGACTGTCTAAACAGCGCACCTATCAACTTCCAGTGCAGTCATGTGCAATATTTGACCAGGTGCATCGCGGGGCGCCCGGACGGGCCGCGCACACACACGCTGTTGACCCACGTGACTGATGGCCCTGCAGGCGTGCTGCGAACAGTGCGGCGCTCAGTAGGTCAGAAGACCGTCGAAGCGGCCAAAATTCTAGACGCGTTTCTATCTCTAGCTTCGTTAAACGGGACTCAAGTGACCCCACCAATGGATTCCTTGTTCGGAGAGCAACGTTCGATTCAACTGCCCATTTAGCGACTCTGGAGCTCAAAACTTGTCCGGGATTTTGGCCGCCTAATCGGTCTTCTGACCCACTGTGCAGTGTTGCTCTGTCTCCCTTGCACCTCTACAGAACGCTCCGTGAGAATCAGAATGAATCAGCTTTCTGATATGGGTTTGGTGTGGTGCGTGGCAGCAGTCAACCTGCTGTTCGCCGCGCGATGGACTAGCGGCCCCCAGTGGCCGCGGTAATGTTCGTGTTCGGTAGCGCTGTAAATCCAGTAAAAAGAAGCAAAATAAAAGACAGAGTCCCCGGTGTATTACCCTTCCGTGCAGTAACGGTCCCCCAGGCTCTACGGCAGTTTTGACGGCGAAGCGGTACAGGCGACAAAAAACTTACGGAAAATGAGGAGACAGTCACACGGTTAAAACCGTGCAGAGTATTTTGAGCATATGTAAGGTACAAACTATTTGGTTTGTTATACGAAGGAATAGGTTATGAATTACGTTTTCAGTATTTTCTTTGTAACCTTATGGACTCTCAAAATACTTTGTTATATTAACCTACTTTACTTAAGAGTCGCATTGTTTTCCTAGCCTGCTGCATTGGTTTGTGTCTATTTCCAAAGGAGTCCCTTCGACTTACAAACGCGCTAGGCCAGGCAGACAGCCATGTATTGTCATTTTTCTTTCTCGTCGCATGCAGACGGCCTCGAGATGTCGCGCGCACACGGCTTCACCCTCTACATCTGCTGTGAGCTCCCCTCCCGTCATCGCAGCCACCCACTATCACACGAGAGAGAGCGAGAGAGAGAGAGAGAGAGAGAGAGAGAGAGAGAGAGACGCGCTTCGCGTCGAATGCCATCTGGCTGTCCGAATATGAAGTGCATATGAGGGGTGGAAGGGTTCTGTGCCACGACGGCTGGGTTCCGTTCATTTCATATGACCGCGCCGCCACCGCACCTGGCCACTGTACCGGTCGGCCCGCCTAGGTTGGCTAATTACGCTAGGTACACACACACGCACACACACACTGAGGCAGCCTTGTTCAGGTCTATCACACCCATGCGCGCATATGCGCCTCGTACTGTACAGCGCACTCACATGAGTGTATACTGTACAGTGCCTGCGTTGGAAGCTCATGCCTCGGCTGCCGCAGTTAGTGCATTTTTGTTTTATTTTTTATTTTTTTCGGCTTGCGGGGAATGCGGCTTGTCAAGGGAGGATATGTCTCCGAGGGAAAGTGCCTCGGTGCGCGCGCTGCGGACCGGCCACTGCCACGGACATTCCTGGAGAAGGATATTGTCCGCGAAATCATACTGCTGCTCTGCACAGATTTACTGTGGAAAAGATTCACTGTAGAAAAAACAGGTTTTTTGCCAGAGTTTTCCGTGTTTTCCGGTCCAGAGTTTTCTCTGATTTGAGACCCAGGCGAGGGGTGAATCTTTAGTTGAGCAAATTAGCATTTCTTATAGAAATTGAATCGTCTTTACGCGACGATTTGTCTTAATTTTGTTTGTTTGTTTTCGTCGTCCCTTTTGCTAGGCGTTGTCCAGAGACCCCCCTCCCTTCCACTGACTCTCCTCCGCGAATACGGTACAATAACGCTCGGCCTCGCGAAGGCCCACCGCGACCCAATCCGCCCGCCCACCCGGCCCACCTGATGGACAGTCGATGTTGATGTCGATCTGCTTCTGATCTATGGGGCGATCGGCTCCAACTTCATCGCCCATCCTCCTCTGCTTTCGCTTGCACTGAAGAAAAGTTCGGTCACGTTTTTGTCGGGGTGAGTTACGCCATTTGAAATCAGTATGACCCTAGGGAAATGGCCGTGAATTTCGGCGTACAAATCGTATGATCTTCAGTTGATTTCGACGAATCTCAGCAAAACCTACTCAATTTTGAGCAGAATTTCGATGAATTAGAATGAATTTCGGTGAACGTTCAGTTTTTGGTGAATTTGGGTTTACAAATTTGGCTGTGGTTATTTCCCCTGGAGTATGACACACAGTGCATTATTAAGTGGGCACGCAGTAAATGTATTTGTACTATTTTGTGTATGCAAAATCTTACATATAAATTTGTACGCAGTATGGCTCATATTCGTGCGGAAATTTGTGCAAATTTGCGCAAAATGCACGCTTGCGCGAAATTGTGTGCGAGACAAATTCCAAATATTTGTACGAAGATATTTAGATGGAAGTTCTAAGGGTCATTGGTTGTCCATAGGAAAATTATCACGGTCCCAAGACATTTCTCAGTGTGTGTGTGTGTGTGTGTGTGTGTGTGTGTGTGTGTGTGTGTGTGTGTGTTGGGCCCTGCACGGCTGCGCGCGACTGGCAGCAGTACACCCTACCCCCCAGCCGGACTATCGGCCGCAGATTCTGGATGATTGATAATGTTTAGCTGCGCTGCTCAGATGATGTGGTGTCAATCTGAGCGCGTTTGTTCTCATCCCCCTTCCCTCCTCTTCCCCTCCCCTCCCTCTGGTCCCCCCCCCTCCCCCTCCAGCTGTCCGCGCGGCCTCGCGCGGTGTGTGATGCTCTCGCGCGGCACCGGCTTCATACACGGCGTGGGGGGGGGGGAGGGGGTCTCTTTCATACCAAAACACGGTAAATATGTCAGACAAAGGCCGCACCTGGTGTGTATGCAAGTTGCTCCCCTCGGCTTGATTGCTGGAGGAGCAGGGGAGGGAAGCGAGTGGGGTAGGTTGAGAGCGTGGCTTGCGGTAGCAGACTGATTCCGAAAGTCGTTTTCCGTCGCTCTGTCTCTCTCGCACTCCCATGGGACGCCCCGTGAGTGCGACAGGAACAGAGCGACGAAAACGACTCTCGGCAGGGTGGGCAGGGGACGGCCGCCGGGGTGCTTTCGCTTTCGCGTCGCCCGCTTCGGGACCGTCAGGGACCGTCCCTGAAGGCAACGGATAGGGGGTGTGCACGTCAAGGACGTTGCGGCATTTGAGGGGGGAAGGGGGGGCAGCTCTTGACCCTGGGGACGATCGGCGGTGGACATGTCGGGCGGGGCGGGGTGGGGCTGCCTGGGGCGTTCCCTTTGAATGGCGTTCCCGGCATGCACGCTACGCTGCAGCGGACAGCGATTTGGAAGGTCACGGGGTCACGGGCAGCAGGGCTGTGTGGCTTGCGTCCCTCCGCGGGCGACCCGGAGGCGGTTACATATACTGACTCCGGCACGCCACTGCTAAGAGATTCCCTGCGCTTGGAGCTAGGCTTGTTGTGACTGGCGAGACACGCGTTTCCGGACCGTCTTTGCCTTGCTCCGAGGAGATCGGTGCACAGGGGGCCAGAAGACCGCTCAGGCGGCAAAAACTCTAAGACGTGTTTTGAGCTCAGAGTCGCTCTCCAGGACTCAAATACCGAACGTTTCACCCCAGCAATGGATTGCTCTCCGGACGAGGAATCCATTGGTGGGGTCATACGTTCGGTTCGAGTCCCATTAAGTGACTATCGAGCTCATAACGCGTCTAGAGTTTTGGCCGCCTGAGCGGTCTTCCGACCCACTGTGCAGGGCGTCTCGACGCGACGGTCCGTGACGGTCCGCGCGGCGTTCCGCGACGTCGCCCCGTGACAACGACCAGCTGAGTGACGCTCCAATCTTGAAACGCGTCTCTCTCTCCACGCTGCAAATCTTACGAAGTATTTTGAGCATATGTAAGGTTAGGTTCTCTTTAGATTCTTAAACGAAGAAATAGTTCGTTAGCTAAAGATGTATTTTCTTTGTAAGCTTAAGCTTATGTATGCACAAAATACTTTGTTATAACAAGCTACTTTTGTTTGTACAGCCCAAAGAAGTTTGTGAGACTTTTATAGTCTCTCTCTTTCTCTCTCTCTGTGCACTGCCTCATGCCCATGGAAGCCGCGCGGTCCGCATATACGTGTTCCCACGCATCAGTTGAGCAGGGCGGGCATGTCTGTCCTTATTTTGTGTATGTAGAGCTAGGTTTGGGCCAGGGGATAGGCGAACGGGGTTACACACACACACACACACACACACACACACACACACACACACACAGATACAGACAGGCGCGGGCTCACCAAATTGCACACGGCAAGACGCGCGCGCGTCAGGTTGGGAGTACACGGCTTCCGAAGGAAAACAAACATTAGGGACTCTGTGTGTGTTTGTGTATGTGTCCGTCCGTCCGTCTGATAGAGGCAGCAGAGTCAAGCCAAGCTTAGCCCTGCCTCATCCCTGTCGTCCTTGTTTAGTGGCTTCTCCTTTACGTGGGACGCAAATAAAAACGCCGCGATCGACGATGCAAGCCTTGTTGTGTGTGTGTGTGTGTGTGTGTGTGTGTGTGTGTGTGTGTGTGTGTGTAAGAGAGAGTGAGAGTTTGTGTGTGTCGCTCTCTCGGCCTCTATCTCTTTGTGAGTGTATGCGCGCGTCCGTGTGCGCGTAGGGTGAGGGGTGAGACCAGGGGGGGGGGGGGGGGGGTTATTCCATGCTGTGCGTTGGATATAGAAGCCTCATCGCACATCGAGCCGCGGTATTGGTAAAGCCTCCCACCGCCCACCGGCGGCGTGCCTCCGTCGCACAGTGGGTCAGAAGACCGTTGAGGGAGCCAAAATCCCGGACACGTTCTGAGCTGTAGAGTCGCTAAATGGGACTCAAATCAAACGGGTGACCCCACCAATGGATTACTCGTTTGGGGAGCAGGGTCACACGTTCTGTTCGAGTCCCATTTTATAGCGACTCTGAAGCTAGATTTTTGGCTGCCTCAACGGTCACTGTGCGTCAGCTTCGGGATCTCGCTTCTGCCGAAGTGATTTAGAAGATCGGTTTAATAGCTTTTTCTCTCGCACCCTTACTAGTAGATCCATGAGTGCGACACGGAGGTGAAACGACTCTTCTGAATTCGTTGACCGTCCTCCCTAGACGAGCGGCGTGCACAGAAAAAATGCTACAAATGATGAGAGGAACCGAGACCAAAAAGCGGCGCGTGGCTCAAGGCTCCGAGCTGCTCTAGGTTCCAGTCCTCCATCATCACCATCAGCGCTGCTACGCCTCAGCAGGCCTTTAGCGTTCGAGTACACACCAAATATTTTTGTGTGTCTTTTGTGCAGATGAACATGCCGTACAAATTTGTATACGCGATTTGGTACAAAAAAGGGAAATTTGTAGAGTTTTGGTATTTAAAATTGTACGTAAAGTTCGTCTGCACAAAAAAACTGGGATGGGGTGTATTTAGTATTTAGGAACGTACAACAAACGCAGGACTCTGATGATTAACCCTCGGCGGAGTATGTAACGTATACACATTAATTTTGTTCCACTCGAGAAGGTCATTTTTTTTTGTCACAGGTAATCTAAAAGAAGGTGCCAGAGAATGAGTTTTGGTGTGTGTGTGTTTCTGTGTGTGTGCGTGCGTGCGTGCGAGAGAGGGCCGCTTTATCAAGCGGTGCGAATGGTTCCGGCCGCAGCAAGCGTACCAAGCGTCGGCGGAAACGGTGTGAGATGGGGACGCTGTGTGGCTTGCACGAGCGGCGCGTCCATTTTGCACCTTTTGTGTGGCGTTGTGTTGCGGCGTGCCGCACAGTGGGCCAGAAGACCGGCGCAGGCGGCCAAAACTTCAGACGCGTTTTGGGCTCCACAGTCGCTAAACGGGACTCGTGCCGAACGTGTGACCGTCAATGGATTGCTCTCCGAACGAGGAATCCATTGGTGGGGTCACACGAGCGGTTCTACAGCTACAAATGCGCCAAGAGTTTTGGCCGCCAGCCGGTCTTCTGGCCCACTGTGCGGCTGCTCGTCCGACCGCGGCGCGCACGCCGGACTGGCCGCAAGGCCCCAAGGGCGCGAGGGGCGCATTGGACAAGCCTCCGCGCCACGCCCCGCATCGCCTCGCGTCGCTCCGCCGACAGGGATAAATTGCCTTTGGTTACTGTCCTGCTGGCGCGGCGGCGCGCTCACTGGGGCACTGCGCGGAGTGGGTTATGGACAAAGTACCCAGCCGTGACCAGGGGGAAAGGGGGGGGGGAGGCACGAGCGCAGGGCATTGACTGTCGGGACTCTGCGCGCTGCCCTGAGCCGGACCCGGACCGTCGTCGGCAAAGGCACTGCCTGCGCATATTTGCCTTGAGGGTTGTGTCCCACTGCGAGGCGTCAAGCGACCCTTGCTTTGCTTGCAGCTTGCCTGAATCCGAGAAAACGCGGCGCAGTTTGACGGTCAGCGCAAGTGGGCTTTGAATCTAATAAATGAGACTCCAAACGATAATAGTGATTCATAAATGCATTTACGTTTGAATAAGGTGTGAATAAGTTCAAAGCTCTTATACGGTCAACTTGTGTCCATTTTAGTACCGGAAATTTTGTTCAAAAATCATCCCGGAAGGATTTAGAATATAGTGCTGTTGATGTTGCTCATATTGCAAGGTTTTCGGGTCCGTGACGTACAAATAAAAAAAAAGGCCATCTGGTGCGGAACGTAGAAATCATGGTATCACGAATGAAATCATCCGTAATGCAAGCTAAATCCATCCGAAATTACGTTTGCACGAAATTGCCTGTATTAGCGAAACGATTTATGCTTTTACTGTGTAAGTCCCTCGCGAATCTCCCTATGCGGGCTCCTCGTGTCGAATATGATCGCCTTCCGCACGGCGAGGGTGCGCTGACCCGATGGTGTCGCGTGCTGGCCGCACCGCGCCTGCCACGCCTTGCCACGCCACGCCTTGCCACGCCACGCCCTGCTACGCCACGCCCTTCTATGCCCTGCCATGCCCTGCTGCCCTGCCTCGTCCTGCCATGTCCTGGCTCGCCATGCCGCGCCCTGCCACACTACGCCCTGCTATACCCTGCCTCAGCATGCCCTGGCTCCGGCTCGCGCTATGCCTTACTAAATGTATTTGTACAATTTTGTACGTGGTCTCGCACAATTTTCAATATGCGAACTTTTCCGCACGAATTTGCACGCAAAATCGCTTAAAATTTGTGCGAAATTTTGTACAATATTGTACAAAAAGCACGTATGCGCTAAATTGTGTGAGGGCATGTACAAAAACTGTACAGAGAAATTTAGTGTGTGCCCTCTCTCGCCGTACCCCACCTTCCCGTGCCCCGCCTCGCCATGCCCCACCTCGCCATGCCCTGCCTCACCATGCCCTGCCTCACCATGCCCTGCCTCACCATGCCCGGCCTCACCATGCCCGGCCTCACCATGCCCGGCCTCACCATGCCCGGCCTCACCATGCCCGGCCTCACCATGCCCTGCCTCACCATGCCCTGCCTCACCATGCCATGCCCTGCCTCACCATGCCCCACCTCACCATGCCCTGCCTCACCATGCCCTGCCTCACCATGCCCGGCCTCACCATGCCCGGCCTCACCATGCCCTGCCTCACCATGCCCTGCCTCACCATGCCCTGCTTCACCATGCCCTGCCTCACCATGCCCTGCCTCACCATGCCCTGCCTCACCATGCCCTGCCTCACCATGCCCTGCCTCGCCCTGCCATGCCTCGCCCTGCCCTGCCACGCCCTGCCGCACCACGCCTCAGCGTGTCGCGTGCGCGCAGCGGGTGCCTCAGCAGCTGGGCGGCGCGCGGCGACCGACCATGCTCAACCTGTGGCTGTGCTGCCGCGGCTGCCGGCCTGCAGTCTGGCCGGTGTGGTCCCCGCCGAACCCCACGCTGCCTGGCAACGGGCCGCGCTGACCCGCTGCCAACCCCCTGGCCGACCCTCCCTCGGTAATCGCTTCCCTACCCTCCCTTCGTCCTCCTTCTGTCCTCACGCTACACTTACACATCCATCCATCCATCCCTGAGGTGACCTTTTAGACGACCTCATCCAGCCAGGAATTGGCGCGCACGACAGGCCTCTGCACGCGGACCGCAGCGCACTACCCGGCCAGAGACTGTACTCGGCGTTCAAATGGGACCGATCCAATGAAGGACGGAACCAAATGAAAGAATGAAATGGGAATGAATAAATGTGTCGAAGTGAACCAATGATTGAATCGGATCAATGAATGATCGAATAAAATTAATGAATCAATATCGAACGACTGAAAAGATGACTCAATGAACGAACGGATGATTGAATTGACTAAAAAGTAATTGAATGATGTTTAACTCATGATTGACCGAATGAATGAATGAATGAATGAATGAATGAATGAATGAATGAATGAATGAATGAATGCCTGGGTCGGCAAATGGATTCACACGCACTGCAGCGTTCAAGAAACTGCATCTGACTGCAAGGGCAGGGCAACTTGCAGCTCTTGTTGCGTCGCTGCCAATCACTGTGGGTGGTGCTGTTCGGACTGTGCCTGCTGCTTCACTTTCAGTTTCACCCCACCCACCCTCCCTTGCACTTTCTCTTTCTGCCCCTCCTTACGCTCTCCCTCTGTCCCTACTGTCCTCCCTCGCTCGCGTCCTTTTCTCCCCCTTTCTCTTTCCCGAAGCCAGTGATGCAGCTCCTCCACTCCAGGCAATAGGGTCAGTCGGGGTAATTTTGGGACACGGGGTAAAAATGAGACAGCCGTTTCAGGGTCCAGACGTGACATTTTAGGACTCCTGCCAGATAAAATGTCATTTTCACAACAAAATAAACGCATCTGGTGTAGCTGGAGTTGTATCATGTCAAATCTTGTTCATGAAACAGCTGTCCCATTTTTACCCCGTGTCCCAAAATTACCCCAAATGACCCTACTGAAAGCGGACTCCCCGCAACAGCCTTTGTGTTAGCATTCATTCTCTTAAGACATTCATTGTGACCGGTCATAAATTTTCAAATTACTTAAAGACCACCCGCAAGTGGAAAAAGTAAAATGTGTACAAATAGGTTGTTGATACTTTTTTTTTTACTACTTCGGTACACTCTCCTGTGTTAAAACTAGGTCAGTCGGAAAGCTGTAGATCAAACTGTTTAGATTTGATTTTTAAAGTCGTTAACTATTTTCCTCTGTTTGGTTTTTTCTTCACCAAAAGAAAGATAATTTTTTGACATTTACTAAGTTTGTTGCTCTTAATAATGGGCCGGAAATTTTTGCAAGATTTTATTAATCCTGACCCCATTTTACTTGCGGGTGGCCTTGAGCTTTCAACAGATTTACTAGGAAACTATTTCTGAAACGTCTACAACCTGTGAGTGCAAGTGTGAGTGTCCGTCACGGTGTGACTTTTACCTAACGCTGTCTGTTTGTCTCGTTGCAGGTGAGTCCGCTGCTGTACACACGCCGCCGGCAAGTCTTAGACGTGCACACTTTGGCGCTGCACCCGGCCGGTCGTTACGCGAAGCATCGCGAAGGGGCGGGAGGAGGAGGGGGGAGTTTTGCGAGAGGGAAAAGCGGTTGTGGAAGGGGTACCGCCCTTATCGACCGGGGCTACCAGTGGCATGAGGCCCAGGGTGCACAGTGGGCCGGAAGACCGCGCAGGCGGCCAAAACGCGTTTCAAGCTCCAAAGTCGCTAAATGGGACTAGAGTCAAACCTGAGACCCTGCCACTTGATTCCTCGTTCAATGAACAATCCATTGGTGGGGTCACACGTACGTTCGATTCGAGTCCCATTCGGTGACTGTGGAGCTCAGAAGGCCGAGAGTTTTGGCTGCCCGCACTGACTTCTAGCCCACTGTGGGGTGAGCTGGGGGGGGGGGGGGGGGGCACCAGCTGAGCAGCAGGTAGCAACCAGCCCCTGGGCCTGCGCGCTGCGATGGCGGTGCGGTGCAAGGGGCTGCTCTGGAGGGCTCGGCCTGGCGACGCGGTTCGCCGTGAGGTACCATTCAGGGGGCACTGGGTGACTCGGCGGACGGACGGCCCGGACGGATGACGGGACTGTTCGCCCCAGCGGACTTTGACTACCAACCAAGGAACACGAAAAAGGTCACGGTAATGTCAGATGGCAGGTGTTAAGATGAAATCATAACCGACGGTCAACGTCAGCGTCTTTTGACGTTAAACGCATGTCAATTGATATCCTGTACGAATGTGACATCTTTTGTTCCGAATTTGACACAAAGTATACCCTGTCAAATTCAGGTCATATGGGGTCACTGATGAAGAGCGTCACTAAATTTTATCAATTTTCGCTCACTTCACGCCAACTTGACCTGTTTCTGTTTTCTGGGCACTGGCCAGCGCCTTGTCCATACCAGGTAGGCCCCAGGGGGCTGAAACACCTGTTCACGTCTCCTCTCTCCCTTTCCCTCTCTCTCTCTCTCTCTCTCTCTCTCTCTCTCTCTCTCTCTCTCACTCTCTCTCTCTCTCTCTCTCTCTCTCTCTCTCTCTCTCTCTCTCTCTCTCTCTCTGTCTCTCCCCCCTCTCTCTCCCCCTCTCCAGAGATGGGGATACATGGCTTGTCAACAGCGGCACTGGAGGCGTCGCTAGGTCGCCGCGCCGGTCTGGCCCACTGAGCGCGGCGGTCAGACCGGCGCCTCGTCGCGGCGCTTCGCCGGTCGGTCGATGTGGCGCTGCAATAAGTCGCAGGTCGACGCCGGCGGCGCGGGGCGAGTGGGCCGGCCTCGAATAGTGCTCCTTCCCTCTCACACCCGAACGGCAACGCCCCGTTATGTGTGTGTGTGTGAGAGAGAGAGAGAGAGAGAGAGAGAGAGGAGAGAGAGAGAGAGAGAGAGAGAGAAAAAGAGAAAGAGAAAGAGAGAGAGAGAGAGAGAGAGAGAGAAGAGAGAGAGAGAGGGAGAGAGAGAGAGAGAGGAGAGCAGCGTTCGGAAACGGCCTGCAGGGCAGGGGGCACGCTCGGCGAGACATCGAGGACGATTGAATTTGTACTCGTTTATAGTATAGACGCCCTGTGCGGGACGTGCCGCTGCGACGGCCCGCTCCCCGTCGCCGCGCGAGTCGCCAGGAAGGCCGGCCGGCGAGCCTCGGCTGTACTGCCAGGGACTTGCCTTGTGAGTGGGATTGCACTAACTGGCGTCCCCGGACTCTGTGTCTGTGTGTGTGTGGGGGGCGCTGGGAAGTTCCTTTACGTTTGTACTTCATGCATGACATTCTGTGTGCACTGTATGAAATGCAACTCGATGTATGATTCTCATGCACGGTGATGCACGGCCCCTTTCGTAATGAATGTCGATCAGGTCTCATTGTGCGTGACTTTTGTGAGACACGTTTTGTATTTTGCTCCCAAAAAAAGGCGTTTCATGAACGAGGATAATTGGATCAGGATCACCTATGCATTTGCTTGAAACTGTAACTTCAATCGTAATTTTCGTTTTTGTTTACAAATTAATATGGACTCAAACTGAGCCACTATGGGTACTTTGAGTTAGAATTTATGCAAATCACCGCTCTCAATCGTAGTCTGTCCCACCTAGTCGTCGGCGCACGTCTTTGTATATTATGGCAGCGCGCCTGCGAAGCCTGGGTAGGCTATCCGCAGAGCAGGTGGGCGTTGGACTGCCCACCTCACAGGCGCGAATGGGAAAACTGTTCCTATAGGCGAAGTCCCTGGAAAACGCCCATGTATTTTCTGTAGCCCTCCTGAAAAAAACAGGAACCGTTTTGGCCGAGCGTAGTTTGACCCATTTTGTCGTATACGGCTCCTTGTTTGTTGGCACAAAGTGCCCCAAGGGCTGTTGCGGAGTGCTTTTCTTATCCTGATTCTACTTGAGAGTTGATGGCGCTTAGTGGCGCTTCATAACCTTGGTCTCATTTTGTAAGTTTTGTGGAGCCTGGCTACCTGACAGAAACACAGATCGGTCTGACCATGAGAGAAGGGCGACCTGGAGTCATGGCAAGCACAGTGGGGCAACGGATATCGCCACTTCTCTCATGGACAAACCCACTGTGGTCCCTGTTCACTCTTAAAGTCTTACAGTGAAAAAATCTCCAAGTGATGACGATCTTCAAGCTACGGTGAAGTGAAGACTCTCCATATCATGAGGCAAATTCTCCAATTTTAGATGCTGCAGCTAAATTTGTCACTTACCTTCAAATATTCATCGGACCTTAGATATTTTATCGATTTTCTTTTCTCTTGTGGAGAAAATCTCCTCCACGATATGTTGGTTCAGCCTTTCACCGTGAGACATTTAGAGTGTTCTTCCTCTGTGTCGCGGGAACTGTTTCGGCGTGCGCGGAGTGAGACGAGATTCGCGGAAGAGGGGCGTAATTATTACTATTCCTGCCGTGCCGTTTGGAAGCTGCGACTGTGGCGGCACGACATCCCAAGCCGCCTGTACCGCCCCCCACTGCACAGTGGGCGGAGGTGGTCAAAATCTCCGACGTGTTTTGAGCTTCAGAATCGCTGAATGGGGCTCGAACCGAACGTGTAACCCCACCAATGGATTGTTCTCCGAACGAGGAATCCGTTTGTGGGGTCACACGTCCGGTTCGAGTCGACCTCAAAACGCGTCTAGAATTTTGGCCGCCTACGCCGGTCTTCTGGCCCACTGTGCAATGTAAGTCGCGGAGGCGAGACGAGAGGGCGGTAATTTCACTTCATTTCTGTTGACTTGTGACCGCGCGAAGCGCGGAACAGTGCGCGTAGAAGTTCGATCCCAACCCGAGGGTCTGGGAATTTCGGACTGGAAAGAGAGGCCTGAATTCATTACAGTGTGCACGGGGCGGCTATTGCTGGGGCCCCAGGCCGTAGGCCCTGAGGTTAGGGGACGCTTTTGCTTGACAGCCGGCGGCGTGTCTGTGTGATGGGAAATATTTTGGATCACGCTGGCCTAGGAAAGCACACACAGGCAGCCCCCTTTCCCTCAGAGAGGGAGCGCGCGCGCAGACACACACTCACTCACGCGCGCTCACGCGTGCTTGCTTACGTGAGGAGCGAGCGGCGTCACGCGGAGGCCGTATACATTTCTTATGGGTCGCTTTTCGTGGCTCTGGTCGCCCTTTACTCGATACTCTCTTCATACCGAATGCACATACCAAACAACGCGAGGGCATCGGGAAGACCGTGCACGCACTAGTCCGCTCGTTCGCACGCACACGCCGGGGGGATACAAGGAGCTGCCAGCCTGGGGTGCCGCGCGTTTATGGTCAAATCCACTCACATCGACACAACACACACACACAACACACACTGAAAATTGAAGGGTGTGAGTTGTGACCAGGGAAATTTTCTCAACTTCTCGAGATAGGGATTAAAACTCTCACCAAATTATGGCATTAATCAGATAATCGTTCCAACAACCCCTTAAAAATTTGGAAAAACATTCTTACCACTTCATGGCGAGGGTTACCGATCCTGGACCGCTTTAGATGTGAGATGATTTTCACTACTCTGTTGTTTTTGACCACGAGGTTGGCTCAATTTCTCACCTTTGAGCTTTTAGCGCGCACGCACACACACACACACACACACACACACACACACACACACACACACACACACAGGCGGACACACATACACAGAGACAGACACACACTAACTCACACGCACAGCGCGTTTCGCTCAGATCGGTTTTTACGAGTGCCGCGTCGTGCAGTGTTTGATCGGACGTTAGCGTTTATTGCGTCGGCCGGAGATTGGCCCGTCTTGCGCGGCACCCTCCGAGTCGAGTCGGTTCCCGATGCATAGTGGGCCAGGAGACCGGTGCAGGCGGTCAAAGTCCCAGGCCGGTTTTGAGCTCCAGTCGCTAAGGACTCGAACCGAACGTGTGACCCCTTCAATGGATTCCTCGTTCGGAGCGGTTCGGAGAGCAGTCCGTTCGGTTCGAGTCCATTCAGCGACTTTTGGAGCTCAGAACCCAACCTGGATTTTGACCGCCTCCAGCCATCTTCTGGCCCACTGTGCGATGGCCGCCGCCCAACGCGCGCGCGGATAGCGGCCGTGGGGTTGATGCTTTGAGCTGGCGAGGCCCGCTTCCTCCGTTTTCGCAGGATTAATAGTCATAAAAATGGGAATGGCGAAGCGGCTCTGTCGGGGAATCGACGCACCGCGGCGCGTTCGGAAAAATTTCTTTCATCGAAGCTTTATGGAATGTTCAGCCGTGCACTGTGTGTTAGTGTGTGTTTGTTGGTGTGTATGTATGTGTTGTGTGTGTGTGTGTGTGTGCGCACGCTGCACGGTTGCGATATCCAGCGCGCGGTGGCAATCGCGCCTGGCGAGTTAAAAGGGACCCACTGTGTGTGTGTGTGTGTGTGTGTGTGTGTGGAGTGTGGGGAAAAGGGGGCGGGGGCGCATTTGAGCACGTACAGAAAGGTGCGGAGTCAAATGGGGGAAAGGGGAGGGGGGAGAAGGGTCGCGGAATAAAAAGAGCAGGGCATAACAGAGTGGGGCACATTCCTTGCATGTTTGAGTTTGGCCATGGTTCAAAATACCCCCGCAGCGAATGCATTTGACACTGGCGGCGCGGCATGGGGCAGAAATAACAGCTGTACACAAGGGGTGTGTTCTTGCTCGAAGAAAACGAACGGCTTCAGCGAACAGCGGGTAGAAATGTGTGGCTACATTGCGTTCGATCGGTATTAGCCGCAGGGTATCTGGTTCATGTGCTCTTTGAATTAACTTTGAGAGTTATTGTAAAATCATGGGTTTTGTCCTTTTTTATTCCGAGACATCTAGAAAACATGCAGTAGATATATTCTGCATAATAATTAAAACCTAGTTTTTCTATGTGATACTAAGGTTTTTCTTTCTGATACTAAGGTTTCCTTTGTATCTTACTTTGAAAATCCAGAAAAAAAGTGTTTCATGAAGAAGTTTTGCTTCGTATTATGCTTGCGCCGAATTGACTGTACCGTGACTTCAATCCCATTGTGAGACAGTTATAGTGTAATCTCCTCATGGCAATATAAGTTTCAGTCTTCTTTTGTCGTCAAAAGTATCTCTGTGCTCGTTTCTTGTTTGTGTACGGAGGCAAGTTTCTAGTGTGATGTAAAGCAATCGTCGTCGAGCCAAATAGTCAAAAAACTTGGGCGCTCTTTTGAAACGTGCACACGGGGGAATGCAGCAGTCGGCGCTGCGGGGATAGCGAGACGGGGCAAAGCCGCGTGTCATGTGTCGCCTCGGATTTACGCCCAAGACGCTCGCGCGACGCTCGCACGGACATGTCCACCTTTTTGTCGATTTTGTCTCAGTCTTTTTTAGTTTCAGCGCGATGCACAGTTTTGTGTGGCCAGACCGTTGGTCAGGTCAGTTTTTAACAAACGTTCCGTGTTTTGTGGAAAATCGACTTTGTAGCTGCAACTGGTCAAAACCGAGGGGAAACAACTCCAAAAAAATGTGTACACCGAAATTTATGGACAATCTTGATTTTAAGTCCTATTTCTCCAAAATTTAAGAAAGTTAGTCAAAATTCAAAGAAATTCTTCGAAAAAACAGTGAAATTCATATCGAATCTCATAGGGGTTTTGGCTGTAGTTCATTGCAATTCATCCGAAATTCATGTGAAGCTTAACAATTTGTTTCACTGAAAACTCAAAGTTATTTCCCCTTGGTCAAAACTTTACTGTAATTTTGCAAGTGGCGTCTGTATGAAGTTGGCAGGAGCGGACTGAAGCGAGTTGAAGCGCGCGGCGATCGAGACAAAGACGCTGGATCTACTTCCGCAGGGCGGGGCAGTAACGTGCCTGCAGCAGTGTAGTATACAGCGCAATCACAGCGCGGTGGCCGACGCAGGGAATTAAGAACGCGTTTCCGGACTAGGGACCCTAGGTGCTGGCAGGCGGCCCAGCCCAGCTCTATGACGTTTGGGCTGCGTTGCCTCCACCCGACACGGTCACACGCACGCACACGCAGTCAGACACACATACACACACACTCACACGCACTTGTGCGCTCGCGCGGATTTACATGCGGCAGCAAATCCTCTACCATTATGATGCCCAAGAAATGACTGCGGCAAGCCACCTCACTTTGAGCAGTGAAGGTGCGTGGAAGAACCGCCCCGTTCAGTCTGAGGGTCCGCCTCAAGGTCTGCCCAAAGGCCTTTCCTAAAGGTCTGCCAAGACTGCCTAAAGGTCTGCCTGAAGGTCTGCCAAGGCTGCCTAAAGGTCTGTCTGAAGGTCTGGCGGAAGGTCTGCCCCTAAGGTCTGTGTTCATCTGACATAACAACGTGTGTCATATGAGAAACCCATAGTAGATACGCTGTATGTCAGATGACCACAGAGGTCTGTCTGCAGGTCTGCCCGAGGGACTACCAGTATAAGGTCTGCCCGAAAGGCCTGCTCGAAAGGCCTGCCCGAAGGTCCGCCGGGCCTGCTCGGTGCTGGCGGTGATAAAGCATTCCATTGCTGGGCTCCACACTGTACTGTAGCACGCTGGTGCGCATTGGCAGCGTGCACTTGGCGACTCCGGACCGACGGGGGAAATAACTGCCCACATTGATAGCATAGAATACGGACACATTTCACATTCAGGTGGCTAATAAACGCCTGAAAGTAAGCAAAATCTGTGGCGGATAAGAGCAGAAATATTACTTACTCTCAATTCATAGTACACTAAATTGTACAGTGGGTCACCCGTGGCCAGGAGGTCCCGTAGGAACACCCTCTGAGCACATGACAGTTCCAAGGTCCATCGTTCAACGGCGGGCGGCACATTCCTGGTGACGTCCCGTCGCATCCCGTCCGTTTTAACGCGAATGAGCCAGGTCTGGGCGTGATCGAGGGCGCAACGTTAAGCTGCATGCATTCAAGCTGAACCCCTACGCTTGAGGACCTTTGGGTCTCTTTGAGGTGTTGACAAGGAAATGCCCCTATGCCTTTAGAGAAAAGGGATATGTGTGCCGAGGCACATGAACAGTTATGGGCGTGAGAGGATAGTATATAGGCGTAAAGAGAAGCTCTAGTAAGAAAAGCTTTAAGAAGACTACCTGTTTCTATCCCACGTTGAAACGAATGTGACAATATATTCGCACGAGTGTGACGTCATATTCCTGGAATACCAATGCGCTCATCGTGTCCCCCCTGCTCCAATGCGACGATACGGAGCTCAAAACGCCGTAAGCCGCACTATCTCCTACACTCTCAATGTCTTACGAAGAAATTTCCCATAATGCGAAGGAAATGGCGCAAGCATAATACGAAGGCAGTTTTCCTTCGTATCACAAAGGTTTTTCTTTGTACCTTACAATGAAAACCCTAAAAAGATTCGTGTTATGGAGGAATTTTGCTTCGTATTTTGCTTGCGCCGAATTCACTGTAACGTAGCTAAAATTTCATTGTAAGACATTTAGAGTGTATGGCCCAGCCACCCACCGCACTGTGCGCGGCAGACCGAGCGGCAAGCTGCATTCAATTATCGAATCGTTGTAATGACGAGTGTGTGCTGGGCGGAGAAATCCCCTTTGACCGTCCTTGTTTCGGTCAAGGGGCTCCCGAGGGAGCGTCCTTCTAGTCCTCGGCGGCCGGGGTGGGAGGGCCGTCCAGCCTTTCCTTCCCGTCCATTTCTCCCTGCAGCCGCTGCTCCCGCGGGAGCCCCGCAGCCGCGCAGCCTCGCGCAGCCTCGCGCACAGTGGGCCAGAAGACTGGTGCAGGTTGCCAAAACTCTGGACGCCGTTTTCAGCTCCTAACTTGTGACCACACCAATGGATTCTTCGTTCGGAGAGCAATTCATTGGTGGGGTCAAACGGTCGCTGCAAGTCCCATAAGGCGACTCTGGAGCTCACAACGCGTCTAGAGTTTTGGCCGCCTGCGCCGCTCTTCTGCCCCACTGTGCCGCGCCTCGAAACAGGACCTGCTTGACTCTGGGTCCCAGTAGCCGGCCGCGTGAACAAATATTTGTCTTCGCCTCCGACGGGGAAAGAAAACGGCCGAATCCAGCCGGATTATGGCGGCGGTTGCTTGAGCGCGCACAGTGGGCCTGAAGATCTGGACGCGGCCTAAATTCTGGACGCGATTTGAGCTGCAGAGTCGCTTAACGGGACTTGAACTGATCGTGTGACCCCACCAATCGGTTGCTCTTCGAACGAGGAATCCATTGGTGGGGTCACTCGCTCGCTTCGCGTCCCCATCTGTCGACTGCGGAGCTCTAAGCGCGTCGAGAATTTGACCGCCGGTGTTGGTCATCTGGCCCACTGCGCGGCGGTCCGCTCCCTCACTCTCGCCCGCGCGTGAATCTTGCGTCTCGTTTTGTCACACTGCCAGAGGGGGGTCTTTGGCTTTGACAGACTGGCGCGACGTTAATGGAAGTTGTAAAACCGCGAGACTGAAAGACTGAAAGGCCAACGGCTGTTCCGCGCGAGCCGCTTCTCCACCGTGACCAGGTAGCGTGTGCAGCGCTGTGCACAGTGGGCCAGAAGACCGGTGGACGCGGTGGAGATAACGGACGCGGTTTGAGCTCCAGAGTCGCTAAATGGGACTCAAACCGAACGTGTGACCCCTGCAACGGATTGCTCGCCACTCGAGGAATTCATTGGTAGGATCACACCTGTGGTTCGAACCCTGTGTAGCGACTCTAGTGCTCAACTACCGTCTGGAGGTTTGTCCGCCTGCGCCGGTCCTCTGGCCCACTGTGCGTACTGTGCGGCGCTGCGGCGGTGCGGCCAGCTGGCTCGGCTGAGCGGAGCAGCGAGCACAGCCGGGCCGGCGGCCGCAGCCGAGCCGCGCCGAGCCGAGCCGGGCGGCAACAGCTGATTGTCAGTTGCAGCTGGAGGCGTGGAGGAGCTGCTGGACGCTGCGTTCGCCGTCTCGCCTCGACGCAGCCATCAGCTGGGGGCCGCGCGTCGAAAAGAGGAGGGGGGGGGGGCTGTCTGACGGCGCGTCCGTGTGTCGTGGATACGCCCTGCGCGGTCTTGGTGCTGCAGGGACTGCACTGGCGGTGCTCGACGGCGACTCTTGGCGCCGCACCACAGTGGGCCAGAAGACCGGAGGAGGCGGTCGAAATTCCGGACGCGTTTAGAGATCTAGAGTCTCTGAATAGGACTCGAACGCGTCGCGTGACCCCACCAATGGGTTGCTCTCCGAACAAGGAATCCAACGGTAGGATCACGCTCGGTTCGAGTCCCATTCAGCGCCGCTGGAGCTCAACACGCGTCTTATGTTTTGGCCGCCAGCGCCGGTCTTCTGGCCCTCTGTGCGCACCCTGACCCGCCGTGGCCACCGACGCGACGGCCACCCCTAGGCCTGCCTCGGCCGTCGTCTCGCTAATCGCGGCGTTTTAGCCCGTCTTAGCGTCGGGTGGGCGGTGCGGCAGCCCACGGCCGGCTGGACTTGCTCCGCCGGCTTGCTCGGCTCGGCCTGGAGGGCTTGCGCCGTGCCGCCGCGCCGTGGCGAGCCGGCTGGCTGCTAGCCTCGCGTCGGGGCTCGCTGCGCGTCGCGCTCCCACTTCGCCGTGGCTCGGCTCCGCGCGGGTGGCTCGGCCGCGCTCGGCGGGCCGCGACTCGGCTCGGCCGCGCTCGCCAGAGTGGCTGTACAGCTGCCGGGCTGGCTGGCTGCGCTAGCTTGACGGACGACAAAGTCAGTGTGCGCCGGGACGCCATCGACGAAGGAGCTGCGCGCGCGCTCGCCAAAGTGACAGTTGGCACCTGACAGTTCGCGCGAGTGGAAAGGATTACAGTGACGTCAGAGCGGCGCAGCGGCCCGGGCGCGTCGTCGCGGAGGTGAGTCTGACGGCGGCGTGGCTGCGGCCGCGCGCGCCGCGCCCTGCGTGTCTCGGCGCCGCTCGGCCCGGAACAAAGAGAGGGCTGTCGGGGCTCACAGTGGACCTGCGGATGACGAAAGGTCGGTGCTGTCCGAGTCAGCGGCGCCGTCCGGCGGGGCCCTGGGTTCGAGTCCCGGCGCCGGCGGATCACTTTCGCTGTCGTCGGCACCCCGGAGGCGGCGGCGCCGCGGCGCGCGCAGCACCCTTTGTCCCGGAAGGGGAGGCGCGGCGCCGAGCGGAGCGGGGGCCGATCGAGCCGGGCCGGCGCTGAGGGCGGCTCGACGCTCGGGCCGGCGTCGGCGTCGCGACGTCTCGCTTCGTCCCGTCAGGTGATCGATGGGCAGACGGGCTGGCCGCACCGGGCTGCGTGGTCCGGGTGATGCAACTCGAGTGCACCTCACCTCAGTTCATTGGCAGGACCCAAAGGCTCGGCCCACTGGCTCCGGCCGCTTGCGATGAGCGCCGTGTCGGAAGGGCCCCAGCGAACAGTGGGCTGGAAGACTGACGCAGGTGGCCAAAATTCTAGACGCGTTTTCAGCTTTGCTCCAGAGTTGCGAAATGGGACTCGAATCAAACGTGTGACCCCACCAATGGGTTACTCGTTCGGAGAGCAATCGATTGGTGGGGGCAGACGTTCGATTTAAGTCCCATTAAGTGACTCTGGAGCTCAATAACGCGTCTAGATTTTTGGCCGCCTCTGCCGGCCCACTGTGCGCCGCCGGCCAGGTGAGGAACAGCCAGGCCCGCCGGGAAGTCAACCATGGTGTCACGCGTCCGGGAATTCCGGGAGAAGCCGGGAAAATGAGACGCCGGGAAAACTCCGTGAATTTTGCTTTAAATTCTGGGAAACTTAAAAAAACTGTCAGATTAACTGTATATTTGAGATCAAAGGGCAGTAAAGTTCTTTTGTTGCGAACGACCCCTCTGGTGGTCATTGTGTCATAGTAAATTTTGGCATTGAAAACAAAGATTGCTCAGTTTTTGAGTCAATTTTCCTTTTATTTTTCACCGCATTGCAGTCATTATCAGGTATGTGGTTGCAAATATCCGGGCATTCAGTTGAAAACAACCCGAAAAAATACGGGGAAACACCGGCAATTTAAAATCCCCGCTCGACACCATGCAACCACCAAAAGTCTTATAGGTGACGATTCTCCCTATTGCTGAAGTGATACCATTTTATGTTGTCGCAGCGGACTTATAAGTTCACCTCTGAAAGTTCACTGTGCCTTATTGATATTTTGTCCAATTTCTTGCGAGGTTGTATAGAAAATCTCCACCGTAATATGTGGGTGTGCCCTCTGATCGTAAGACATTTGTAGTGTGAGACGTAGGGAACTCCTTTGCCAAGTCCCCGAAAAACTTACATAGCCGTAGCCTGGCAGAAAAAAAAACTTGCTCGCTGTAAATTTATTTTGTTGCCGAGTGTCAACAGCTGGGCAAGTTTCAAAAGTCATTGGAATTCGGGACAAAATTTCTGACGAAAGATGCCTTCATGTGACACACGAGCAAAAAAAAGGAAGCGTTTTGAGTCATGGTGAGAGGTGACAAGGAGATCGGTTTCAAATTTCTTGACTCTTGCAACGCACCGTTTACTTTACATCGTGCGTGCACATGGGTACTCCAGTAGAATCGATGCTCCTGCATCTACTTCTGCGCTGTTCTTTTTCGTTTTGGTTTTCTGGGGAACGATTTGTGGCGAGTACGGTTTTCCTTTCGGTTCCGCTTTCAATTTTTCACTCCACTTCCCTTGGAGGCGGCCCAAATGTCGGCTGCTGCCCCTTACGAACGTGGCAAATTTCCCCACGTCCTCGTGCTACCTGGCAGGGCAAGGCAGGCCGGGCACCCACCCTCCGCCGTGGTATAAATGATGCAATCCGGCCGTGCTGCTATGTGCCAAGATCTGAGAGGAGAAGATTCCACCACCCGTCCCGGCCGGCGCACAGTGGGCCAGAGGACCGCCGAGGCAGCCAAGACTGAAGACGTGTTCTAAACTCCACAGTCGCTGAATGTGACTCGAACCAAACGTGTGACCCCACCAAAGGATTCCTCGTTCGGAGAGCAATCCATTGGAGGGGTCACGCGTTCGGGTCGAGTCCCATTCAGTGACTCTGGACCTCGAGAGTTTTGGCCGCCTTGACCGGTCCTCTGGCCCACTGTGCGGCGCGGCCGCGTCCTGCCACGTCCTGCCCTCGTCCGGCCCACCGCGTCGCGCGGACAGCACCGCGGGTTCGTCGGCGCGCGCGAGCGAGCGCTTTGCGGGGGTCCAAGACTTGACAAAATGACGGATTTTAGTGGCCGCGATAAACGGCGCGAGTTATTGTTGAAACGCGCCGCGCGATTTCGCTTTATGATTCCATCCCGGCGGCCCGCGCTCGCATCGCACAGTGGGTCAGAAGACCGTTTGATTGCAGCCAAAATCTCAGGCACCTTTTGAGCTTCCTGAGTCGCTAAATGTGACTCAAATCGAACGTGCGATCCCCACCAATAGATTCCTCGTTCAAAGATCAATCCATTGGTAGAGTCACACGTTTGTTTTCGTGGCCACACGCTCATTTTCTTACGATAATACGAAGATTTGTCACCGTAAGGTATGCTTAAATTTGCACATACGTATTATGCATAGTTGTGTACGTAAGGTAATGCATGATTTACCCCGTATTATACATGTTTCGTACATAAGGTACGCATGATCAAGCGTAAGGTACGATGAATTTTATTGTAGTATGCATGTTTTGCATTTTTACGTATGTTACGCAGACCGTTTCAGCGTAAGAATATGAGAGTGCATTAGTTATTGCCACGTCCGCGGTCTTCTGGCCCACTATGCGCCGGTGGACGATTAAGTGCGTTTGCGAGGTGTACACATTGAAGCCGGAATTTGGGCGCTCCGCGAATGTCGTGACCTGAGGCACCTTGCTAACGTCACTCTGTCTCTCTCCCACTGTCTCGTCTTTTCCTACTGTCTCTCTCCCACTGTCTCTCTCCAACACACGGCGCGGCCCGGCTAGGGATGAGACGGAGCAATGACAGATTGGAACGCGCTTCCCGCGGCCAGCGGCCGGCCGGTGCGCGGGGTTGTCCTGCGTGAATGATGGCCTGGAGGGAGCGTCGCCGCCACCTCGTGATTTACGGACGTCCCCTGCTCGCGGTGCCTCATTTTATTTTTCGGCCTTTTCCTTTTTTTTTCTTTCTTTTTGCTCCGTTCGGTCCACGCCCCGTCTGTCAATCTTCATTCGTGCTCGGGGAGGCGGCCAAAGCCAGATGAGCCAAGGCGTTAGCCAAGGCGCTGCTAAAGCCCTAAATAGCCCGCCGGTTGCCAAGCCGGCGTCGCCGGGGCTTCGGCTTCGGGTTCGGCCGGCCGGTGGCGCGCCAGCATTGTTGCTGCTGCCCATCTGATGGGGGCACGCCCGGCACCGGGGGCGCCTGCTGCACGGTGGGCCAGAAGACCGGTGGGGGGGCGGCCAAAATTCTGGACGCGTTTTGAGCTCCAGAGTCGCTGAACAGGAATTCGTACCGAAGCGGGACCATATCAATCGTTTCCTCGCCCAAATTTGGGTGATGGTGCTCCATCCATCGTCCAAGAAGGAAATCTCACCAAATTTTGGCGATGAATAAATCCTTACCCATATTTTAGTGATAATATCTCGCCCATCGTGATCATGAAGGCTCTTTCATTCTCAGTGTCTCTGTCGGCTTACGCAATGAGCCCGCTTCGATCGCCGGTGTGTGGGAGGGACGAGAGAGAGAGAGGGGGGGGGGGAAGAAAGAAAGAAAGAAAGAAAGAAAGAAAGAAAGAAAGAAAGAAAGAAAGAAAGAAGGAAAGAAAAAAAGAAAGAAAGAAAGAAAAAAGAAAGAATGAAAGAAAATAAGAGAGAATGAAAGAAAATAAGAAAGAAAGAAAGAAAGAAAATAAGAAAGAAAGAAAGAAAATAAGAAAGAAAGAAAGAAAGAAAGAAAGAAAGAAAGAAAGAAAGAAAGAAAGAAAGGGGGCGGTAGGAGGGCACTCTCCGGAACAAACACACGTCCGCGTAATTATGTCCGGCTCGACGACTCGGTGCGTCCGGCTGTAGCATTTGTGAAACGTTTTCGGCGAGCGGCGGGCGGTGCTTGAGAGCGCTGCCGGCGGGCCTCTTTGTTCTCAAGGGGTGCCGTAGCGCTAGCGTCGTTTCGTGTCCACCCGCGAAGCGCAAAGTATGTAATTACCCTCTCGCGTCCTCAGCGCAGCACGGCGTGGCAATGCGTGGCACGGCGTCGCACAGAGGGCCAGAAGAGCGGCGCAGGAGGCCAAAACACTAGACGCGTTTTGAGCTCCAGAGTTGCTAGATGGGACTTGAACCGAACGGGGAACCCCGCCAATAGATTGCTCTCCGCACGAGGAATCCATTGGTGGGGGGTCACACGTTCGGTTCGAGTCCCATTTAGTAGCTCTGGAGCTCAAAACGCGCCTAGAGTTTTGACTGACCACCTGCGCCGGTCTTCTAGCCGATTGAGTGGCAAGGCGTGGCAAGGGTGGCAAGGCACGGCGTGGCAAGGGCGTTAGCACAGCCCGGTATGGCAGGCGTGGCGTCGGCAAGGCCGTGGCCAGAAGCCGTACATTGGCGTTTGCATTGGCCAGGTGAGTACCAAGTCATTGGGCGTTTGGGCTAAGGCGTTAGCACGCGTCGCGGGGCCGTGGCACAGCGCGGCGTCGGTTGGCCGGAGCGATAGTCGCGAGTGCGCGGGAGAAGTGAGGAAGCAGCGAGATAGACGGCGCCCGTTTAGCGATCGGTTTTCCAGCGGCCCCTCGCCTCGCTCGGCGGGGAACGCGGAGCCGCGGAGCCGCGGTAGCGAAAGAACGTTTGTGTGGAGTTCCGCTGGTTTGCCTGCAGCCTCCGTGCGGCAGCCGACCGCCGCCGCCGGTAGTTTTCGTTTCCACGGAAACTGGAGCGCTGTCCCGCGTCCGCACAGTGGGCCAGAAGACCGCTGCAGGCCGTTGAAAATCACGGGGGACGCGGTCCTAGCATTCAGTGGCCCCAATGAAGAAAGCGAACCGAACGTGTGACCCCTCCCCACCAAGGGATTGCTCTCCGACCGAGGAATCCGATTGGTAGGGGCCACACGTTCCGTTCGAGTCCTATTATTTAGTGACTCTGGGAAGCCCTAAACTCGTCTAGAGTTATTGTTACCGCATGCGCCTGGTCGTCTGGCCCCACTGTGCGATGCCCGCCTCCGAGTACTGCACCATGCGCGTTTAGATATCACTCTTTAGCTTGCCTTCTGATGGCTTCCCATGTTGATGGCCTCCTTTTTTCTTCATTTCCCTCCACCTGGCGGTGGCCTACACCGCGCGGTGCCTTGCTCGCGCTGCTGTTGCCGGGGCCTACTTGTCCATTCATTCATTTGGGAAATGATGTTGGTACATCCCGTAAATGGCACACAGTAATTCAACGCGGAATGTGACTGTCATGTTCGATAGAAAAGTGAATTTTCGATCACGTTTGATTGTATAACGTTAAACACAGTCGTCTAAATACTTAGCACGGCGACTCGGCCGTTAAAACGGAAATCTAACATTCGTTTGAACGAGGGCTCAACCAATATGTAGTCATCATAAATTTAAATGAACGTGACAAAAATACTCGTTTTTGAACGAACATGGGCGTCCCATTGAATAATTAGTAGTATTTGCCACAATTTTGATACGTAGTCTCACACACTTTTTGTGCACCTAGTGCAAAAATGTTTTTTTTTTTTTTTTTTTTTTTAATGCTGTCATTTTTTATAAGATCATTTTTTGCAAGATTTGAATGGACAGTGGGCGTGCACTGCCAAGTGTCTACGCTTGCAAGTGTCGACCACTTTTCGACCGACCGCTTTTGAAGTGTCGGTACACTGTTTGGTTGACACTTCAAGAGCGTCGGACAAAAGTGGTCGACAATTGCAAGCGTAGGACAAACTGGTCGACGCCTACAAGTGTCTCGACCTGTCCCTACATACTTGGATTGTGCAGTGTGTGTAGGGTTGTGCGGTCCGGCAGACTGTCCGACCCGAGCGTCCGTTAGCAAGGCAACGGACCCGAGACGGACCCCCCACCGCCTCTCGCCGACCTGCGGCGGGTTCATAATAATGATGTTTTATTTTTTTAAAAAAAAAAAAAATAATTGGGCGTATGTGTTTTCCCGGGATGTAGCGCGCGCTTGGAAGGGGGCTGAGCGCCCCGTGTGCTGGGCGCTTGGTGGGTGTGTGGGTACCCGGGGTGTACTCTAGAGAGTCATGATTGTGGTGATGATTTTCCATCTTATGATGAAGTTTTGAATGATATAAAAGTTCTCCTCCAATATTGATGAAATACTCTACACTCTGATGAAATTTCTCTACACTCTGATGAAAATTCCTCCTCATTCTGATGAAATTCTCTGTTTTGGTGATGAAGATTACCTCCACTTGATGATGAAGATTATCTCTTTACTGAAAACCAAAAACACCCGTTCCGGTCCCGAAATCCGCGGACGTGTTTTGTAGCTCTACGAGTCGCATGGGACTCGAACCGAACGTTGCGACCCCAACCAATGGATTGCTCTCCGAAGGAGGAATCCATTGGTGGGTTCACACGTTCAGTTCGAGTCGTATTTAGCGACTCTGGAGCTCCAAAAACGCGTCTAAGAGTTTTTTTGGCCGCTGCGCCGCGATGATGATGGATGCCGGTACCTCTGGCCCACTGTGCGCCCGCCCCATCCCCTAATTTTATTTTTCCCCTTTCTACTCCTGGGGCCGGCACAGCTGCGGTGCTACGGGCGGGGCCAGGGCAGCCAAGGTTAGTGGTTTGGTCCTATCGGTTGCGGGCCGAGATGCGCCACGGACCGATCGGACCAGGCCGCGCGCCCAAATGACCCCCTTCTGCGTTGATGCCCTTCGGCGGCGGAAACAATGGTGCCTCTCCTCCCTTCCCCCCTTTTCCACCTGCCACCGCCCGTTTCCACGTCGCAGAATTCGCTCTCCTTCCAGCTGAGGTCCACGGAAGGGTGCCCGGGCCCTGCGGGCTCGGAGTGTCCTCCTATCGTCAAGCCCAACGTGTGCTGCTATTTGTTTTTGATTTATTTAATTTATTTGTTTAATTTTCAAAAGTACGGGTTGACCACCCGCACCGGAGCACGTCTTCCCCTCCGCACAGCCTCTCCTACCTGCTGGTCGGCAAGGTTGTCTCAGGCCCGGATTTAGATCTTAGGGCTAATGAGGGGTAATTATTGCCGCCCCTCCCTTTATTGTCCCCGGATGTGGTACTATAGATAGGCCGCCCTGGAAGGTAGAGAAACAATGCGCTTTCTCTCTAAATGTTTTTGTACAAGTTTTGTTCGAAACTTCACAATTTTTATCTGTCCACATTGACACATTTTCGTACATATTTATACGTAATTTTGCACGAAGAAAATGAAAAAAATATGTGCATAGTTTCCGTGTGCAAAGTGTCTGGAACTAAAAAACTGTAATTGTCTCGTTCCAAAATTGTGCATAAAATGTAGTGTGTACTTTTCCCCTGTAAGTACGCTAAAAAAGCACTGTTTTAGTTATCCTTAAGAAAATCGCACTCGAGCGTGAAGAAAGATTTAGTCCGTGCGAGGCAGTTAAGTTGAAATTTTGTGACGCCTCGCCAGGTTGGGGTCGAGGGGGTAGGATGGAGAAAACAACTTGAGCGTTTTGCTCCATTTTCTCTGGGTGGGAAGACTTAGTTGCAAGCGGACGGGCGATCAGTTCGCTGTCCGGCCTCCTCGCAATAAGGCGGGCCAAGGTGCCCCCGAGCTGGCCGCCCTCGCTACAGTGGGCCACAGGAAGACTGGTGGTAGGCGGTCAAAACTCCTGAACCGCATTTTGAGCTCCAGAGTCTCTAAATGGGACTCGAACCAACGTGTTACCCACCCAATGGAGTGTTCCTCGTTTCGGTGGGCACAAGCATTGGTGGGGTCACTCCGTTTGGTTCGAGTCCTTTTATAGCGACAATGGAGCTCAATAACGCGTCTGGGAATTTGGCCGCCAGGGCTGATTCTTCTGGCCCACTGTGCCCCGCCCACGCCCGGGGCCAGGCGGTTCAAGCAAGACAGACCCACCGCGCGCCCCCACTTTTTACGATAACCCCGTCGAGACCCCAATTTTACCTATCTCGCAAGAAAGAAAAGTAGTCTGTAAATGGCGACTCTCAGCGCCGGCCGCCCGGATCGGGCGCGGGGCGGCGCGGGGCGGGATTGAGCGGAGGAACGTACTCTACTGTGTGCGTGTTTGGAGGGGTGCAGCAAGCAGGCGCCAGTTAGGCAGTTTCTGGAGCAATGCTTTCGTTTCAGTGTGCTGACTTGCATGGGGCGTTCCGTAGGGGTGCGAGTGGGGGACAGAGTGCTGAAGCACTGTTCGAGAATCTAGGCTCGTTCTCACCACGCCTATTCCTCTCTCTCTCTCTCTCTTCATATCTCCTCTCTCCTTCTCTCTCTGCTCTCTCTCTCTCTCTCCTTTACACAATTACACAATTTTCCACATGCGTACTTTTTCGTACAAAGTCGCATACAAAACTTTGCGAAATTTCGTACAATTTTTGTGCGAAATTTCGTGCAATTTATGTGCGAAATTTCGTACAATTTTGTACGAAAAGCTACGTTATGCGCGTATGTATACATGTTGCGCCCTGAAAAGTAACACGAACTTACCGAAAAGAACGGTGAATTCTAGCCAGTAAAGGAATTCTGTTCTTACTGCGTCTAACAGCTCCCTTGATCTGAGGGCGGTCTTGAGATTCTCTTTACACTAGACCTGGAGTGACGATACTTTGTTGGGAGATGTCTCCCCAACCATCCAGGATATCAGAGTGGCTTGTGGTCGTGGCATGCCAACAGATGCCATCTAACAGGCGCCGCTTTTTGACGTGTCTCCTTGCCGCCGCGTTCCGGTTCGGGGCGGTCAGAACAGACACCAGCATCGACCAGAGAATCGCGCACCTCCCCCAGCCGGGCCCGCCGCGCCTTGCCCACTGTGTCCCGCCCCCCGCCCGGCGGTTCGTCCCCTACGACCGCGTCTTGTTGAAATGACCGCGGAGGGAATTTTATCCCCGGACTCGCCCACGTTTAACCGGCCGGCCGTCCCACAGTTGGGCCAGAAGTACCGTTCGAGGCGGGTCAGGAACTCTCTTCACGCGTTCTGAGACCCAAACTCGCTTGATGGGACTCGAACCGAACGATGCGAACCTCACCAATCGACTCCTCGTTCGGAGGAGAGCGGATCCAATTGATGGGGTCACGCGGATCGGTTCGAGTGCCATTCAGCGACTCAGGAGCTCAAAACCGCGTCCGGGATTTTGGACCTCCTCCAGCGGGTTCTTCGGGCCCATCTGTGCGTCTGTCCACGCCACTGGCCATGCAGGCAGCGCCACCGGTTAAAGCTGCCGCTCTTTTCTCCAGCGAGCTGGTCTGTGTCGGGCGGACGGCTAGCAGCCGGAGGCATTGCCCGGGGACCGGCACAGTGGGGGCCGGGCGGCACTGTAAAGTACAGTCCGCCCAGTCTCTGTACACTTTTGGATGTACCGGGCGGCGGCGCGCCAAGGGAATGAGATGCGCCGTGCTTGCATGCCCGTGGAACGACCGTACTGGGTTGCCACACTACTCCCGGTATTTTTAAGTGTACTGTACACACGATTCCGGATTTTCCACGGTTTAACAGAAAAAAAGCCCTGCACTCAAAAAGTCTTTCGAAGGAAACGCACACCAATTTTTTTACAATATGAAGATATTTTGCGCAAACATATTATTGAAGCCATTTTTTCCTCGTAATATGTAAGCGTATTTTAATCGTATACCTTACAAAAAATAGCCAAAAAAGATTCGTTATTATAAAACAAATGATGTTCCAATTATGTTTGCCACAAATTTCTTCGATGCACTGCTGCGAAATTGACTGTAAAAAATTTTGAAGTGTTTTGAGTGGACTGTAAGAAATTTTTTTTCTTCTAATTTCATTTAAAGAAGTTCTATATTCTAAGAAGCAGCAAGATTTTATTTTCAATGTCAGTAATACGGACCAAAATTTTTAGATATGTGTTCCTAGGGTGTAGAGAAGAAAGATAACCACAAATTTTGAATTTTAACGGGATTGAAATGGTGGATGGTGGCCGCGTAAGCGGGTAAGGTCCACTTGTCGAAAAAAAACCACAGGGAATAGAACCGGTACAAAGCTGGTAGACAATTTGCCTGGTTGCACCGTTCCCCAATGAGCACAGTTTGTTGGTCCAGAGTACGGTTTTTAAATAACATGGGCTCTTACGGGAAGCACGGTTTTCGGGTACGGTTTTTCTGTACGCCGAAGTTACGGTATGACCGTACCTTTTCCCTGTGAAAAGTACGGCTTTTTTAACAGTGTCATTCTACCTTCGGGGAAGGGTAGGGCGTGGGTGGGTGCCGTCAAACCTGGACTGGGCGGCCTCCAGAGCGTGGCCCAGAGTGCGACCCTTGCCCGCTTGGCGCCGCTACCCACCGCCACGCCGCGCCACACAGTGGGCAAGAAGACCCGTGAATGCGGTGGTGGACGGGTTTCGAGCTCCAGAGTCGCTAAATGGTACTCAAACCGAACCAATACATTGCTCTCCGAACGAGGAGTCCATCGGTGGGGTCACACATTTGATTCCAGTCCTGTTTAGCGACTCAGGAGCTCAAAACGCGTCTAGAGTTTTAGCCGCCTGCGCCGGTCTTCGGCCCCACTGTTCGCTAGCCGCCATAGAGGCTCCAGGGCCGGCCAGGCCGACTTGCAAAGCCCCTATGACGTAACACCGTGGGGGTGGGGTGCTCTGAAGGCGCTATGCTAATTTGCGCGGGAAAGCGAAACCGATAGGCGCGCCGTCAGTATCACGCCTCGCGCACGCACATATGCTCACGTCGGCACGCACGGCACGCGCCTGGCACGTGCCTGGCACGTGCGCAGGCGTGCGTGAGAACTGACGACACACGTCCACACTGGGTCAAAAGACCGTTATGGCGGCCATAAGTCTAGACGCGTTTTTGAGCTCCAGAGTCGCTAAATGAGACTGGAATCGAACTTGTGACAATGGACTCCTCGTGTGGGGAGCAATCCATTGGTGGGATCACGGTCATTTGTTTCGATTTGAGTCCCATTTAGCGACTTTGGAGCTCCAACGTGTCGAGATTTTGGCCGCCCCAACGGTCTTCTGACCCACTGTGAGGCGAAGGTGAGAGCTGACGACACACGCACGCGCGTCGACGGGTAAATAACCTCTTGTTGGAACTCGCGTTCACGCCGGCCGAGAGACTTGTGCCGCAGCCAGCACAGTGGGCCGCCCGCGTCAAGGTGGTCCCGCGGCCAATTCCCGTGTACTTGCACACGCTCGCCCGCCGCTTAGTGGGTCTGATCCCGAAACCTCACTTTCAGCGCTCGGTCTTTCTCGCGCTCGCGGGCCGCGTCCTGCGGGATAGTGCGAGAGAGACGGTATGGCGAAAGCGCTTGGTTCGGCTTGAGCTGGCAGGGCGTAGGTGCGGGGTGGAAACGTGTTGGCTATTTTCGGGGCCGTAAACTAAACAGGGTGCACCTCGACCGCAGTGACGTGCCCCGCGCCCTGCAAGTGCACCCCTTCCAAACAATGGGGCTTTCCGAGCCAGGCGCCCTCGTTGTGGATGCGGGACTCGCCGCGCACACACACACACACACACACACACACACACTGGAATTGGTAGCGGATCCTGAATGTGTTTGTGCTTGTAGGTGTGTGACACAAAATCGTCTCTACTTTCGATGATGCCAAGGGGGATGGGGAAATTCGTGTTTTTATGCTACATTTAACCTTTTTGACGAAGCATATCTAACTTCTGGCATTGTGTGGTGTGTGGAAGGGTGCGGAGTGTGGATCTACTCGGAGGAGGATTGGGGGGGGGGGTCATGTAGTACACTCCAAAACCGTGAAAGTGCCCGCGCCGAACGAAAATTCCTAGATGTGTCCCCCCTCCCCGGTCAGGTCCGGACTGGATCCGCCCGCGGCTGTGTGTGGCCTGGCCCTCTACGCTACGTGTACCATAACGCAGTGCTTGCAAATACGACGCCGCATCGTAGGTCGGAGAACCGTTCAGGCGGCCAAAATCCCGGACGCGTTTTGAGCCCCCAGAGTCGCAACATGGGACTCGAATCGAACGTATGACCCCACCAACGGATTTCTCGTATGGGGAGCAATCCATTTTTGTGTGTGTTGGGGGGGGGGTCACACGTTCGGCCTCTCTAGAGCTCATAACGCGTCCAGAATTTTTGCCGCCTGTGCCGTTTTCTGACCACTCTGCGCTAGCCCGGAGGCACTGAAGGCGTGCCGCGAGTAGCCCACCGCGCTCGCAGTGTGCTTGCACAGCCCCTCCGGAAGCGCTGCGCGACGCCCTGGCGGTGACGCTACCGCGTGCTCGCGGGCCCCCACCACCACGCGGCGGTCTACCTGTTGGGACTCGTTTGGCTGAGTCACTTCACGTCTCAATCGGCGGAGGCACGGCATGGCACAGCATGGCATTGCGCGGCAAACATTGATAGTCCGGTCTTGGCCGCGCCACACGACACCGAGTCATCGCCTTTGTTTTACCGCCGCGCTCGGCCGTGGCGTGCACAGTGTGCCGTGGCGTATGTGCCGTGGCGTGGCGTGCACAGTGTGCCGTGGCGTGCACAGTGTGGCGTGGCGTGCACAGTGTGCCGTGGCGTGGCGTGCACAGTGTGCTGTGGCGTATGTGCCGTGGCGTGGGCGTGCACAGTGTGCCGTGACGTGGCGTGCACAGTGTGCTGTGGCGTATGTGCCGTGGCGTGGCGTGCACAGTGTGCTGTGGCGTATGTGGCGTGGCGTGGCGTGCACAGTGTGCTGTGGCGTATGCGCCGTGCCGTGGCGTGCACAGTGTGCCGTGGCGTGCACAGTGTGCCGTGGCGTGCACAGTGTGCCGTGGCGTGCACAGTGTGCCGTGGCGTGCACAGTGTGCCGTGGCGTGCACAGTGTGCCGTGGCGTTCACGTCCCTCTCACGCTGCCGGGCCGCGGCGTCTAGCCGCGTCGGCTCGCCCTTTGTTTTGAGTGGGTCAGTTGTGAGGCGACCCACCGGGTTCTGTAATCCGGTGGCGATCCTGCATCAGCCGACAGCTCGTGGGCGGCAGTTTCCGGTTCCGAAATGGCAGACGATTAATTGTCGTCTAGCCTCTCAAGTTCAAGTAGTGGATCTACAGCCGGTCACAGGTGGTGGTGGTGGTGGTGGGGGGGATTTTTGCGTACTTTCAGGGGCAAAGTGTCGGGATTTGTGTTCCTTTCAGGCGGCTGCCTAGGGGGGTGGGAGAGGGAGGGGTCCTTTTTCCCCTCCTTCTGGATTTGTGTTTGCGTGGGAACGTGGATTCGAATGAGGCATTTAACGAAAGGGGAGAGTAAGAATAAATTGTTGAGGAAAAGATCATCACATACGTTAACGTTAACCTTTCTTTTTAGCGGCCCCGTGAGCATTGATGGATTTTTTTTTCAACCCCTGCCCCCAGCCCCTACCGCATCAGAGTCAATTCTTGCCACTCTCCGTTTTCGTGGAGTACGTCCATTCACTGCATTGGGTAGTGGTGTGCGAAGCGGCCTTTTCCCATCTCGAATCGAATCGATTATTGGAAAACATCCGAATCACATCTATTGTGCCCTGATTTGATTACGAATACGAATCAAGCCAGGTCTTATAAGGGCTAAAATGAGTGCTTTTTTAAGTTTTGGTCTAAAAACTATTTAAATTTGAAATTTTTACATTTTTGTTTTGTTGTCGAATCGAATAGGACCCGATTCGAATCGATTCCGAAGCATTCGCACACCACTAGCATTGGGTTCTGGTTGTTAAGACTGCGCCAGGGCGCGCTAACGTTGTGACCTTCTCTCTGTCGCAGGGCGATGTGGACGCGCACGGAGGCGTCCAGCTGCTGTGCAGCCTGCGAGACTACACGGTGTACTCGTGCCTGAACGCGCGCAACCAGCTCCGCGCGCCCACCGAGTGGGGGCTCTGCCTGCGGCCCACGGCGCTGCACGCGGAGCGCGAGAACGACCACAGCCCGTCCGGCACCAGCATCGCCGCCACCAAGTGCCTGGCCTGCGACTCGGAGCACGTCCGGACGTGCCTGCTCACCGCCATGAGGCTCGCCAAGGTAGGGCCTGCCTGCCGGCACACGGAATGGGAAAGGTTGGGGCGCCCGCCCCGAGGGGTCGACAACTCCACCTTAGCTGCTTACGAGGGAGTATACCTGTATTACCTGTAATATAGGTAATATTAGTGTAAAATATAGTAATATAGGGGTAATATGGAGCCAAAATTGTGATAATATGCATATATTACATGGTAATATACAGGTAGTATAGCCACCGCGCACGAGGTAATACATGAGTTGTCGACCCCTCGGCACGCTCGCAAGGGGAAACTACTGTGGATATTGGAGCACAAAGCCAATGAATTTTAGTTGAATTTCGGGAAAATAACTACTAAATTTAGAGAAGAATTTCGATGCATTTTAATGAATTTGAGTAAATTTTTAATCCTCGGTGAATTTTGGTGTGCAAATTTGGCTGGAGTTATTCCCCCTAGCGAGCGGGGAGCCACCTTTGTACTAAAATAAGGGAAATATGTGCAGTTTTTCGTACGAAAATTGTGCGAAAAGTTCAAAGATTGACCAGACAAAACACAACATCGTGGAACTGGGGAAATTCAAGTAACTGGTTTGCGTCTGTCAGCTGCAATAGAGCATTCTAGTCGTCCCGAGTGAAGACTAAAAGTATCCCAAAACCGGAAATGGTGTTGGCAACCTAACCGCACACTTTTTCTTTCTTGGTCGATCTGCTACGACTAGATTACTGTATTCCGAACGATTGTGCGTACTTCTTCCGGATGCTTCATCATTTTATTTTTGCAGTATGGCCGCCAACTCCGGGAGAACTACCGCTCCTTCAAGAACAAGCAGGCGGAGAGCATCAATACGAAAGACTACAACAGCTACACCGTGCCCATTGTGAGTGGATCAAGCTGCAGAAGGGCGGTGAAGCCGTTGCACAGTGGGCCAGAAGACCGGCGCAGGCGGCTGAAACTCTGAACGCTTTTTAAGATCCAGAGCCCCATTTAGCGACTCTAGATCTCAAAACCGGTCCGAGATTTTGACAGCTTGCCCCGGTCTTCTGGCCCACTGTGCGTCGCAAACCTGGCAGCATTGCGTTACAGAAAAATGTTGTTCGAAACAACAAGTTGTATGACCCGATTCCGTGTCGTATTCCAGGAGAGTGTGCGGTCCAGGGTGGCCATGGACTTCACCGGCGCGGTGGGCCGCATTGTCGAGGACCCCAAGGAAGCCAAGGCGATCGCGGCGGCCGAGGGCTACTCCTGGAAGCGGCGGTGGCGGCGCATGAACCAGGTGCTGGGGCCCGCCGGCGTGGTCGCGGGGGCCGTGGGGGCGTCGGCGCTGGGGCTCGAGTCGGGGATCCACACGACGCAGCCCTGGTTCCACTCCGGCATGACGCGCGAGCAGGCCGCCCAGCTCGTCAGCAGACACGGCACCGTGGACGGGTAAGAGACGAGGACTGCTCTGTAGAGTGTACATGGTTCTCTGGAGAGTCAACCTCAAGGTTGGCGCTTATTACTATCGTCTACTTGACAGGCACACTGTTATTCAACGAATGTGCCGTCGTATTTGTTCGAATGTGAATTTTGTCCCGTTCGTTTGAACATGTCGTCACATTCGTTTGAATGTTGACCCACGTTCAAACGAATGTGTGACACCCTAATTTAACGGCCGCGTCACGTTCAAACGAATCTGACATCATATTCAAACGAACGTGAAAAAATTCACATTCTAACGAATATGACGTCACAATTGTCGAATAACAGTGCATGCTGTAAATAAGTGTGTACATGGCAAGTACACAGTGAAAAGACACTCTGAAAACCTAACAAACTATTTGGGCTTTATGCAAACAAAAGTAGCTAGTTATAACAAAGAATTTGGAGCACACATAAGCTTACAAAGTAAATACTTCGTAATTTACAAGCTATTTCCTCGCATAACGAACTATTATAAGAACTGTTAGCTTATGTACGCTCAAAATAATTTGTTATGACAAGCAACCTTTGTATGTTAAGTCGAAAATAGTTTGTAAGGTTTTCAGAGTGTAAACGTGGAGGAATCCCACTCGCGTAGCTCAACAGGTGTAGCCACTGGTCGGAATGGCCGCCTCGGAGGGATGCGTGCCACTGCTCTGCTCTCTGCCTTCGGCCGCGTCGTGGCTATACTCCGCGCGAGCAGCGACAGCGGCCGGCAGGGAAGACCGACCGCCGCGCCGGCGGCGATACTCCCCGCGCTGGGGTTCTGCCTTGCAGCGTCGTGACGTGTTTCTCCTTTTTATTGCAGCGTGTTCCTGGTCCGCGACAGCCGAAGCACACCAAGCGCCTTCGTCCTCACCTTCAAGTGCGCCGGCAAAGTCTTGCACACGCAAATACAACCGGTGAGTTGCATCCCGGCCCAAAGCTGCTCCTTCGAAATTTTCGGACCTTCGCTTTTAAAACGAGGGCGTAGATCTAGACTCTCATCCTTTAATGTACATTTTATTAGTATTCATTCACGTTTGTGCACATTAAGAGGCTTTCGTTAAGAAGCTTCACAGATGTGTCAAGACGAAATTGATAATGTAGTTTACAAAATAAATAAAAATGTTAATATGGTCATTTATGCGTACATACGTCAAAACGTTTTTTAAAAAAAAACCTCGGTACGAGTCTGAGAGTGTACCCTTCATTAAAGCATATAACTTCACTTCAAGACTTTACGCCCTTCTTGTAGGGTACAACTACGCTTCAAGGCATTTCCCCCACGCATTTATATAGGAGGAAAGGAGCGTTTGAGCTCTTGCACGCTCCAAGAAGGGTGTGCAGACTGTACGCTTCACGAAAGGCGTAATACTGCCCTTTAGTTTCACCAGTGTGCGAGTTTGTCCTTTACAATTTGTGTTGAACTTCACCAACCGATGCTCCTGTTGTCCAGGTGGTGGACCCCGTCCGCGACGCCATCTGTTACTCGCTGGACTCTGGCGTCACCAAGTTCTACGACGTACTCCAGCTGGTCGAGTTCTACCAGCTCAACGCGGGCTGCCTGCCAACGCGGCTCACCCACTACGTGGTGCAGTCGCCGGCCTTTCACAACAACAACAACAACAGCGCCGCGGGCAGCAACAACAACAACAACCTGAGCAGCTCGAGTAATTTGAGCACGACCAGCAGCGGCGGCGGCAGTCGCAGCAGCAGCACCCCGAGCAGCCCCTGCGCCTCGTTCCGGGGCTCGGGGGCGCCGCTGTTGTCGCCGGACACGACGGGGCCGCCCTGCGCCTCCTTCTGACACCACCCCGCGGCCCCCGCGGCCCCTCCCTCGCGGTGCGCGGGCCTGGCAGCGGCCCAGCACCAGCACAGCCACCAGCCGGGCCACAACCGCCACTACTGGCTGATCGTGGACCACAACAACAACGTCACCTGAGTGGTGGCTCCTTCTCGGGGACGCCCGGTGCGTGTCTCGTCTCACTGACTGTTGTATTTATTGACTAATCGATGTATACTTCTGATGTACCTTATTACCATACTTGTTCTTGTGTTGCTTTCCTTGTGACCTGTCAAGATTCCGCCTCCCGTAGGGCAGACAGGTCGAGGGTCCGCGTGTTTCTGTCAATGAGCGCCTACCGATCGTTGGTCAGAGCGGACGAACCTCGCTGTTGCAAAGCCACTTTGGTTTTAGTAATGATGTGAGTTTGAAACTTCTTCATCAGTTAATGTTCCACTACATCACATACAATCATTATATTTATGCCATGGTGCACTGTCTCAATTATGATCAATTTAAAACATCACAAACTTGTTCCAGGTCACTACCTGTAGGGACTGTTTCGTTGTAGGAACCGTATTTATTGATTTCAATTGAAAAAAATTTCAACTTATTTTAGGTATTTATCTTTTACTTTAGTATTTACTTTTAAGGCTGAGAACTTGATATGTAGCAGAATATAGTTCTGCAGAATGAAATTGAATTTTAGTGTTGAAGTACATAGCAGTACTTGTTTCATACATAGTAATTTAATGTGTGAACTCATGAGGGTAACTGGGGACTAAGAAGTCATTGCCAAGTTTCTTTCAGGGTAGTACATTCCCTGGTCAGAATTTAAGGTGCATTTGATGCCTTGCAGTAATTTAGACAAGAAGTTTAACACAAAATGTATTTTGTTTATAAACTAGATAATATGTTAACTTCGCAGATTAAAACGGTATTATTTCAGCAACAACACTTTTTTTAGAAGCAAGAAATAAATTCAATGTTACTTAATGTTTGCTGAAGATTTGCATAAGATGTTCAATGTTGTAGTGAGTTGAGAAAAAAGTTATATTTGGTGTATCATTGCATTCACAGTGCATTCAAATATTTTATTTTTTGAAAGAAATGAAAGGTTGACAATATTCAAATCTATTCAGACGAGTTTAGTGTGTTATCCTTGACTCGTGTGAGCTTTGGATCGTTCAGTCACCTAGTCACATCATTTATGACAGTTTTATCCTTTCTTTGTTAATATTGAATGCAAATCTTAAGCTTATTATATCATGTTTCTTCTACTGGCTCAGGCATCTTTAAAATTTTGCCTTTAATTTGTTGTTTTGAAGTTAAGTCCTTTGTCGGGTTCCTATCATTTCCCCCTCCCTACTTCTTGCTGCACGTTTGTTATCCCTACGGCATTTCTCAATGTGAATATAAATAAATCTAGTGTAAATTTGCATTAATTTAATTTTTATTTATTTGGTTTTATTATGTTGGTTATTTTAAATTTATTGTAAATGAAAAACAGGTACTTCTCAAGTTAGTGTGGTAACACTTGTCAGTTGATTCGTGTCATACTTCTACTGTTTAAGGTTTCTCGCCAAAGAAGCTAAACCAAAGCAACTTAAATTTCCTCTGTCCGGGTCAAATTGATTCCTGTTTACTAAGGTTTTAGCTCCACTGTCACTATAAGTTAACACGTAGAAATGCCATGTTCATTCTCTGATTTTCTACTTTTTTTTACCTTATGGGATGTTCATCATCATTTAGCGTTAGAGTGGAGGAGGTAGAGTCTTCTCACAAGCTGAAGAGTGAACTCTCTAGATGAAATTCTTTCATGTTAAGAAGTATTACATTTAAGTTAAACGTTGAGTCGATCGAAGTCGAGCCTTTTGCTTTTAGTATTTTGAGGCTTATTAAGTGCTTTTCTGTTGCTGGTGCTTAGTATTTAATGAGAGTCCTTCTTCAACTGTGATTATGTCTTTCTGCTTGAATTAATCACATTTAACTTGAACCACCCAATTTTGAGTTATTCAGTATTATTAGAGTTTAAAAAGTTGGGAATTGTTAAATGAGAAAAGACTGTGATTAGTCTAACAAATCTAGAAAGCTGTTAGGCTGTTCCATTCTACTGTATGTGGATGGATCATTGTACCTGTATCAAAAGCGATATGTGTTAGTAATGTTATTAACTATAAGAGCTGTTTGAATTCACTTATCAAACGCTCTTTCCTATACTTGGATTCCCATCAGATACAGCAATAATTCATTCTTGCTTGATGTTGGACAGATATTTAAGCATCCTCATTTTTCTCGTAAGTTACACTATTTAATGCCTTGAATAATGTCATCCCAACACTTACAACGTCCTTGTGTTTTCTCTTTTCTCCAGAACATGTTTGTTGTTGTATCTTCTCTGTAAAATTGGACAGATCGTTTTGTTAAAAGGATGTGTATCTCAAAATCTCAACATGATTTTTGGTGCTGATTTTCTTGTGACTTACCGCGTATATGGACTTTGTTTTGTGTGTACTTTTGAGATATTTATGTAATAATGTAGGAATCAAAGTCTCTGTTGTGATGTTCTCATTTCGACTTTGTGGAGTTAGATTGTTGATTGACTGAAATATTTTAAATTTACTATGGACTCTTGTCTCCTTATGTCAAATATCTCAAGTTTTTTCTTTTGATGAGTGCATAAGGGAGCATCCATTTGTGACGTTAAAAACAGAGGAGAGGGGGCTGAAATATTTTATTGCATAAATTGAAGGTCAGGAGATTTGGCCTCTGATGGAAAAAGTCCCAACACCGGCCCTTTCCCAATTTATGGACTCCTTGACGGACACAGAGAGACTGATATCAATTTATAGGAACAATATTATCTTGTTACGTCTTCAGAACCAACAGGGTTAGACTCCAGTCCACTCTAATCTTCAGCAAGATATTTCACATCTTGTCTCATGTTGATTTGTTGGTGAAGTTCAGCTTGTAACAACCAGTAACTTTTTGTGAAGAATATTTTATTTGGAATCCTTCGTGTGTCATCGTTTTAATCATGAAAATTCATTTACAACGGTCCGTGCAATGTGGCCACAGCTGCAAAGTTAAAGCTCTGCACTTTCATTCTTTTCTAGTCCGAACCCAAAGTGTTGTATAAACTCATCGAGTGGATACCTTGCGGGTGTCAGTGCCAAGGCTGTGCGGAATCCTATGGTCACCTGTATAATGAATTTTCATCTAAACATTATACTTATTGTTGTTATTGTTAAAGCTGAAAATGGAAAATGGACCTTTTCCAAATTTGTAAAAAAGAAACTTGAAAAAATATGACAAAAAAGAAACAAGTAAGGGAAAAAAATAAATTTCTTCCTTATACTGCGTTGTTAGTTTATTATTTTCACGGATGGCACATCGTCTGACTGTGCCACACTCCCCTTAACGCGAAAAGAAAAACGGCTACTGAAAAAAAGAACCAACCACACACCACTCGCTTTTCTTCTACTGAGCTGCGAAACGAACGTCTACCTTCCACTCCGAGTTAATTTGTGACGAGAGAGAGGCAGACAGACAGACATACAAACAGACTCTACTTTTACTGCCATGCGAAGCGCGCATGTAGCCCGTGCACACACATGTTTTGGTCTTCTTGATAATTTATCTGGCACAAACCTACCATCAGTCTAACTTAAGGCATGAGACACTCAGGTGCCAGCAGCCTCGAAAAGTGACCAAGGTTCAACTCCCGAGTATTACAACATTTTCCTCGGTCACTTCTCTAACTCAAAAAAGAATCCGGAACCATCAGTCTAAGTTCGGATGACGGATTCTCAGGTGTCTCAGTGGCTCAGAGCACAAAGATAGCGGCCGCCCCGGAGAGCCGATGAGGCGAAATCTTTCCCATTTTACCGACAGATAAACAAATTGGAAAAATCGGAGGTTTCCTTTTCTTATAGCCAGGATTGCCTTCTCAATTTTTGGTCGCCACTGTTGCACCGAACCGGTAAGGTGATCACCCTTTTGGCACGTAACATAAGAGATGCGCGAAACAAGCTACCTGAGTTTTTTGTTAATATTAAACACGTTACTTAGACATTCTTCTGCAAATATCTCCGCACAAGCTGGACCATTGAAGCCTTGAGCTCCAGGAGCTCAAAAAAATAAAAAATCTCATTCAACGAACGTTAATGAAAGCAGATGATACTCGTTTGGTTTTCTTTCGATGATATTCGTTTGGTATTGTCGTGTGTTTACTAGCCAGGGGAAGGCCTTCGGCCTCGATGCTGAGCTACTTTTATTTGTTGATCCAGTTGCATTTATGGTAAACCTTTTGAATGTTTGAAGCTTCGTGTCTCGGAATGTTATGCGAACATGTGTTGTGTAGCCTTTAGTGTTAATGGTAATGTTAGGTAGGTAACATGTTCTGAATAGTTGCCTTGTGTGACAGATGTTACTCTACTCGTGACAGATCTTTCCCTACTCTCAACAGATTATATTCTCAAACTAAATGGTCCAACCAATCCTAACCTAACCTAACGGGTCGTGACAGATCTTACTCTACTCGTGACAGATCTTTCCCTTCTCTCGACAGATTTTATTCTCAAACTAAATGGTCCAACCAATCCTAACCTAACGGGCTCGTGACAGATCTTACTCTACTCGCGACAGATCTTTCCCTACTCTCGATAGATCTTATTCTCAAACTATATGGTCCAACCAATCCTAACCAAACCTAACCTAACCTAACGGGCTCGTGACAGATCTTACTCTACTCGTGACAGATCTTTCCCTACTCTCGACAGATTTTATTCTCAAACCAAATGGTCCAACCAATCCTAACCTAACGGGCTCGTGGCGTGTGGTCCTACCACTATGGACTATGGAGCTTAGAGTATGGAGCTTGGACTATGGAGCTTGGACTGTAGAGCTTGCATCGTAGAGTTTGGACTATAGAGCTTGGACTATAGAACTTGGACTATAGAGCTTGGACTATAGAGCTTGGACTATAGAGGTTGGACTATAGAGGTTGGACTATGGAGCTTGGACTATAAAGCTTAAACGATTGAGCTGGGACTATAGAGAATGGACTATAGAGTTTGGACTATAGCGGTTGGACTATGGTGCTTCGACTATGTATACGCATATGAATATAGTAAAAATAAACAGAGGAAGATACCTCTAGTAAACTAAAGGTATCGGGGGGGGGGTCGGACAATTGGGCTGTTCAAAATCCCAAACAGGGTGCTTCGCTTCGCTCAGCAATTATAGCAGTGCCGCGCTGCATCGCTATCGTCCGAACGAGGCCGAGCTGGCGCCGAAGTCGGCACGAGCTGAGCAGAGCCGAGGCCCGCCCGAGTCACCCTTTGTGACGTGGCAGGCGGGGAGGGATTGTCAATTTTCCGCGCAGGCGCGAGGAGGGGGTGCCATTGTTTACGCCCGGCCGCTGCGCGGATGAGCGACAGGCAGGCAGGCAGACATGGTCCGCCCCTTACTGCCCACTCCTACTAATATCTATAGTAAAAGCAAGCTGACACCTTCATGTGTATAGTAGTTTTAAGTATGTTGAAATGAAATGTGAGGTGTGAAGGTATCATCTGCTAAAAAATAAAGATTTACTTTATTGCAGAAAATTGCTACAACTTCGGTTATCTTGCAGGGCTGCAGTGGGAAAGCAGCGTGTCAAGCCGTTTGAGGAACCGGCACTCATGCGGAAGCTGGGCACAGAGCCTTGAGCCCACGGTATTCGCTTCTGAGAGAGCGCCTGCGAGAAGGAGAGTAGGCAACCAGCCACGTAGCGGCGCTTGACGGGCGCCCCTACCTTGCAGATCACAGGCGTTACGGAGGCTCATTTATGTTTCGTGTCGTGCGCTACGATATCAATTGGGGCGAGGAAACCTTTCTCACCCAAATTTGGGCGAGGAAACCTTCCTCAACCAAATTTAGGTAATGAAGAATTCCTCACCCAAAATTTTAGTCGTGATCATGACTCTTTCATTCTCAGTGAAATTTAGGCTATAACGCTACTATTACGCGATCTACACTTTTTCGGATGGAGTGAACCGACTATAACGCGAGTGCATACCCACCCCCTCTGCATCCGGGCTCGGGGCTTAGGTAGAGATGCGCAGAGGGGGGCCCGGTCGGCCAATCACAGTCGACTGGCAGTCCCATGCGGAGCGGGCGGCCCGAATTCACCCCGCGCGAGGCTACACAGGCCAGCGTCACGAGCGGCGCAGCGGTCGCTCGCTAGCCTGACGCGGGGTGCCTTTGCCTCCGCGGGACCACCAAGCGCTCGCCTGCGCATCTCTGACGGGATGGTCTCTAGGCTTAGGGTATACTATCTTCCCCCCCCCCTTCCCCCTGGCCTTTTCCCCCTTTACCCTCTCCCGACTGGCCCAGAGCGCGTGGCCGAGTTGCAACTGGTTGCGGGTGGAGTGCGCCGCCAGTGTGACCGCGGAGGGCGCTGCGACAAGCCTCGCACCCCGCGGGCGACATGGCGGCGCCGCACGGGCAGCCCAATGGAGACGCGGACACAAGGTAAAAAGTCAATTGGGTCTTGAATCAATTATGGACGGGCCGCTATCCATGAATGAGGGAATCGATTTCAATTTCGGTATGCGTCCTCCCTTAACCGTCCTTTTTCACCTGAAACGTCGCGTATGCCTGAGCAACGACTACAACGCCACCTATAGGGCGGCAAAGAAAGACCTGAAAATTCAAAGGGGCCTATCAATTGGGCCTATCTGAGGGCAAGAAAAAGGGGGAAAAAGGATGTTTTTTTTAGAAATTTTAAAAAAATCGAATTATGGAATGAAGGGGAACGCCCTTGCGACTTAGGTGAATAATAAGTGAGGGAATATAAGTCAACCTTAGTTTGGCAAAAAATTTCACGGCATGGTGCGCGGATAGCTTTAAAAATCGTTAACCCAAAATTGGTTCCAAAAATCAATTGTGGGTGAAAACAGCCTTTTTTTTGAAACGGCCGTAGCTCAGTACAGACGACAGACGGGGCTCCTATGCTGCAAAACAAAGGCAAGGGATCATATTTAAACCCACTGTGCAGCAGCACCTGCAGCACCTGGAGCAGCTCATGCAGCGCCGCGTCGTCGTCGGAGCGGGCAGTGGTGGAGGTGGACGGTGGCGGCGACGGCCTGCGTTTCCAGAGTGCTGTGAGCGTCGAGAGCAGCCACGACTTCCATTTCGGCAACACCCTGCACTACCACGGGCCCGTCACGCTGCATGTCAAGGACGTCCTGCCGCTGCCACCGCTGCCACCGCAGCGTTTTGACGCGTCTGGTATGCGCGTTCCCTTTAGAGCCCTCCACTCCTTTGGAGCCCCCCACTCCTTTGGAGCCCCCGGGTAGAGAAACTGAACCTAAATCTGATAGAAAATGATGTAGCACCGTGCACTCGTAAAACTGAAGGGGGTATCCACGTGCGTCGAAATTTAAAACAGAGGTTTGCGCCGTGGCTCATTTTTACAAAACGATAAATTTTATTGAATCGAAATGTTTTCCCCTTTATCACAAATGGTTTTAGCTTCTTTCCCCCCCGCCGAAATGCTGATTGGATGGGCCGTCTCCGAATAAAGCAATCTCTTCGGAGACGACCGCAAAAAATGGCTGGTGTTCCTGAAGCCAACGGCTCATTAGAAAAAAAATTGCCGGTGGGTGGTTATGACCAACTAAATTCTCCAGGACCTAAACCTAAAAATAAATAATAATAATAAAAAAAAAACTTCAATAAAAAATTGGTTTTTTTTGGGGGGGGGAGTGTGAAATTGGCACTATGTTTCATTTTTTTTCGCAAAGTTAAAAAAGAGGTATATTTGATTTTTGAGGTTCAGGGCGTAGGGCATAGGTAGGGGAACGTCTCCAAAAAATTTCAGACTTCTATCTCAATTTTTCTGGCCTGGAGAACTCCAGCCATTTCGAAAATGGCGTTTCGAGATAAACGCATTTAAAGTTTCTCATCGGGAGGGATTTACCCTTATCACCTTATACTTTAAGCGCATGCCATGTTCAGGAAAATTCGAATTATGTGCTCAGTCATCTTCTGACGTATTAGGGGACCCTTGAGAACATTTTTAGGCCAAAAAAAATAATCGATTTTTCGCCAAAAATACACGTGGATACCCCCTTAAGTGCACTATTGCCCTCTATTTTCACGCGTTATCAGTTAACGCTTCAAATCAAGCGTACCAGACAAAAAGATTTTGCGCCCGTTACGGGCACAGCCTGAGTGAATCCGGGCCCAGCACGGGCATATAGGCTGGGCACATCTGGGCATAGCGTAAGCAGGTGGGTGCGGTCCGGGTTGAAGTTCGTGTGCGGATGCGGGCAGATGCGGGCCACCAGGAATTTACGATAGCGGTCCGCATAAGGGCAGTTGTGCCCAGCTTATGCCTGTGCTGAGCCCGTACTGTGCCCGTAACGGGCGCAAAAACTTTTTCTCTGGGGAAATCATCGGCCAAGATTCCCCCTCTAACTGCACGGGGGACATTTCTTGTCTTATGCTTCATTTCAGGAGCAACGTCTTCAAGCGTACGCTTGACTCAAGCATAGAGTTGAGCTTTAATTTTACCAGTGTGGGCCTGGCCTAGGCTGTGGCCATCGGAGTAGCAATCAAAAGCCCTTCTTGGCAGGCAGAGCTCCTCTCCGGCGGTGGTGGATTCCGCGCGCGGCCGTAGTGGCGGCGGGCGTGGTTGTGGCAGTGGTCATCGTTACCACGCTGCTGCTCGGCAAAAGCCCCAGCGGCGGAGGGCCGGATGACGTCACAGAAGTCCCCGACATCACGTCGCCGATACCTCAAGACGTTCAATACGTGCCGAAGGAGCAGTGGGGTGCGCGCCCCGCCAAGAATGCCACCAGGCTGGCCACGCCCGTCGACACCGTCACCGTGTGCCACACGGCCACGGAGTCGTGCTCCAGCGCCGCCTCCTGCAGCAACAAGGTGAGACCTTCACAGTGGGCTAGAAGACGCGATTTGAGGCTCCAGGGGGTTTGATTTCTTCCGCCAGGTGATGGCCATGCAGAGGTACAGCATGGACCACAACGGCTGGGACGACATCGGCTACAACTTCCTGGTGGGCGGCGACGGCAGGGTCTACGAGGGCCGCGGCTGGGACACCGTAGGGAAGTTCGTGCACGGGTGGGACTCGCAGTCGCTGGGCGTCGCCGTCATCGGCACCTTCACGGAGGAAATGCCGCCCGCTGAACAGCGGCAGCAGCTGGCCAGCCTCCTGGAGTGGGGCGTCGACCTGGGCAAGATGGAGCCGCAGTACCGGCTGGTCGGCGCGTGCCAGCTGCACAGCACCAAGAGCCCCGGGCTGCGTTTCATGCAGGAACTCCGAAGGTGGAACCGCTGGTGGGACTACGGGGCGGCAAGGTGTTCCGAGTAGTACTCCACACTGCACGAAAAAAATGTGGATAGTACAACAAAAAAAAAAACGACAAGGATTGTTGAAAAAAAGTAAAACGATGATTGTGGAAAGTACAATCAGAATTGTTAAATACAACTTCACCTGGACTGTTACCGTTTCGTCACTGGTCCCTGTAGTACTATCTATAAATATTTTTGTACTTTGAAAGTACAACAAAAACTGACTAAATCATTTGACAGAATTTGATGAACTTTTGTTGTGGTCTTTTCTAGTAGTGCGAGTCACACAAAAACAGGCCGATTGCCTCAAAAAACATTCGGCCGGACGAGCTTTTGGGATAGGCCCTTTAGCTCGTCGCCGAGAGAAAAACAAATGTCTCCACCGTGGATCACGGGGTGGAAAGGTGTTCCGAGTAGGTGGTCCACGGAAAGACCACGTGACGACACACGTGAGATAATGCTGTGATAACGTAACAAGACTCTTGCGGTTAAACCTTACAAGAGCATACACAAGGTACAAACTATTTAGTTTGTTATTGGCTGAGCGATTAGCCAAGCCAGTTACTCCAGTGGGGTTGAAAAACGTTTCCTGTCTGTCTGTCGCTCTAACTGTCTGTGTGTCCGCACTACTCCTTTCAAACGGCTCGGCCGATCGGGGCGAGATTTCGCACGGTTGTTAGGTATGTCCTTGGCTCACCACACGCCAAAATTCAGCTTTCTATCTCAAATCATTCAGTTGTAACAACGAAAAACCACTTAAAAACGGCAGAAAAGTGCAACTTTTTTTTGCGACTTTTCATTTTTGAGACATTTTTACATGGTTTCGAATTGCCAGAGCAGATCCGAAACAATCCTAACTGCCAGAGCAGATCGGAAACAATTCTAACTGCAGAGGTGGCTAAAACTGGTTACACTCGTAGAAAAAAGTACGGAAAAAGCAAGGAGCGCCTGACTTCAATTGTACTCCGTACACGACATTAATAGTACTGATAGTACTGATAATACCAATAATACGATGATACTAATTTTTGTGTCTATTTCATCATGCCGCGCATCATTTCAGTCTCTACGTTTTATTTTGGATCGAATCTTATTGAATCAAAACCATCCGAGTGGTCCGAAAACCGCGGGCGCGGAACCAAACGCAAGTGAAAGGACCCGAACGCACTCAAATCCTCTCCGTTGCCTGGAGGGTTGCCTACCAGCGCGGCGGCGGGTCCAAGTTCGGAGCGTGGTTAAACGCAGTAAGCACACTGGGTGTTACCCACTCCCGGCAAGACTCCGATTGGCTTAATTACCCTGAATTTGACGGTGTTTCATCGCACCGATAATACCGATTTTAATCCAATAATACCTATAATACTTCAATAGTACCGATAATAATAGTACTCCATACACGATAGACCTTTTTTCCAAGCTTTGTTTACGTATTTTGTCGACGAGCTAGCACATTCGTGTCGGCGAAATTTTATACTTTGGTCACGGTGTTCCATTCCTTGCAACATTCTTCCTGGAACACCGTGGCCAAAAGATAAAATATCGCTCACACGAATGCGCCAGCTCGTCGGCAAAATACGTAAACAAACCCGTGACATGGGCTTGGAAAAAAGGTCTATTCAGGAGGGTCATCCACCCCTTGGGAAAAAGTACGGAACATGTCTGGTCAACAATTTGCCTGGACCGTCCGTACGTGCCAAGTACGGAACTTTCTGTTCTTTATTCCGCACCCGTTTACATGAGCAGGGACAGGTACGGACGTTCCGTACTTTCGTCCGTACTTCCGTGCTATATTCATCCGTACATTTTCCGTCCAAAAGCACAGAAATTTTTACAGTGTATGAACTCTGTTCACTGCAAATCAGTGAATCGTGACATCCCTGAAATATAAAATAAAGTTTTCAAATGAGGCTGAAACTTTGTAACAAACTTTTCGGCAAGAAGTTTTATGTAATGTGTGGGCGTCACGGACTTCAAGAAAAGACCGATTTTCACGTCATGTGCAGTTAGGATAGGTCTGTATCGACACTGACAGTTAGGATTGTCTTGGGCCTGCACTGACAGTTAGGATTGTCTTGGGCCTGCACTGACAGTTCGGATTGTCTTGGATCGGATCCGCACTGACAGTTAGAATTATTCAATTAGGACGCGTCGACGGATTTCAAAGATTCCCTTGATTCCTGAGCATGCACTCTCAATTCCTAACGAAGAAAGGCTGTGCAGCTGTGCGGAAATCGTTTGTATTACAGAGAAAATACGTCGATTTCTTCGTAACTTACAAAGAATTTGACTTCGTAGGTCACGAAGCCAGCAGCAATATTACGAAAGTTTTGCACGATAATACGAAGACTCGCCTTGGTAAGAAATTAAGGGTGTGAGGAATATGTCGTACAAAGCTTAAAATGACCAAATATCTGACTTATGGCTGATCGATAGCCCATTGAAAGCGCAGCTGACGGTTTTTTACCCGACTTCCAGGTCGTTGTAGTTATTTCGAAACCAATGATTCTCATGATTCCCGCACATGATGTCCACATGATTTGTCGAGTGGTGGACTCCTCGTATCCATCGTAGCAACGTTAAGGTTACAGTTGGCTTTGAATAGCCTTGACTAACCACACGTGCTTGGATAATTGGAAAATCAAACAGTAATTTCCGCGAACGAAAATGACGGTGTCTTATCTGGTTAGGTTCAGTTGACGGTGTCGACAGGACTTTTTTTCCTCTTTCTATCAGTGACGCGGACCGACTGTCTGTACTCTTTGACACCCTCTCCCTCCTCTCCTCACCGGGCCCGGTTGGTGCCATAAAAAGGCGTATCGGTTGTTTATCTGAATACATCCCTAACGCTGTGAGACACAAGGGGTAGAATCCAGTATCGACCAATACCTGCTAGTGCTCCGTTAGACTCCACTCCGTGAGCACTGCAGTGCGCAGGTAGCGCACAGTTGGCAGTGGGTCAGAAGACCGTTGAGGCGGCCAAAATCCCGGACGCGTTTTGAGCCCTCCGAGTCGCTAAATGGGACTTGAATGAAACGTGTGACCCTACCAATGAATTCCTCGTTCAAAGAGCAATCCATTGGTGGGGTCACACGGCTGATTCGAGTCCCATTTAGCTGTTTTGGAGCTCAAAACGCGTCTAGAATTTTGACTGCCTCAACGTTCTTCTGACCCACAGTGTGCCGGCCGTGGCGTGCCAGCCCTCACGATGGACAGGGGCCGTGGCGTGCCAGCCCTCACGATGGACAGGGAGCTCGGCCTCCCGGACAGCGGCCTCGATGACGGTGACGACGCCGCGACGGACCCTGTGCTGGCGGTGCAGCGCGACGCCGCCCTGGTGGCGGAAGCGAACGGTTGGTCTTGGCGCGCGCTACACGGTGCAGGCGGCCAAAACTCTAGACGCGTTTGAAGCTCCACCGACGCCAAACAGGATTTGAAACCAACGTGTGACCCCACCAATGGATTCCTCATTTGGAGAGCAGGCTATTGGTAGGGTCACACGTTCGGTTCGAGTTCTGTTTAGCGACTGCGGAGCTAAACACACGTCTGGAGTTTTTGGCTACTGCCCACTGTGCGCTGCGAGGCAACGCACTCGAGGTACTGAAGCTGGAAAACTTATGCACTGACATTGATGGACTGGGTCCTACAAAATTTTCAGCTTTAAGAGGTGCGCGAATATTGATCAGGATTTCAGTCAAGTTCCTGACATAATGAAAAAATTTGCACGAGTAGCATCAGTGGGGACACACGTTCGGTTCCAGTCCTGGTTAGCGACTGTGGCGCTCAAAACGCACCCAGAGTTTTGGCCGTGTGCGCCGCTGTTCTGGCCCACTGTGCAGCGCACGCAAGACCAACCGTTCGCTTCCGCCACCAGGGCCTCGAGGAGCTGAAGACCCTTCCGTTTCTGACCCCTAGCCATTCAAGTCCCCGGCCCGAGCTTCGAAGGTCCTGTCAGCGTCGTGCACTCGACGTGCCAGTTCGGCGGCAACACTTTCTACCACGGCCCCGTGACCGTGGTGGTGCCCGACGGCCGAGGCAACACCGGCGTGCTCCTCTCGGCCTCCGCGCTGGGGGTGTCATCGGAGGAGGCGGATACGACCAAGGCGGACACGACTACGGCCTCGCCCGCACCGCAGGTCAAGGATCCGGTGCCCAGCAAAGCCGAGTGGTGGAGTCCGAAAGGTGCACTCTCATCCTTCACTGGACATTTTATTAATATTCATTAAGGTCTGTGCGCATTAACGGGATTTCGTTAAGAAGCTCAACAGATTTGTCAAGACGAAATTAATAATATAATTTATAAAAAAAATAAATTAAAAATGGTAATATGCTCATTAATGTGCACAAACGCCAATACATGAAAGAAAAACTCAGTACGAGACTAAGAGTGTGAGGCCGTCTGCCGTCCAAGCGTCGTGAAGTCGACGCCTCCGAAATTTTACCTGTCAGTGCGGGTCCAAGACATTAAGGGGTGCGGATTGGGTTTGTGTACTTTTCTTACACTGTACTTTTCTTACCCAACCTACCCCTAGGATTGTCTTGGATCTGCTCTGATAGTTAGGATTATTCTAGAAGGAGGCGTTGAAATGTTTTATTTAAGACTGACGGGGCGGACTGGCGCCCGCTGTGTTACGGGGTAATTTCGGAGACTTTTGAGAGGTATTTTTAAAACTGTGAAGTTTGTGGTGTTGCCGTAGACTTGAGGGTTGAAATTTATCATCTACTCACCTTCATGGGCTTCAATTTAACGCCAATTCCAGATATCTACGCCTGGCCGTTTTTTCAGTGGAGGGCCCAAAGCAGTGCCCTAAATTTCCCCGTGATTTGGGTAATTTCGGGCACCGCAGGAAAAAGCGACTTGTCGTTCTGATTTTGGTCCCAAAATCAATAATAGTCCCTTTTGAGTTTATGTGATAAAATGTGAAATTCGTAAGGATGTAGATGTAGAGGGATGGTAGGGCATCCATACATAATTGGAAGTCATGTTTGGAACAGAATAGTTTGATGTTTGGGAGGGTGGGGTGGAGCTATTTAGGATGCTTTTTGTTGAACGTCCAACCTTAAACCTTGACCCTTTTTGGTTTTTGATGATGATCAAACCTGGGCCACACTGTATAACGCGAAGGTGAGTCGTGGATCTGCCTCTTCAAAACTACATGCATGAAAGGCAAGTCCTATGCACAGTTGCGAAGATACAGGGGCCAACGGGAAAACTTTGCACGTAGTCTCGGAATGGTTTCAGCTCTCCCAGAATTCTGTTCATGTGAGCTTTATACTCAATAGCGTTCAAACCGTAGGTAATTTTATCAGAAGAAAGAAGAGGGAGAACGCAGCAGATTCAAATCACTATCAATGCGCAGTTCCCGTTTCGCAGAGGGGGCGTTGGCGGGAGAGGAGCAGTGCGAACCGATAGACCGCGGACCGCACAAATAAAATGTACAATAAATATGTAAAATATGTGTATACCTGGAGGGATTTTTATACTTGTTGGGAATCCGCGCAAATAAAATAAAAATAAAATTGTGTATATCTGATGAGAATTATACTTCGTGGTAATTATACCTGATGGGATTATGCCTGGTGGGATTATACCTAGTGGGACTGTATACCTGGTGAGGTAACCCCGGCCACGGCTTGCAAGAAACACAATTCAACATCGAGACTAAACCTTTGGTCGAGTTAAAGCGAGTGTCAGTGATTGCCCCGGGTCGGGGCACTTCCTGACAATTGCAAGCCTTTTTTAGGCCGCATTTCTGGGGTATACTTTAACTTTTGACCAAATATCCTCTCAGGCCTTCGAGGGTTCAAACAAACTTTTAGGCTGAAACGGGTTTCCGTTACTAAATATTCCAGGCATCTGAGAGGCATCGAAAAAAAGCGTCAGTAACTGCCCCAGACTATTGAATTATCTCAATCTTTCAGGTATTTTTCAGGAGAGCTCTGAAGAGCTGGAAAAAGCTTACACCCTTCCCTGGGTGTGAGGTTCATGGGCCACCCATGGTTCATCCTAACTGTAACCTTAAGCATCCATGCCTAAACCATTGGTGTCCATGGACCTCTATGGTTGACCATGGTCAATCCATTGGCGGCCATGGATAACCCATGGTCGCCCCATGGCCCATCCATTACAAATGGACCGCCAACGGACGGTCCAAAGGCGGTCCATTGACCAAGACTTGCCCGTGCGTTGAAGTCTCCAAGTAATTTTAACCCAATCCTTCTATCTTTTAAACCGTTAGTCGGAAATAAAATCTGAACTTGAAATTGGACGAACCGCGAAAAGTTCATTTCGAACAGGCCGTAATGGAGAGAGTCAGACTAATAGCACGCTCTGGCAGGTCTTCAGACAGGAAGTATGCAGCCAGCATGGTCCTTCCAGGGGCCATCCATGGGCCATCCATGGACCATCCATGGACCGTCCATGGATATCCGCTTTCAATTTCCCATGGACCGCTCATGGGCAGCCCATGGACCTCATACCCAGGGTTCTGACCCAGCGAAATTCAATTAAGTGTTCACAACAACCCTGCTTGCCCTTGCATGCTCAAAACAAGTTTGAATTAAAAAAACAACAACAACAACAAAACTTATGAACCGTTTGTTACTAGTTTCGGCTTGCCAGTCGACGTTTTTACGCATGCACTGAATTTAGGTAAAAAAAGTAAAATGCAAAAAATAACTTTATCTCGAAAACTTTGGAACTGTTTTGTTCTCCGGAGAAATGATCCGACGGTTTTAAGTGTGGCGAATGCGATGCGCGCAACGGGATAAGCCTCCGAGGCCGCCGCTAGACGGCAGCATCATCACGATGCTTTCGGGCAGAGATGCCCGAAATCACCCCGTTCCACGGTACTTGTGCAGGGTGGCGCTCACTGGGGCGGTGGTAGCGAGTCTCGGTGCTCATCGGAGGGCTGCTGCTCGTGCTCGCCCTCTGCCTCGTCGCGGCCTTCTCCCTGCCCACCGGGGATGCGCCGGCTGGGGCCGTCACCGAGGTCGTGACCGTCCCTCCCCTCATCGACAGCTCCACCACCGGCTCCACCGCCGGTCGTGATCAAAGTAAGTGCGAAACAAGGTCACACTCACCAGATGGCTGCCGTTTGATCCCGGGCAGGGTTTCGTCGACGAAAAACTCGGTAGGAGCGCTCTACACAGATAAAAATTTAGTGATGAAGAAATGTCCCACTTTATGACGCTTGCTCGGTAAAACCTCTGTTTCCGGTTCGACACCCGCCGTTTTTGGAAGCAGGCTAGCAGAATTCCCCTCCTCACCCCTCGCCCAGCGTCTGTCGCAAACCTTCCCGACAGGTGCTGCCCTCTGGTAGGCAAGAGTTTAATCTATCGTTCGGCTCCCAGAGACCCGTCGGGTTGCGCCGGCGACCGAGCCGCCGAGCTCGCCCCAGTCTGGCTCGCCCGGCTCGGTCCAACACCGAGCCGAACGAGTCGGGCTCGACAGAAGCTTTCGTTTTCGGCCATTCGGACAGGCGGCGTCCGCTCGTTTGAGCTCTCTAAGACGCAGGCACACACTAATTCACTATGTAGGTTTTTAAGCGCGCCCGCGCACGAAATTAAACATGCACTTTGTATCGCACGAATTTGTACGTGACAGTGCACTATTAAATGCGCGGGTATGCAGAAAATCGTTCGTTCATGCGCACATTTTGTGCGCAACAAGTGCATGTTTAATTTCGTGTGTTACGTATGCAGCAAAACCGAGGGGTGACCCACTGTAAGATTTAGTGTACAACGAATGTGGGAATGTGTTGGAATGTGCAAGATTTCTGCTTTTTTTATCACACTTGTTGCCTACGTACAGGCGTTTTCGCATGCAGAATGTGGGAATGTGTTCAAATTTTGTACAATGAATGTGGGAAGTTATTCCCCCCTCGAGCAAAACCTAGATTCCGTAGCAATTTAGTGTTCAGTTTTCTTCGTATAACGAATGTTTTTCTTAGTACACGCTTAATTTCTGGAGATCATTTTTACGATGATTTGTCACCGTTAGGTACGCTTTAATTCGCACATACGTTAACGTTGTGTACGTCAGGCATGCATGAGTTAACCGTATTACGCATGTTTTTACATTTCATCGTATTACGAATGATTCAGCGTCAAGTACGATGAATTTTATGTAGTGTGTGTTTTCATTTCATGTTTCACAGATCGTTTCAGCGTAAGAATCTGAAAGAGGACCTTTCAATGAAAACAAAAAAAAATCGTATTGCGAGGAACTTTTGCTAGTGTAACTAGCTCAAATATCTTAAGAAACACTCTAGATTCCTGTGTAGAATATTTGTACGTTGTCGGTGGTCTCACACAATTTTGCGCTTACGTGCTTTCCGTACAAATCTGGACGAAAAAGTTCGCATGTAGACAATTGTGTGAGACCACGTGCACAATTGTACAAAAACATTTAGTGTGCAGTGCAGAGTGCAGCACATTGGCTAGTGCGGCTGGCGCCATGGGCGGTGCGTGCTAAGCGTGTCTGTTGCAGCATCTTCGACGAGTGTGACGAGTGCGACCAATGCCACGACTGCCCCCGACTCGTGGCTGGTGAGCAGGGAGGGGTGGGGAGCGCTGCCGTACCGCCGCATCGTTCCGCTGACCACCCCCGTCCAGTCGGTACTCATCCACCACACGGTGACGGCAGCGTGCAGCGAGGACTACGCTTGCCAGGCTAAGGTTAGGCTGCAATCATTCGGAAGGTTGTGGCGCACAGTGGGTGGGTTAGGACACGTTTCCAGCTGCAGAGTCGCTAAACAGGACTCGAACCTACCGTGTAACCCCACCAATGGATTGCTCTCAAACGAGAAATTCATTCACGAGACGCACGTTCAATTTGAGTCCCATTTAGCGACTCTGGAGCTCAAACTGCGTCTAGAAATTTGGCCGCCTCGATAGTCTCCTGACCCACTGTGGCGACTTTCAAACAAAGCTTTCACCGCTGTGTCCGCTTTCCAGGTGCGACAGATTCAGCAAATGCACATGGACGAGTTTAAGTGGGACGACATCGGCTACAACTTCCTGGTGGGCGGCGACGGCCACGCGTACGAGGGGCGTGGCTGGGACACCGTGGGCTCGCACACGAAGCGCTGGAACACTAAGTCGCTGGGCGTCGCCTTTATCGGCAACTTTTGCAAAGCGAGCGTGCCCGCCCAACAACAGCAGGCACTGCAGCGGCTGCTGGAGGTGGCCGTGCACCATGGCAAGGTGCGTCCCCACTACGTAGTGATTGGCAGGTGCGAGTTGATAGGCGACATCAGTCCTGGCACTTTCGGCATGGAGGCCGTCAGGTCACTCAGCCACTGGAACCAGAGCAACGCCGTGAAGGAGTGCACGCCGTGTGACCAGCCATGGCGCTCCTAGAAGTAGTAAACAGAAGGTAAAATAAAATTTACTAGCGAGTGCTGCAACGAATGATTTGTACCTCGTCATTGTTTCCCCCCCCCCTCCCACCGCAACGAAAGGCAAAAAAAATCAACTTTGGGTCACGTATCAATCATGGGCCATATTTTCGACGGGCCGCTACGAGTTTACGAATGAGCGAATCGGTTTCAATTTCGGAATTGGTCTTCCCTCAACCTTCGTCACTTGAAGCAACGCGTTCGAAACCGGTTACAAAAGCTTTCAGACTATATAAACGAACATGCTAAAAAATGAAGCACAAATAAACAACAAAATAGAAAACAAAAACAATCAGGAGTGCTAACATGACAATGATAATGTCGAACCGTGTGCCTGTCTCAGGCCTGTTCGTTGAAATATGTTGGCACTCCTGATTGTTCTTTTTTACTTATTTTCCTTACTTGTGTTTCACTTTCTAGCATGTTCGTTTATTTAGTTTCAAAACTTTTAATACCGGTTTGGAACTACAAGTAGTATAACTGGCACTGACTTGCATTGCCTACCCTGCCCCTTGCAGGGGCATGGGCAATACATGCCAGCACCGGTTCGACTCCGCCATATCGTGTTTCTCATTCGGACGTGCGTGCCGTTCTCAAGGCCACGATGTTCCGGGGCTGCCTACCCATCAGGCGCCTCGCTTATCCCTTTAGCCGGTTGCCTACCCGCCAGGCGCACCACCCGTTTACGTCCGGCTGCCTACCCACCAGGCGCTTCACCCACATCTCACACGTGGTTGCCTACCCATCAGGCGTTTTCGGAAAAGAGGGAAGATAAAATAAAAAGCAATGTGCATTATAATTTTTATTTTTGTTTCTGCTTTTTACAACAGGTTTGACATTTCTTTACACGAATATCTTCACAAATAGTTACATTCTGAGCATAACGCTTGAACATTTCGTCGACAATTTTGTCATTAGAGGTACAGTCAGAAGTGAAACAAGTTACAAAATCCTTCATAGAGAATCCATGTGCCTTAAAAAGTAAAAACAGTACGCAGTACTGCCCACACACATCAGAATCGAATTCCTGTAAATCAATTGTTTTTTTGGTCCAGAGTTTACATTGGCGGTCCATGAATTTTCTTATATTAGAGACATATGGTCCTAGTCCATAGGAGCAGAAATGTTCTCCTCGCCCGTCGCAGCCAACATATATGGCTTGCCAATGTGCTTCCGGCTTGTTGATGGGGTCGGTGTTGACAATGATGAGTGACGGTTTATTGTGTAAGTTGTGTGGAAGTGTATCGGGGGCAAATACTCCTTCAAAGTGTGGTGAAGCGTGTGGATCTTTCCGCAAAACCGCTTCGAGCGTGTGCCCGTCCATTTCAGACTCCAAAGTCTACGACGACGTTTCGGTTTTTGTCAATCTCAATCAAATTATTGAATTCTGAGAGGACAATACAGTTTATGGCTCCCGCTAGTGGTTTAGCAAACTTGACTTCCAGTCTCACTACTCCCTGGCGCTGCAAGTTCCAGTGACTTTCATGGGCAGAAAGGTCTTGCGAAAGGTCGAATGCGTAGAGTGCGAAACCTTGTGAGTACTCAGTGTAAGTGATATCATTCCCTTCATCCTTCCAATGCAAGCCCGTTCCACTGAAAAGTGTGTTGTATGCGTCGATGTGTAAATTATGTTCGTAGCCAGGTGTGATAGGTTGAGCGGGAATTTGTTCCGAGTCCACATAGAGACACAGGTAATTCAGATCATAGTGTTGGAAGTTAAATGGACTAAACTGGTAACTTCCATTAAATGCTGGATTTCAAACAAATCCAATAATGATTCTTTTTGGTATCTGTCCAAGGTGTAAGTTTGATATGGATTTGTCCTGTAGTCCCACAGGAATTGTGATTGTTTTGAGGTCAACTCTCGTTAGTGGGTACTTGGCTGGTGCCTTTTCAAGGGCTGCAGCATGTCCGAGTAGTACTGCGCATCGACATGTGAGAGTTTTTGGCAGGTGAGTCATAAGCCAAAAGAGACTCCATATAACTACGATACGGGTAAGCAAGGGGAAATAACTTTGAATTTCAGTGTACAAATTTTTGAATTCCACATGAATTTCGGATGAATTTCAATTAATTGCAGCCAAATTTCTATGAATTTTGATATGAATTTCACTGGTTTTTGAAGAATTTCTTTGAATTTTGACTAATTTTCATGAATTTGGAAGAAATTGGACTAAAATTCAAGATTAAAAATGAATTATGGTGTACAATTTTTTTTTTTGAGTTGTTTCCCCTTGCGGGTAAGTCATGGCAGACTGAGAAATTATTTTTTGATTCAGTGAAACATCGACCTGGCTCCAAAGTGAGTGCAACCAATAATTAACGGGCGTAGCATCACTATTATCTCCTTCACCCAAGTCACTGCCATTTTCTTTACAATTTTTCCCTTAACCAGTAAAAGTGTGTGAGCAGGATCAATGTATTCATGGCCAGTTCCTGGGACACAGAATTCGATAGTGTTTGATTGCTCGATGCTGGTGATTGGCTTAAAATGTGTCCACTGTCCCCCTTCCAGAACTGTCTGTGTAGGTGGAATCGCCCATAAATCAAGTTCAGAGCGAAGCGCCTCTGATGAGGCAGTGTGTAGAAGTGCCATGGTTTAGAAAATGTGTTGTGTAGTCGCCTTGGCCAGTACCTTGGCTTTCTTGCGTGTGTTTCCCGTTCGAGTGCCAGCTGAGGACTGAAGCCAACCCCGTGCTCTGCCTCGCTTTATACCTCTCCCTCGCATCTTATTTACCAGGTTTCTGCCCGCTTCAGAGAAGTGTTACTTTACGCTGTTTTTAAGCGGGACTTCGCCTGACGCAGCGTCAGCAAGAATGTGACTTCCTGCGCGAAGGGCTTCACGCCCAACAGCACTTGCCCCTTGTTTTAGGTATGGATAAATGTTACGGAACAGTCCACCAAGGAAGCTTCCGATGCCAGCCCCTTTTTGTGTTGATGAGCCCGCATAAAAGTTCATTCCAGACCCAGTCTGGGCCTGTTAGACGTAATACTCTGCAATGTGTGCCATGGTTGTACTAAACACACTGTCTGAAGTGACACAGCAAGGTCAACGTTCCGTGATCAAATGGCACAAAACTGCCCGTGTGTGTCCTTACATTGACTTCCAAAGTGTCAAAATATTTTGTCCTCAATTTAAAATAGATGGGTGGGTCGCATTTGTGTGTGGACATTCCACCATATGTTTTCTGCGTATCGACAGGAATTGTGCGAAGAAGTGGAGCACGTGTGTGTCCTACAATTTGGTCTTCAATGATATCCAAGTAGACATACAGCTGAGGAGAAACACCTAGACTTGTCTCTACAGGGTATGTGCCAAAAAGTTCTTTGTTTGTTGAGTATGGTCCAGGGTGAAGCAAACCCAATTGTATTCCAAGGCGAAGTGAAAAAGAGTATTTTGCGTCTGGTGCTTTTAAAAATGGGTGAAATAAAATGTATCCGTGGTCGGTTAGTTTAACTACATCTAACAGAGCTACTTCCCACTCTCCATGAAGTTCTACACGTTCAGAGAGTTGGATTTTGTAGTTTGATGTTTTGTTTTCTGGGTACAGCTGAGGGCTGGCATTGCTCGGAAGTACCATGGTCTAAGTCTGGACAAGTCGTACTGTTTCTCAAATATGATGCTGCGGTTTGGCAAGAAAAACGCTTCAGGATATTAAAACGACACAGGGAACTCATTATCCCAGAAGTTGTCTAGGGACTGATGTAGTTGGGATTCGGGAGTGAAAAGACAGCACACAGGTGACAGCAGAGTGAGAGCGTTTATTGGGTGTCAGGTATATTTTTAACAGTGTATGGAGGTAAGGAGTGGGGATGATCTGCAGATAGCGCTTCACTATTCGCAGGTTGCTGGCAGCGCCTTGCCAACCTAGAACACCTCCCCCCCCCCTGTTCTTTCAGTTGTTTTGTTTTGTTGTGACCTTTGTCTTGAATAATAATAATAATAATTGAGTAAATAATAATAATTGAGTAAGTGTTCAAGATTAAGTCCTTCACCACTTTATTGCAGTTTCTGCACAATTACTTTTTACATAATCCAGCACTACTGGTAAATGTCAAATTACAACTAAATATGATTTGACACGTCTTGTGTCCGTCTAGTCCAAATACCGGGCTGGTAGCCTGATAGGCCTACCCCGCCTCGTCCACCGCACTGGTCCTGCTGGAACCACTGGAGGAGCTGGAATTCGCTCTCGCCGTGGTCGCTGAGGTCTACGATGACGACGCTGCATTTGTGGGCCTGGGTGTTCATCATATTCCCTCCCATGCAGAACCTCCTGCTCCAGTTGAGCCCCAGGGCATGGGTAGAGTGGTTCGTTTTTCCTTCATGTTCAAATTTTGGAGTTGGGTACCTTTCATTCGGTTCCGCTTTCCATATGATGAATTTTGGCACCTCAGCCGGCAAAATCAGCCCAGCGGAAAAGGTCGCGAAAGGGGCTTAAGTGCGCCTTAACAGCCCTTAATGACTCAACGTCTAAGTATCGATGTAGGACCTTCGCCATATTGTAAATGTAGTGATTTCGACGCCCAAGGGTCAAAATTTTGCCCGTTTTGCCGTATCTTTACTCCTTCAGGGCGAAAAAAGCGAAAACGTTGCAAAAACATCCTATTTAGCTGAAAACACTATTTTAGACCACGTTTTCGCTTTTTTCGCCCTGAAGGAGTAAAGATACGGCAAAACGGGCAAAATTTTGACCCTTGGGCGTCGAAATCACTACATTTACAATATGGCGAAGGTCCTACATCGATACTTAGACGTTGAGTCATTAAGGGCTGTAAAGGCGCACTTAAGCCCCTTTCGCGACCTTTTCCGCTGGGCCGATTTTGCCGGCTGAGGTGCCAAAATTCATCATATGGAAAGCGGAACCGAATGAAAGTTACCCAACTCCAAAATTTGAACATGAAGGAAAAACGAACCACTCTAGGGCATGGGTTTCTCTCTTCTCTGGGTGGCACTTGTCGCCTCTGAACACATTAGATCCGTTGTTAATTCTGAAGTTGTATGGAACGACAGAGGGTTCATCTAAGCTGTCTGATCGAGTTACGGCGAAATACGTGGCACAATTCGTCAAATCTGCGTTGAGTACAATGCAAAAATGTGAGGTCAAATCTACACCACGGCTGCAGATGTGTTTCTTTTGAGACACCGCAAATTGAGCTTAACCTCAGATAAATGGGTTAAAAGTACCTCATTTTCAATATCAGTGATTGAAAATGAGGTACTTTTAACCCAATTATCTGAGGTGAAGCTCAATCAGTGGTGTCTCAAAAGTAACGCATCTGCAGCTGCGTTGTAGATTTGACCTCACATTTTTGCATTGAACTCAACGCAGATTTGACGAATTTTGCCATTTTGGCCACACTATCTGTGTTAAGTTCACCGCAGATAAAGTCCGGTGAGGTTACTTAACACACATTTTGTAGGGATCGGGACCCCCATGCTGCAGTTTCCTGCGGTGTACAATTCAGTTTTCATAGGGGTCAGTATTAACGACAGTAATTTGAGGTGTACAACGCAGTAATCATAGGGGTAAGGGATACACCATGGTTATTTTGAGGTGTACAACACATTTGGAATCACAGTGAAAGTACGGATTTTTTTACAGAACGGCGTTCCGACCGCGCGCTCCTGGACCACCAGCACCGCCAGCCGCCTTATTCTGAAGGATCTTTTTCGTCACTCTCTCTCTCGCACTCGTGGGGCGTCTCTTAGGAGTGCGAGAGAGACAGAGCGACAAACGATTCTTGGAAATCAGACGAGAGGACCGCGCTGGTGCGCGTCGAGGGACGGAATGAGCGTCCCGTACCGACTGGTCCTGATGGAGATACGTGCGCGCATCTAAACACGACCGCAGATAAGGAACTTTGGCCGAAAACAACGACGGCAACGGACGCACCGCCACACGTGCCCAAACGTGACCTGGCGTTGCCTCACCTGCTCCTCCTTCTATAGACATTTTTCGATAAGCGATTAGCGAAGCCAGTGACTCCACTGGGGTTGGAAAGTTTTGTCTGTCAGTCTGTTAGTCTGTTAGTCTGTCTGTCTGTCTGTCTGTGTGTCAGCACTTCTCCACCAAGACGGCTCGGCCGATCGGGGTGAGATTTTGCAGGGTTGTTAGGTATGACCTTGGCTCGCTACATGCAAAAATTCAGCTTTCTACCTCAATTCTTTCGGTCGTTCCAACGGAAAAAAAACACTACAAAAAAGGCAGAAATAGTGCAACTTTTTAGTGACTTCACATTTTTGAGACATTTTTACGCAGTTTCCTTTGTTTTCCAAGGAGCTGATGACGCAAGTGAAATCCATTCCAACTCCCGACTAAAGTTTCAACAGCGAAGGGGCTACCTTTACCCGAGTTCTCTAACATAGTATACTTCGACTCTTCATCACGTGGTGCACTACCAAGTGCCTCAACAAGCCTCGAAACAGCTTGTCGCAAGCAAGTAGGGTGCGCGGCAATCCACGCCCGGCGTGGATTGTCGTAACTGACGCAGCATCGCGAAGCTTGTTACGACAAGACCCGGTCTTGCGTACATCTACCTTGTATTCATAATCATTGACGCATGTGCACATAAATAGGATTTCGTTAAGGACCTTAACAAGAGACATTGATGATAATGTTACTGAAACAAATAAAAATGTCAATAAGTTCATTCATGTGCACAAACGTCAATACGTTATTAACACAAAACTTAGTAAAAGTCTACGAGAGTGCTGGTCGTAGAAAATCCAGACGCTCGCCATCAATAAAAATCAGAGCAAAAAACTTCTCACCCTTTTAGGGTTTTACAGTGTACCCTGTTTCTTTTACTCGCCGCCGCTCCGTTCTGGATTCCCAAAGAATTAAAGCTGCTACGCCAATTAAATGATTCAAAAAATATATATATTTTGAAATCATGAATTGATTCCTGTTTTGTTCATTTGGCCAAGTTCCTGTGAGCTTTGTAATTATATGGAGCAGATAGTCAACTTTAAAAGATCTTAGAACATTTACCTTGACTATTAGACGGGTCAACGACGCAATAGGATAATCCTAACTGCATGATCAGAACTATGTCAGAACTGAGTCCGATCCAAATCTGAGGCCCGATTTTTGATGGCTCGTGAGAAGGCCTCGAAATGCTCGCAAATATGATCCGATGGCTTCGAAATTTAAATGGCCCCCCATTTGGCCAAACATGCCACATACAAAATTTCAGACCGACATCCTAAAATCTTTCTATTTTACAGGTCCTTGTATTTTAGCCCCATCAGATTTTCCTGGTGTTCGTCTCTGATTCCTGAACAGCAATCAGAAATCAGAGAGCAAATCAGAGATTTTCTGAACGGCAATCAGAACTCGCGGTGTCTCTGATCGACTTTCAGAAATCAAAACCTTCGGTCCTCGCAATACACACCCCGTGTAAAAAAAGTCGTGGCCCGCCCTTTTTTTCACGGTGTGCTGACGTCCTTGTTTTTCACTCAATCTGTCTTGAGAATATGCTTAATAAATTTGTCTCGTCATCCTAATTTCGAAGAAACAAAAAAGAACAACTAACAAAAAAAATACCATTTATTTGCCGTGCTACTGAAACTCATTGCAATGGAGCCCCACACTCTAAATGGCTTACGAAAAAATATTTTCAATAATACGAAGGAAATGGCGCAAGCATAATACGAATGCAGTTTTTCTTCGTAATTCACAGGTTTTTCTTTCTGCCTTACTATGAAAAGCCAAAAAAGATTCGTATTATAAAGAAATTTTGCTTTGTATGATGTTTGCGCCGAATTCACTGTAACGTAGCTCAAATTTTATTGTGAGACATTTAGAGCGCAGCAGAAGTGCAAGTCCGTCGCACTGATTCCCAAAACTCATGAAGGCGGGCTCCAGGATCCCCCGCCCGCCCCTTCGTTGAGAAGGTCCTGCCGAGAACTAGCGGAAACTGCAGTTAAATTTTTCAGTCGGTCGACCCCCTTTTTTGAAGGTTCTGATTTTGCCATCACACGAAGTGGTGCTCCTAGACCCCCCTTCCGACACCTCGCTGAAAGGTCTTGCCGAGACCAATTGAACACAGCAATCCCCTTTTTTTCAAGATCCTGATCTGGCCAACTCATGAAAGCGGCCGATGGTGTTGGGACCACGTCGAGAGGGGTATCACCAAAGTTCACAGTGTACAATGATTTTCGTATTATTTTTATGCAATGCAATTGATTTTTTCCACCTCCTCACTGCTAATCCAAGTGTGGACCAGGTCCACGCTAGGTAGCGTGGACCATCGTGGTCCACGCAAGGAAACGTGGACCACAAATGGTCCACGCTAGGAAACGTGGACCACAAATGGTCCACGCTAGGAAACGTGGACCACGGATGGTCCACGCTAAGAAACGTGGACCACGCTGTGGTCTACACTTGAAATGAGTGTGGCTGGCCTATGAGGAGTTCAAAGCTGTAAAGCGTAGACCACACTTGGTCCACGTTTCCTTGCGTGGACCATTCGTGATCCACGTTTCCTAGCGTGGACCATTCGTGGTCCACGTTGTCCACGCTACCTAGCGTGGACCTGGTCCACACTTGGATTAGCAGTGTTCTGTGTAAAATTGCCTAACTATCATGATTTTTTGAAGTCTGAAGTGAAGTATGATACTCAAAAGTATGGGAGCTTTTGACTTCCTATAAAACGAAATAATTGGTCATAATGAAAAAATGGCATAAAAATACACTGTATAGAGAGAAACTAGGAATCCTTTGTTTTTCTTTTTTTTTTAAAGTAATTTTTGTAACATTTAATTTTTGATTTATTTAAAAATTTTCCTTATTCTAATTTTGATTTTGTTTTACTCGTACAATGATTTTTTGCAAGCCCTCCCCCACCCCCCGCACCACGTCCATTCAACTCATGACGTCGCCCCGATTCCAAAAGTTACCCCATACTTGCACTGACAGTTACAATTGTCTTGGATGCACTGGCGTCAGGACTGTCTTGAATCTGCACTGAATAGGATTGTCTTGAATCCGCTCTGAAAGTTAGGCCCCCTAATAGGATTATTAGGGCGTCAATTCTGTTGCCCGTCAATGCTGCAGCCTGCACGTACACGTGCGGCGAGAGGAGGCCATTGACGCGATGCGCGAAGCCCACCGACCCCGCCAATGCAAAAGCGTTTGCTCAGCGGCCGCATACCGCGTCATTATCAGGCTTTGAACCTTTTGGGCCCGTTGCCGGCCGCTGCACGCGCCACGGTATTCCGACGAGTCCCTTCTGGAGGTATATAAGGCTCGGCAACGGAGCGAAAGACGTCGAAGACACAGCCACTACCTCTCCAAGCAGCATGAAGGTCCTGACAGTTGTGATCCTGGCGATGGCCTCTTGCTCCACCCTGGTCCAGAGTAACGGCATGTTGTGCCGTGAGTACCTGCTGCTCTGATCACTTCAAAAAGTCTACGGAGAATCTGCTTCTTAACTACGAAGAAGGCATTGTAAAATCGCTGAATGAAGCAATGCTTCGTATTGCGAAGGATTTCGCTTCATAATACGAAGCATTTCTTCGTAGATTTTACAATGCCTTCGTTTTCTTCGTAATACGCAAGGAGCGCCACTGCTCGTTGACCTACGACGGGTCACACGCCGTACATCAACGGAAGTTGCCGTGTCGCAATTTCGACGGAGTTCCTTCGTAGTATTGAAAAAAACCTCTTAGCGTGCGAAGCGATGCTTCGTGGACTTTTAAGCGTGAACTTGAGATCATTTTTAATGGAGGCACTTATTGACAACATTGGTGTCTCACGCAGCTCTCTTGGCTGTAACCGACATTCCGTTGCCTCTGTGCTCGTTCGCACTGTGCAAACTGAGGTGCCAGTTGGCTGGCGTTGGCTGCATCAACTACGGCTGTGTGGGTGGGCACTGCAAATGCGGCCCGCTCGTCACGACCCCAACGGCACCCACCACCATACGCCCGCCCACGCCGTCAACGTTAGTCACCAAGGTCACTTCGGTGTCAACAACAGCAGCATCGACCTCCACTCATGGCAATGGGTTGCTGTGCCGTAAGTAACAAAAGACTTCCACTGAAATTCGAAGGACAAGACGTCATACCAATTTTGGGCAGTACAAAAAGCTCACCGACAAGAAGTCTTACATGAACGTTTCACCGAAAAAATGTCGTACACAAATATATCACCGAAAAAAGGAAAGAAATCAGTAAAATGGGCCCTTGTTCCGGCAGAAGTATCACCCTTTTTCAGTGATACATTTGTGCACGACCATCATTTCAGTGATACTTTCGTGTACGTCAATTAAGTAACGCCCTTTATCGGTGAGACATTTTTGTCTCGACCCTCAGATAATGAGATTTATCACTACCAACACATGATTTACTGTGTCGTCACGGTTATTGAGCGAACATAACGTCATATTCGTTAGAACGTGAATTTTATCGCGTTCGTTTGAATATGATGTCACATTTGTTTGAGCGTCACTGTGATTCAAAATGTGTTGTACACCTCAAAACAACCATGGTGTATCCCTTATCCCTATAAAAACTGCGTTGTACACCTCGAATAATTAAAGTCAATTCCTGACCCCTATTAAAACTGTATTGTTCACCGCAGAAAAATAAAGTGTAGGGGTACCCGACCCAACAAAATGTGTGTTGAGTAACCTCACCACACTTTATCTGCAGTGAATGTAACGACTGGACACGGCCATTTAAGTGGGGTGTCACATACGTTTGAACGTGTATCATTTTCTAAAACAAATGTGACGTCATATTCAAACGAACGTGACAAAATTCACAAGTAAACGAATATGACGTCACATTCGTTAAATACCAAGGGGTTCGGGTTAAAGATAAGTTGATCTGAATGCTCACCGCGCCTCTTCTTTTCACAGCTCTCCTGTCTTCAATCAACCTCCCGCTGACGTGGGGCCTGTGCAAGGGCCTCTGCCCAGTCGTCTGCAAAGCGATTGGACTGGGTTGCGTTTCCAGCGCCTGCAGCGCTGACGGCGGTTGCTTGTGCTCCCCTCCAAGCTCCGGCGGCTCTACCACTCCATCCTCTGGAACCACGTCGAACAATGGCCTCATTTGTCGTAAGCATCTAAAAACGATCAGAAAAAGTGGTGTGAGAGGCATTCCTCAGCAATCTCGAATCGAATTAGGAGTTCGAAAATATTATCGAATCAAATCAATTCTTTTTTTTTCGCTTTCATGGCCTTTAAAAATTCGAACTAGAGATTATTCTTTGTTGTATGGGTTTTAAATCGAACGGGACCTCATTCTATTCGAATCGATCCGGTCTCGAGGCATTCGCACAAAACGTTCCAGAAACTATATTCTTTTTATCCCATTCAGTATGCACGACAAACGCCGACTAACGCACCCGTACCTCTGCTATAGCCCTCCTTCAATCAGTCACGTTGCCCCTGACTTCTGGCCTGTGTGGCGGACTCTGCCCCGCTGTCTGCAAGCTGATTGGTCTGGGATGCGTGTCGAGTGGTTGTGATTCGGATGGAGGATGCCATTGCGGTCCTCAAACGACTCAGCCTACCCCTACCTGGACAACTAGCGGTACGCAGACTCCAGTGTCTACGCTGTACACCACTCCATCGACGCCGTCGACGCGTAAACCAACTACGACGCCGTCTTGCCCAACCTCACGTAGCGCTACTCCTTCTCCTACGACGCCATCCACCACTCCGTCAACACAATCTACTCCATCTACACGTCGCACTACGCCGTCTTGCCCTACCTTACCTATCACAACGCAGCCTACCCCCACCGCGACAACAAGAGGCACGAAAAATCCATTGTCGACACCGTATACTAGTCCAGCGACGCTGTCGACGCCGTCATCTTCATCAACCCAAGGCAATGGGTTGCTGTGCCGTAAGTGCAGAGGACGTTTTCAGGTAAAAGATAAGTAATGCTTAATGCTCACCGCGCCTCTTCTTTTCACAGCTCTCCTGTCTTCCATCAACCTCCCGCTGACGTCGGGCCTGTGCAAGGGCCTTTGCCCAGCCGTCTGCAAAGCGATTGGACTGGGTTGCGTTTCCAGCGCCTGCGACGCTGATGGCGGTTGTTTGTGCTCCCCTCCAAGCTCCGGCGGCTCTACCACTCCATCCTCTGGAACCACGTCGAACAATGGCCTCGTGTGCCGTAAGCATAGAAATACGTTCACCAAACAACTATGTTTTATCCAGTCGACTGTAATGACTTCCAACGACTAACGCACCCGACCCTCTGCCTGCAGCGCTACTTCAATCAGTCACGTTGCCCCTGACTTCTGGCCTCTGCGGCGGCCTCTGCCCTACTGTGTGCAAACTGATTGGTCTGGGATGCGTATCGAGTGGTTGTGATTCGGATGGAGGCTGCTATTGCAATCCCGCTCCTCAAACGACACAGACGACTATCGTGCCAACTCTCCCTGCCTCATCTACCCCAAGCAATGGATTGCTGTGCCGTAAGTACACTCAAAGGCCACACGTGGTCTAGGCCATACCAACTGATGTGATCACATCATGAGAGAAGGCGCATAAGCGAATCAATGCTCCTTTACTTTACCGCAGCGTGTTAATGAATTAATATTTTCTCGTCGAATCATCATTCAGTTCTTGATTTCTATTGTCGCGTAGGCAAATCATAAATTATTTGCGCCATGAAAAAAGTTCTAGAGTTATGATATGATTAGAAAGTTTCTGATACCTGGTTTCTGGTTGACAATCAATCCATGTTAATTTTGTACACATCGGGTCCTAATAACTAGCATTTTGAGATCTTATCACAAGCTACCAAACATCTAAATTCAGATTTGGATTGGACTCAGTGTTAACCAATAGGTTAAGCCCGACAAGTTTTCATCATTTGTACATCGACCCCGGCATGTTCAATTTGGCAGTGCTAAAATTCATCAACTATCAAAATATATCGTTTTAAGTGGTATAGACATTCACAGGTCATTTCAACCTTCAATAACCTTAAATACTCAGAATTGAACGTGACTTCAGTGTTTTTTTTTTTTCTAGTGCTTTAAATTCTACTATTGGCAAGCTTTTTTTAAGCTTCAACACAAATATGATTAACCTCTTAAAATCATATTTTGATGACTAGTCTCATTTTGAGTAGGGTTACGCATAAGGACGTGATGTGTTGTCTCACTTTACCACTCAGTATCTAAGGAAAAGTCATCACGGTCAAAAAAGTTACCGATAAAACACCATTTTGGACAAAAGGTACATTACCAGTGTGTATTGCTGTATTAGTTTTAGTCAAAACATTTTAGAACAGAAACCTGCAAAATGTATTTTGCATATCCTGAAATGTGAGCGGATTTGACATATCTCACTTTTCCGCTTCACAGCCCAGTTAAGCTGAATGCTCACCGCGCCTCTTCTTTTCACAGCTCTCCTGTCTTCCATCAACCTCCCGCTGACGTCGGGCCTGTGCAAGGGCCTCTGCCCAGCCGTCTGCAAGGCGATTGGACTGGGTTGCGTTTCCAGCGCCTGCGACGCTGATGGCGGTTGCTTGTGCTCCCCTCCAAGCTCCGGCGGCTCTACCACTCCATCCTCTGGAACCACGTCGAACAATGGCCTCGTCTGCCGTAAGCATAGAAATACGTTCACTTAACAACTCTGTTTTATCCAGTCGACTGTAATGACTTCCAACGACTAACGCACCCGACCCTCTGCCTGCAGCGCTACTTCAATCAGTCACGTTGCCCCTGACTTCTGGCCTCTGCGGCGGCCTCTGCCCTACTGTGTGCAAACTGATTGGTCTGGGATGCGTTTCGAGTGGTTGTGATTCGGATGGAGGCTGCATTTGCAATCCCGCTCCTCAAACGACACAGACGACTATCGTGCCAACTCTCCCTGCCTCATCTACCCCAAGCAATGGATTGCTGTGCCGTAAGTACACTCAAAGGCCAAACGTGGTCTAGGCCATACAAACTGATGTGATCACATCATGAGAGCAGGCGCATAAGCGAATCAATGCTCCTTTACTTTACCGCAGCGTGTTAATGTAATAATATTTTCTCGTCGAATCATTAGTCAGTTCTTGATTTCTGATTGTCGTCTAGGCAAATCATAAATTATTTGCGCCATGAAAAAAGTTCTAGGATTATGATATTATTAGAAATTTCCTGATACCTGGTTTCTGGTTGACAATCAATCCATGTTAATTTTGAAGACATCGGGTCCTAATAACTAGCATTTTGAGACCTAATCACAAGTCACAAAACATCTGACTTCAGATTATGATCGGATTTAGTGATAACCAATAGGTTAAGCCCGACAAGTTTTCATCATTTGTACATCGACCCCGGCATGTTCAATTTGGTAGTGCTAAAATTAATCAACTATCAAAATATATAGTATTAAGTAGTATAAGGACATTCACCGGTCATTTTAGTACGAAACATACAACTGAAAAGTACAACTGGACATGATCAGAAAGGCAAAACTCTCCCTTTCCCCAGCCAAAACGATTTAGAAACATAAAAAAAGTCAAGGACCATAGCATTTTTGCATCTTAACATAATTTCCCAACGTTAACATTGTTAAAATAAGTTTGAGGAAAAATACGAATTCGAACGGAGTCGTTCATTACTTACGCCTTTTATGTAAATTACATCTGTATTAAACAAGTATTTTACTGGAACTAAAATTACTAGTGTTGCCATTGCGTGAAATGACCGCACCTAACGTGCTTAAGACCACACCATAGACTTATCCCTAAATTAAGTTTTTACTGAAAATGTCTTCTTTTCACAGCTCTCCTGTCTTCCATCAACCTCCCGCTTACGTCGGGCCTGTGCAAGGGCCTCTGCCCAGCTGTCTGCAAAGCGATTGGACTGGGTTGCGTTTCCAGCGCCTGCGACGCTGATGGCGGTTGTTTGTGCTCCCCTCCAAGCTCCGGCGGCTCCACCACTCCATCCTCTGGAACCACGTCGAACAATGGCCTCGTCTGCCGTAAGCATAGAAAAACGTTCACAAAACAACTATGTTTTATCCAGTCGACTGTAATGACTTCCAACGACTAACGCACCCGACCCTCTGCCTGCAGCGCTACTTCAATCAGTCACGTTGCCCCTGACTTCTGGCCTCTGCGGCGGCCTCTGCCCTACTGTGTGCAAACTGATTGGTCTGGGATGCGTTTCGAGTGGTTGTGATTCGGATGGAGGCTGCTATTGCAATCCCGCTCCTCAAACGACACAGACGACTATCGTGCCAACTCTCCCTGCCTCATCTACCCCAAGCAATGGATTGCTGTGCCGTAAGTACACTCAAAGGCCACACGTGGTCTAGGACATACCAACTCATGTGATCAAATCATTAGAGAAGGCGCATAAGCGAATCAATGCCTCACAGCAAAATAGTACTAATAATACACCACTTTGAAAAATGGTACATTACTAGTGTGTATTGCTGTATTAGTTTTAGTCAAAAACTTTATGAACAGAAGCCTGCAACATGTATTTTGCATAACCTAAAAAGTGAGCGGACTTGACATATCTCACTTTTCCGCTTCACAACCCAGTTAAGCTGAATGCTCACAGCGCCTCTTCTTTTCACAGCTCTCCTGTCTTCCATCAACCTCCCGCTGACGTCGGGCCTGTGCAAGGGCCTCTGCCCAGCCGTCTGCAAAGCGATTGGACTGGGTTGCGTTTCCAGCGCCTGCGACGCTGATGGCGGTTGCTTGTGCTCCCCTCCAAGCTCCGGCGGCTCGACCACTCCATCCTCTGGAACCACGTCGAACAATGGCCTCGTCTGCCGTAAGCATAGAAAAACGTTCACCAAACAACTATGTTTTATCCAGTCGACTGTAATGACTTCCAACGACTAACGCACCCGACCCTCTGCCTGCAGCGCTACTTCAATCAGTCACGTTGCCCCTGACTTCCGGCCTCTGCGGCGGACTCTGCCCTACTGTGTGCAAACTGATTGGTCTGGGATGCGTATCGAGTGGTTGTGATTCGGATGGAGGCTGCTATTGCAATCCTGCTCCTCAAACGACACAGACGACTATCGTGCCAACTCTCCCTGCCTCATCTACCCCAAGCAATGGATTGCTGTGCCGTAAGTACACTCAAAGGCCAATCATCATTCAGTTCTTGATTTCTGATTGTCGTGTACGCAAATCATTAATTATTTGCGCCATGAAAAAAGTTCTAGAGTTATGATATGATTAGAAATTTTCCTGATACCTGGTTTCTGGTTGACAATCAATCCATGTTAATTTTGAAGACATCGGGTTCTAATAACTAGCTTTTTGAGACCTTGTCACAAGCTACCAAACATCTGACTTTAGATTTGAATTGGACTCAGTGTTAACCAATAGGTTAGGGGGCAGTAGCGCTATTGTCATCTGTTTTTTGTAACGAAGTTTCTCCTATTGCCAAATCTTTTTTGTTAATCGAGGAGAAAATCACAAGTTACCATTAAAAAGAGGGTTTCTTAAGAACAGAAGCCTGCAACATGTATTTTGCATATCCTAAAATGTGAGCGGATTTGACATATTTCACTGTTCCGCTTCACAGCCCAGTTAAGCTGAATGCTCACCGCGCCTCTTCTTTTCACAGCTCTCCTGTCTTCCATCAACCTCCCGCTGACGTCGGGCCTGTGCAAGGGCCTCTGCCCAGCCGTCTGCAAAGCGATTGGACTGGGTTGCGTTTCCAGCGCCTGCGACGCTGATGGCGGTTGCTTGTGCTCCCCTCCAAGCTCCGGCGGCTCGACCACTCCATCCTCTGGAACCACGTCGAACAATGGCCTCGTCTGCCGTAAGCATAGAAAAACGTTCACCAAACAACTATGTTTTATCCAGTCGACTGTAATGACTTCCAACGACTAACGCACCCGACCCTCTGCCTGCAGCGCTACTTCAATCAGTCACGTTGCCCCTGACTTCTGGCCTCTGCGGCGGCCTCTGCCCTACTGTGTGCAAACTGATTGGTCTGGGATGCGTATCGAGTGGTTGTGATTCGGATGGAGGCTGCTATTGCAATCCCGCTCCTCAAACGACACAGACGACTATCGTGCCAACTCTCCCTGCCTCATCTACGCCAAGCAATGGATTGCTGTGCCGTAAGTACACTCAAAGGCCAAACGTGGTCTAGCCCATACCAACTGATGTGATATCAAATCATGAGGAAAGGGCGCACTTCCCTCAGGGTCATATTGACCGCATCAGTAAGTGTAGTCTGGGACACGTTTGGTTTGGTGTTGTGTGCTGACTTAAAGTTTGTGTAATTTATTCAATCGTAACGAAAATTATGTTTTAAACCGTAATATACATCATTCGTTCTTTTCCCTGGCATAAAAGTAACAAAATTATCGTGTTTTTAACTTTCTTGCGCACAAGCGAGTCACTGCTTCTATACTGAGCCGTAGCGTGTTAATGTATCAATATATTCTCATCGAATTATCATTCAGTTCTTGATATCTGATTGTCGTCTATGCAAATCTTAAATTATTTGCGCCATGAAAAAAAGTTCTAGTGTAATGATATTATTAGAAATCTCCTTATACCTGGGTTCTGGTTGATAATGAAACCATGTTAATTTTGTAGACATCGGGTCCTAATAACTAGCATTTTATGACCTAATCACAACTTACCAAACATCTGACTCCAGATTATGATCAGACTTAGTGTTATCCAATAGGTTGAGCCCGTCAAGTTTTTTATCATTTGTACATCGACCCCGGCATGTTCAATTTGATAGTGCTAAAATTAATCAACTAACAAAATATATAGTATCAAGTAGTATAAGGACATTCACAGGTCATTTTAGTACGAAACATACAACTGAAAAGTACAACTGGACATGCTGCAAAAGGCAAATCTCTCCCTTCCCCCAGCCAGAACGATTTAGAAACATAAAAAAAGTCACGGACCATAGCACTTTTGCATCTTAACATAATTTACCAACGTTAATCTTGTTAAAATAAGTTTGAGGAAAAATACTAATTCGAACGGAGTCGTTCATTACTTACGTCTTTTACGTAAATTACATCTATATAAAACAAGTATTTTACCGGAACTAAAATTACTAGTGTTGCCATTGCGTGGAATGACCGCAACTAACGTGCTTAAGACCACACCATAGACTTATCCCTAAATTAAGTTTTTACTGAAAATGTCTTCTTTTCACAGCTCTCCTGTCTTCCATCAACCTCCCGCTTACGTCGGGCCTGTGCAAGGGCCTCTGCCCAGCCGTCTGCAAAGCGATTGGACTGGGTTGCGTTTCCAGCGCCTGCGACGCTGATGGCGGTTGCTTGTGCTCCCCTCCAAGCTCCGGCGGCTCGACCACTCCATCCTCTGGAACCACGTCGAACAATGGCCTCGTCTGCCGTAAGCATAGAAAAACGTTCACCAAACAACTCTGTTTTATCCAGTCGACTGGAATGACTTCCAACGACTAACGCACCCGACCCTCTGCCTGCAGCGCTACTTCAATCAGTCACGTTGCCCCTGACTTCCGGCCTCTGCGGCGGCCTCTGCCCTACTGTGTGCAAACTGATTGGTCTGGGATGCGTATCGAGTGGTTGTGATTCGGATGGAGGCTGCTATTGCAATCCCGCTCCTCAAACGACACAGACGACTATCGTGCCAACTCTCCCTGCCTCATCTACCCCAAGCAATGGATTGCTGTGCCGTAAGTACACTCAAAGGCCAAACGTGGTCTAGGACGTACCAACTGATGTGATCATATCATGAGAAAAGTGCGCCCTCATCTCATGGTAAGATGAGTGGCATTTTGACCGCTTCAGTTGGTGCAGTCTGGACCACGTTTGGTTTGGTGTTGTCATGGCATGGAATGACCGCTAGTGGTGAAGACCACACCAACTGATGCGGTCAAAGCAGCACTCCTTTGAACACGTCAATTGATGTGGTCTAGACCACGTTTAGTTTCTTAGTGTAACGAAGGTCTTCTTTATGTTGACGATGAGTTAAGATTATTGCTCACCGCGCCTCTTCTTCTCACAGCTCTTCTGTCTTCCATCAACCTCCCGTTGACGTCGGGCCTGTGCAAGGGCCTCTGCCCAGCCGTCTGCAAAGCGATTGGACTAGGTTGCGTTTCCAGCACCTGCGATGCTGATGGCGGTTGCTTGTGCTCCCCTCCAAGCTCCGGCGGCTCGACCACTCCATCCTCTGGAACCACGTCCAACAATGGCCTCGTCTGCCGTAAGCATAGAAAAACGTTCTGAAATTGTGGTGTGGGAAGGAAGCCTTACCAATCTCGAATCGAATTGAATGTTCGAAAATAGTATTGAATAGAATAAGCGCTCATTTGTTTCGGATACGAAGCAAATTGGGTTCAAAAAGGGCTGCAAGGAGCATTTTTTTACATTTTTTGGCGTAAGATAATTTGAATAATACTTTTATTCTCTGTTTTGCTTTCTAATCGAATTGAACGGGACCTGATTCGTTTTGGTTCGATCAGGTTTCGAAGCATCAAACTTTTCAGAAACTTTATTCTTTTTATCCAGTTCAGTATGCACGACAAACGCCAACTAACGCACCCGTCCCTCTGCTACAGCCCTCCTTCAATCAGTCACGTTGCCCCTGACTTCTGGCCTGTGTGGTGGACTCTGCCCCGCTGTCTGCAAGCTGATTGGTCTGGGATGCGTGTCGAGTGGTTGTGATTCGGATGGAGGCTGCTATTGCGGTCCTCAAACGACACAGCCTACCCCTACCTGGACAACTAGCGGCACGCAGACACCAGTGTCTACGCTGTACACTACTCCATCGATGCCCTCGACAGCGTCTACTACACTTGAACCATCTACGACGCCGTCTTGCCCCACCTCGCGCAGCACAACTCCTACACCCACGACGCCAGCCACTACTCCGTCAACACGTCGCACTACGCCGTCTTGTCCCACCTCGCCTATCACAACGCCTACGCCTACGACTCCATCAACCACGCCGTCTTGCAACAAATACACCTAAGCCAGCCGCCGCATACCCAAGCGGTTGACGAGGCTGTCCTCAACGCTGTGAGCCGGCGGCTAGACCGGCCGCTCTAAAGCGCTGCCATAATAATTGCCTGTACCTTGTTTTATTGATTCGATTAAAATGATCAGATGAGAAAGCGTTGCTCTGACTGGCTGTGCTTGATGTGCAGAGGTTCTCCTTCTCCGTGCTCTTTGAGTGATGTCCTGCTTCGCCTTAGGGAAAAAAATCCTTATGATCGTTAAGGGACGATCCCTCGGACGATCCCTTTCGGAATCCGATTAAATAAAAGGCTGCAGAAAGGCTGACGTATAGCTGCACTGACGGTCTTTTTTTTTTTTGCTGTTTGCATGGCTGTAGTGGCTGTCTTGCTGCCATGCACGATGCACACTCTCAGACTCGTATTGCCTTTTTATCTCCTGCCAAAAAGTCTTTTTGTGCAAACGTAATATGAACTATTTTCGCCTTAGCTTTGAACGTTTTTGTCTATTATATACGGTAGTTAGTCCATTAAACCACACTTTTTGTCAGTTGCAATGTACTTTTTGATTTCTGCATGATCTATTGACAATATCATGTTAACAACGATCAAAACTGTGCATAGCTAGAGAGCAAATAGTACAATTTACGTTTGTTCCAAAAGCTCTATAAGCAAGAGACATAAAAGTCCACATGACACTGAGAGTGCGGTAGCTGGCATGGCTGCCTTACAGAGCCTTCAGCTGTGTTGCAGACAGCATATTGGCTGCAAGAAGTAGCCTTGAATCACTGTCACGTTCAGCCAGGTAAGCTGCAATGGCTGTTGGCTGTACATTGGAGCGGGTTGGCTGCTGGCGGGAGCCAGACGTTGGCTAGCGACAGTCAGTCCATGGCTGTACAGTACAGCCACGTAAGCTGCAATGGCTCAAGCTGTGCATCGCAGCGTGCTGGCTGCTGGCGGCGGTCAATGGGTCAGAAGACCGTTGAGGCGGCCGGAATTCTAGACACGTTTTGAGCTCCAGAGTAGCTAAATAGGACTCGGATCGAATGTGTGACCCCACCAATGGATTGCTTTCCAAAGGAGGAATTCATTTGTGGGGTCACTGGTTAGATTTGAGTCGCATTCAGCGACTCTGGAGCTCGAAACGTGTCCGGGATTTCGGCCGCCTCAACGGTCTTCTGCCCCACAGTGCGGCAGCGAGGTCACGGCTGTGCTCCGCAGCAAGGTAAGCTGTACCGGCTGCAGACTGTGCTTCGCGGTCTTTCGGCTGCCGAACGCTGTGGAAGCCATGCAAGAGGCAGCCTTTTGGCTTCAGGCTGCAGGGCCGCGAGATAATGCCTTTTGCGTTTGTTTACAACCGCGTTACAGCGTGTTTTCGGCTGTAACTCGAGCAAAAATGCTAATGGAGATGTGTCTTCTGATATCTGAGTTGTGCACGTCAAACTATACCACGATTCAGGATGGAAGAAGCCGCGGTGTAGCGCGGTGGTAGATGACGGCCGACTACCTGACTCCGGTCTGGTGTGGGGGAGGGTCCCGGAGGGTGTCCGGCTGGTGTGCAGAGGCCTGGCCGGCGAGTCCTTTTGTCTCCTTGCATTTCTAATGAGCATAGTAAAATCTCTTATAATTACTTTAAAATAGTAGAATTGCTATGAAGTGATATCAGATTCAAACCCACTGGAAAAATCTGATTAATTTAAAAAAAAATTCGAAGTTTGAGTCGTTATTATTTGCCATTGTGATAGACGCGTTCGATATGGGATACAGGCAAAAGTTTAAAACAACATTTTGAGTTTTATTTAATTAACTTTTAATTAAAATGGAGCAAGTAGGTTTGGCATTTAAATCTCGAAGCTTTCCGCGGGATGCCCGCGTCATGAGGGTACCCGCGACCGTCAAAATTGTCGCAGCAACACGCCGTTTTCACGGAAGTTCTTTAATTTTCTTTGGCTATTTCAAAATATTGATCATTTCCTAAAATTTTTCAATATTTCAAGTTTCGATTTGGTGCTTTAGTTAAAAGGCCATTAGTATTCGAAGGCCTTTTGTTCGGCCTGCGAGGGTCGTGTTCCACCCGCACAATGGGGTGGGGCTCGGGGCTCCGTGTCAATGGGGCCCGGATGGGCCAGGTCAGAAAGTTGCTGCGGTAGCTGGGGATGCGTAGCCAGCAGAAAATCGGGCCAGCGGCTTCTTCCATCCTGAATCGTGGTATACGTTAGCCACACTGTGATTCCAAACGCTATGAACATAGCGCGTATGGTGCAATGCATTGAGACATCGCGCCACACGTGCAATGCCATAGTCACATTCCACCTTACGTGCGATGCGTCCCGAAAATGCCCTATGCTAGTGCATAGGAAGGCATTGCACCACACGTGCGATGCAAAAGCATAGCGCTAATTGGCGCGATGAAAACGGCTTCAAACGCATAGCGCCAATTGACGGTATATTCATAGCGTTTGGATTCTCAGTGCATGCAAGTTTAGCCAAAGTCGAAAAAAATTTGAAAATATCTCGAGAACGGCGAGACCTATACAAAATTGGCTTGCATATTTAGGTCAGTAAGGTTGTTAGAATCTTTGTTGCCCTACATGGGGTGCCCTACACTCTCAGACTCGTATTGACTTTTTATATCTTGGGAAAACGTTTTTTGTGCAATCGTAAAATGTACTATTTACTCTTTAGCTTAGCACGTTTTTGTTTGTTATAAAGGGTATTTAGTCCATTAAACATCACTTTTTGTCAATTGCAATGTACTTTTTGAATTCAACTTGATCTATTGACAATTTTGTCTTAAAAACGATCAAAATTGTGCATAACTAAAGATAAAATAGTACAATTTACGTTTGCTCAAAAAGCTCCATAAGCAAGAGACATAAAATTCCATATGAGACTGAGAGTGTAGGACCTCAAAGGGCATAAGAGGTCCCTTCAAGGAACGTTATGAAGACCCTCATGTAGAAGAGCGTCACGCGTGGTGGGGATCTGGTGGCTGCTGCTCGCATCCCTGAAGCTGCAGGCCGAGATGTAGCTGTGAGCCGCAGCTGCCAGTGGCAGGTAGAGCCGGGCGAAGGGCGGCTGCCGACGGCAGCCCTCACTATGCGGGGTGCAGCTCGGTGCAGCCTATCGTCCCGCGTCACAGCGTCTTGGCTGACAGGGGCAGTGCTGGCCGGGCGCCGAAGGAGCACTCTAGTGGCTGGCAGGTGCAGCCGGATTGGCTGCACTCGCTGCGCGTGGCTGGATATTGGCTGACGTGTGTCCGAATGCAGCCTTCAGGGTTCGATCCAAGCGCTGTGATACACCCGGGAAGCCTATCTGCAGCCAATATTCTTCTCTCGGGTAGCTGAGTTCACACCTACGTGCATACGTTGGAGGTGTGGACTCAGACAAGTATGCACCTCCAGTCATTTCCTCTTTATGAAAAGCACGTCCTCAAATAACGTGCTGCTTTACAGGAGTAGGGGAGAAAGATTAGGAGAGATCCAAAAACACGATACACTTAAAAATTAAATTTAATTGGCTGAGCGATTAGCGAAGCCAGTTACTCCAGTGGGGTTGAAAAGTTTTGTCTGTCTGTCTGTCTGTCTGTCCGTCTGTCTGTCTGTGTGTGTGTCCGCACTACTCCTCCCAAACGGCTCGGCCGATTGAGACGAGATTTTGCAGGGTTGTTAGATATATCCTTGGCTCGCCACACGCAAAAATTCAGCTTTCTATCTCATTCCATTCAGTCGTACTGACGAAAAAACAAAAAAAAAACGGCAGAAAAAGTGCAACTTTTTAGTGACTTTATATTTTAGAGACATTTTTACATGGTTTCTTATGTTTTTGAAGTTCCTGATGACGAAAATGAAATCAATTTCGACCCCTGACCAAACTTTTAACTGCGAATTGGCTACCTCGGCCCGAATTTACTAACATAATCAACTTCGACCCTTCATCTTGAAGAAAGGGGGTCGACCGACTAAAAATTTTTATTGCAGATTTCGATAGGTCTCGGCAAGACCTTTTCAAAGAGGGGTCGGAAGGGGGGTCTACGAGCCCGACTTCATTAGTTGGCCGAATCAGGATCTTGAAAAAAGGGGATCGACCGACTAAAAAATTTTATTGCAGATTTCGATAGGTCTCGGCAAGACCTTTACAAAAAGGGGTCGGAAGGGGGGTCTAGGAGCCCGACTTCATCAGTTTACCGAATCAGGATCTTGAAAAAGGGGATCGACCGACGAAAAAATTTTATTGCAGATTTCACGTGGTGCATTACTCAATGCCTCAATAATCCTTGAGACAGCTTGCCGAAGGCAAGCAGGGAAGCGCCGCAGGCCAAGGTAGGTGTAACGCCAGGCGTGGATTGTCGTAACTGGCGCAGCATCGCGAAGCCTGTTACGACAAGACACGGTCTGGCGTAAACCTACCTTGTAATTAAAATTTCGGATTTGCATAAGGGGCCAGACTGACAATAAAAAAAAAAAACAACAAAAAAACAAACAAAAGACAAAAAAAGGTGAGGCTATAAGGCTACTTCGTGCCTAAAAAAAGTGAGGCCTCAACTGAAACTGTGACACAAAAAATATCAGGAGTGTGGCGATGCAGCAGAGAGCTCTATTTTGGGGTCGCAAAATAATGTTGACACTGCAAAATACGGAAACTAAGTTCAAAGTTAGGGTTAAGGGACGGCATCTACCGGCCACCCTTCACATTTCCTCGTATTTTCGCTATTTTAAAACGAATAACATCTCCGTAACACTCCAGGCATTCTATTTCCGAGTTCTCACCTTCACCACGTTTACGCCGATATGCGACACTTCTTATTTTGATCAATTTTAACGCAACGCGCTAGATTAACGCTAAAAGACGCCTAAGGCAGTCAACAGAGCGCGCGCATCGCTCTAACAGACGGACGCCGAAAACAAGTAAGGGTTTGTATGTTCCGTAGCGGCCATCTTGGGTCTTCTTTTCTTCCTCTTTCAGGCGGATTACCTCATTATTTGCGCGGTCCGTCCGTACTAATGCCAACTACGAAACTTCGGTACCCGTTTACATGGGTTCAAATGGACCAAGTAGGGACGTTCCGTACTTTTCTCCGTACCTCCGTATACTCCTTTCATCTGTACCTTTTCCGTACAAAAGTACGTATTTTTTTACAGTACGGCGTTCCGACCGCGCGCTCCTGGACCACCAGCACCGCCCGCCGCCTTATTCTGAAGGATCTTTTTCGTCACTCTGTCTCTCTCGCACTCGTGGGGCGTCTCTTAGGAGTGCGAGAGAAACAGAGCGACAAACGATTCTTGGAAATCAGACGAGAGGTCCGCGCTAGTGCGCGTCGAGGGACGGAATGAGCGTCCCGTACCGACTGGTCCTGATGGAGATACGTGCGCGCACCTACACACGACCGCAGATAAGGAACTTTGGCCGAAAACAACGACGGCAACGGACGCACCGCCACACGTGCCCAAACGTGACCTGGCGTTGCCTCACCTGCTCCTCCTTCTATAGGCATTTTTCGATAAGCGATTGGCGAAGCCAGTGACTCCACTGGGGTTGGAAAGTTTTGTCTATGTCTGTGTGTCAGCACTTCTCCTCCCAGACGGCTCGGCCGATCGGGGTGAGATTTTGCAGGGATGTTAGGTATGACCTTGGCTCGCTACATGCAAAAATTCAGCTTTCTATCTCAATTCCTTCGGTCGTTCCAACGGATAAAACACTACAAAAAAGACAGAAACTTTTGCAACTTTTGAAACTAGTGCAACTTTTTAGTGACTTTACATGTTAGAGACATTTTTAGACAGTTTCCTTTGTTTTCCAAGGAGCTCATGACGAAAGTGAAATCCATTCCAACTCCCGACTAAAGTTCCAACAGCGAAGGGGCTACCTTGACCCGAGTTCTCTAACATAGTATACTTCGACCCTTCATCACGTGGTGTACTACTCAGTGCCTCAACAGGCCTTGAAACAGCTTGTCGCAGGCAAGTAGGGTGCGCGGCAATCCACGCCCGGCGTGGATTGTCGTAACTGACGCAGCATCGCGAAGCTTGTTACGACAAGACCCGGTCTTGCGTACATCTACCTTGTATTCATAATCATTGACGCATGTGCACATAAATAGGATTTCGTTAAGGACCTTAACAAGAGACATTGATGATAATGTTACTGAAACAAATAAAAATGTCAATAGTTCATTGATGTGCACAAACGTCAATACGTTATTAACACAAAACTTAGTAAAAGTCTACGAGAGTGCTGGTCGTAGAAAATCCAGACGCTCGCCATCAATAAAAATCAGAGCACGAAACTTCTCACCCTTTGAGGGTTTTACAGTGTACCCTGTTCCTTTTACTCGCCGCCGCTCCGTCCTGGATTCCCAAAGAATTATGGCTGCTTCACCAATTAAATGATTCAAAAAAATAATAATTTGAAATCATGAATTGATTCCTGTTTTGTTAATTTGGCCAAGTTCCTGTGAAGCTTTGTAATTATATGGAGCAGATCGTCAACTTTAAAAGATCTTGGAACATTTACCTTGACTATTAGACGGGTCAGCGACGCAATAGGATAATCCTAACTGCATGATCAGAACTATGTCAGAACTGAGTCCGATCCAAATCTGAGGCCCGATTTTTGATGGCTCGTGAGAAGGCCTCGAAATGCTCGCAAACATGATCCGATGGCTTCGAAATTTAAATGGCCCCCCATTTGGCCAAACATGCCACATACAAAATTTCAGACCGACATCCTAAAATCTTTCTATTTTACAGGTCCTTGTATTTTAGCCCCATCAGATTTTCCTGGTGTTCGTCTCTGATTCCTGAACAGAAATCGGAGAGCAAATCAGAGATTTCTGAACAGCAATCAGAACTCGCGGTGTCTCTGATCGACTTTCAGAAATCAAAACCTTCGGTCCTCGCAATACACACCCCGTGTTAAAAATGTCGTGGCCCGCCCTTTTTTTTCACGGTGAGCTGACGTCCTTGTTTTTCACTCAATCTGTCTTGAGAATATGCTCAATAAATTTGTCTCGTCATCCTAATTTCGAAGAAACAAAAAAGAACAACTAACAAAAAAAAATACCATTTATTTGCCGTGCTACTGAAACTCATTGCAATGGAGCCTCACACTCTAAATGGCTTACGAAAAGATATTTTCTATAATACGAAGGAAATGGCGCAAGCATAATACGAATGCAGTTTTTCTTCGTAATCCACAGGTTTTTCTTTCTGCCTTACTATTAAAAGCCAAAAAAGATTCGTATTATAAAGAAATTTTGCTTTGTATGATGTTTGCGCCGAATTCCCTGTAACGTAGCTCAAATTTTATTGTGAGACATTTAGAGCGCAGCAGAAGTGCAAGTCCGTCGCACTGATTCCCAAAACTCATGAAGGCGGGCTCCAGGATCCCCCGCCCGCCCCTTCGTTGAGAAGGTCCTGCCGAGAACTAGCGGAAACTGCAGTTAAATTTTTCAGTCGGTCGACCCCCTTTTTTGAAGGTTCTGATTTTGCCATCACACGAAGTGGTGCTCCTAGACCCCCCTTCCGACACCTCGCTGAAAGGTCTTGCCGAGACTAATTGAACACAGCAATCCCCTTTTTTTCAAGATCCTGATCTGGCCAACTCATGAAAGCGGCCGATGGTGTTGGGACCACGTCGAGAGGGGTATCACCAAAGTTCACAGTGTACAATGATTTTCGTATTACTTTTATGTAATGCAATTGATTTTTTCCACCTCTTCACTGCCAATCCAAGTGTGGACCAGGTCCACGCTACACTGTAAAAAATGATCGGACTTTTACCATACAGTGGTCTAGCAAAATTCCTATACATGTATAGGAAACATGGATATTCCGATACATGTATAGGAATTTTCCGATTTGTCTAGGTTTTTTGGTATTCAAGCCGAAAATGTATAGGAAAATTCCTGTCCATGTATAGGAACTCCCTGAAATCCTATTCATGTATAGGAACTTTCCAACCCGTGTATAGAAATATGACTGACTGAAAAAAAGAATTTTGTTCTGAAGTGTTTTAGCAGAGATTCAAATTTTTGTAACTTGTGCAAATAATGGGAACCAATGCGATTAATTGTTCACTTGTGACAAAAGTCACAAAGCTGCTTCTATGTCTGTAACCCAGATGATCCGCTAGATGGCGCTAGTATCGTTTTTACGGACTTACTTCTCGGTAGAAGCTACGGTTAGGAATTTCGTTGGGTGGAGAGGCACGCGCGTTCCTTGAGTGTGAGATAGTCGGGTGACAATTCGACCGTCTACATTTTTAGACCATGATACGTCCCCCTTTCTTTTTTGGGAAATCCGAGAAATTCTATACATGCGTAGCAAAGCTGCTATACCGATGTATAGGAAAAATCCTGCACAACAGATAGGGCAACGCCTATACACGTGTAGTCATAATGCCATACCGATGTATAGGAAAATTGCCATACAAGTGTGTGGTAATATTCGTATACATGTATATGTGAATTGTTTCATACACATGTATAGGAATTTGACTACAAAAAATTTTTACAGTGTAGGTAGCGTGGACCATCGTGGTCCACGCAAGGAAACGTGGACCACAAATGGTCCACGCGAGGAAACGTGGACCACGAATGGTCCACGTTAGGAAACGTGGACCACGAATGGTCCACGCAAAGAAACGTGGACCACGCTGTGGTCTACACTTGTAATGAGTGTGGCTGGCCTATGAGGAGTTCAAAGCTGTAAAGCGTGGATCACACTTGGTCCACGTTTCCTTGCGTGGACCATTCGTGGTTCACGTTTCCTAGCGTGGACCATTCGTGATCCACGTTTCCTAGCGTGGACCATTCGTGGTCTACGTTTCCTGGCGTGGACCATCGTGGTCCACGCTACCTAGCGTGGACCTGATCCACACTTGGATTAGCAGTGTTCTGTGTAATATTGCCAAACTATCATGATTTTTTGAAGTCTGAAGTATGATACTCAAAAGTATGGGAGCTTTTGACTTACTATAAAACGAAGTAATTGGTCATAATGAAAAAATAGCATAAAAATACACTGTATAGAGAGGAACTAGGAATCCTTTGTTTTTCTTTTTTTTAAAGTAATTTTTGTAACATTTAATTTTTGATTTATTTAAAAATTTTCCTTATTCTAATTTTGATTTTGTTTTACTCGTACAATGATTTTTTGCAAGCCCTCCCCCACCCCCCGCACCACGTCCATTCAACTCATGTCGTCGCCCCGATTCCAAAAGTTACCCCATACTTGCACTGACAGTTACAATTGTCTTGGATGCACTGGCGTCAGGACTGTCTTGAATCTGCACTGAATATGATTGTCTTGAATCCGCACTGAAAGTTAGGCCCCCTAATAGGATTATTAGGGCGTCAATTTTGCTGCCCGTCAATGCTGCAGCCTGCACGTACACGTGCGGCGAGAGGAGGCCATTGACGCGATGCGCGAAGCCCACCGACCCCGCCAATGCAAAAGCGTTTGCTCAGCGGCCGCATACCGCGTCATTATCAGGCTTTGAACCTTTTGGGCCCGTTGCCGGCCGCTGCACGTGCCGCGGTATTCCGACGAGTCCCTTCTGGAGGTATATAAGGCTCGGCAACGGAGCGAAAGACGTCGAAGACACAGCCACTACCTCTCCAAGCAGCATGAAGGTCCTGACAGTTGTGATCCTGGCGATGGCCTCTTGCTCCACCCTGGTCCAGAGTAACGGCCTGTTGTGCCGTGAGTACCTGCTGCTCTGATCACTTCAAAAAGTCTACGGAGAATCTGCTTCTTAACTACGAAGAAGGCATTGTAAAATCGCTGAGTAAAGCAATGCTTCGTATTGCGAAGGATTTCGCTTCATAATTCGAAGCATTTCTTCGTAGATTTTACAATGCCTTAGTTTTCTTCGTAATACGCAAGGAGCGCCACTGCTCGTTGACCTACGACGGGTCACACGCCGTACATCAACGGAAGTTGCCGTGTCGCAATTTCGACGGAGTTTCTTCGTAGTATTGAAAAAACCTCTTAGCGTGCGAAGCGATGCTTCGTTGACTTTTAAGCGTGAACTTAAGATCATTTAATGGAGGCACTTATTGACAACATTGGTGTCTCACGCAGCTCTCTTGGCTGTAACCGACATTCCGTTGCCTCTGTGCTCGTTCGCACTGTGCAAACTGAGGTGCCAGTTGGCTGGTGTTGGCTGCATCAACTACGGCTGTGTGGGTGGGCACTGCAAATGCGGCCCGCTCGTCACGACCCCAACGGCACCCACCACCATACGCCCGCCCACGCCGTCAACGTTAGTCACCAAGGTCACTTCGGTGTCAACAACAGCAGTATCGACCTCCACTCATGGCAATGGGTTGCTGTGCCGTAAGTAACAAAAGACTTCCACTGAAATTCGAAGGACAAGACGTCATACCAATTTTGGGCAGTACAAAAAGCTCACCGACAAGAAGTCTTACATGAACGTTTCACCGAAAAAATGTCGTACACAAATATATCACCGAAAAAAGGTAAGAAATCAGTAAGATGGGCCCTTGTTCCGGCAGAAGTATCACCCTTTTTCAGTGATACATTTGTGCACGACCATCATTTCAGTGATACTTTCGTGTACGTCAATTAAGTAACGCCCTTTATCGGTGAGACATTTTTGTCTCACCCCTCAGATAATGAGATTTATCACTACCAACACATGATTTACTGTGTCGTCACGATTATTGAGCGAACATAACGTCATATTCGTTAGAACGTGAATTTTATCGCGTTCGTTTGAATATGATGTCACATTTGTTTGAGCGTCACTGTGATTCAAAATGTGTTGTACACCTCAAAACAACCATGGTGCATCCCTTATCCCTATAAAAACTGCGTTGTACACCTCGAATAATTGAAGTCAATTCCTGACCCCTATTAAAACTGTATTGTTCACCGCAGAAAAATACAGTGTAGGGGTACCCACCCCAACAAAATGTGTGTTGAGTAACCTCACCACACTTTATCTGCAGTGAATGTAACGACTGGACACGGCCATTTAAGTGGGGTGTCACATACGTTTGAACGTGTATCATTTTCTAAAACGAATGTGACATCATATTCAAACGAACGTGACAAAATTCACAAGTAAACGAATATGACGTCACATTCGTTAAATACCAAGGGGTTCGGGTTAAAGATAAGTTGATCTGAATGCTCACCGCGCCTCTTCTTTTCACAGCTCTCCTGTCTTCAATCAACCTCCCGCTGACGTGGGGCCTGTGCAAGGGCCTCTGCCCAGTCGTCTGCAAAGCGATTGGACTGGGTTGCGTTTCCAGCGCCTGCAGCGCTGACGGCGGTTGCTTGTGCTCCCCTCCAAGCTCCGGCGGCTCTACCACTCCATCCTCTGGAACCACGTCGAACAATGGCCTCATTTGTCGTAAGCATCTAAAAACGATCAGAAAAAGTGGTGTGAGAGGCATTCCTCAGCAATCTCGAATCGAATTAGGAGTTCGAAAATATTATCGAATCAAATCAATTCTTTTTTTTTCGCTTTCATGGCCTTTAAAAATTCGAACTAGAGATTATTCTTTGTTGTATGGGTTTTAAATCGAACGGGACCTCATTCTATTCGAATCGATCCGGTCTCGAGGCATTCGCACAAAACGTTCCAGAAACTATATTCTTTTTATCCCATTCAGTATGCACGACAAACGCCGACTAACGCACCCGTACCTCTGCTATAGCCCTCCTTCAATCAGTCACGTTGCCCCTGACTTCTGGCCTGTGTGGCGGACTCTGCCCCGCTGTCTGCAAGCTGATTGGTCTGGGATGCGTGTCGAGTGGTTGTGATTCGGATGGAGGATGCCATTGCGGTCCTCAAACGACTCAGCCTACCCCTACCTGGACAACTAGCGGTACGCAGACTCCAGTGTCTACGCTGTACACCACTCCATCGACGCCGTCGACGCGTAAACCAACTACGACGCCGTCTTGCCCAACCTCACGTAGCGCTACTCCTTCTCCTACGACGCCATCCACCACTCCGTCAACACAATCTACTCCATCTACACGTCGCACTACGCCGTCTTGCCCTACCTCACCTATCACAACGCAGCCTATTCCCACCGCGACAACAAGAGGCACGAAAAATCCATTGTCGACACCGTATACTAGTCCAGCGACGCTGTCGACGCCGTCATCTTCATCAACCCAAGGCAATGGGTTGCTGTGCCGTAAGTGCAGAGGACGTTTTCAGGTAAAAGATAAGTAATGCTTAATGCTCAACAACCACTTCTTTTCTTTTCACAGCTCTCCTGTCTTCCATCAACCTCCCGCTGACGTCGGGCCTGTGCAAGGGCCTCTGCACAGCCGTCTGCAAAGCGATTGGACTGGGTTGCGTTTCCAGCGCCTGCGACGCTGATGGCGGTTGCTTGTGCTCCCCTCCAAGCTCCGGCGGCTCCACCACTCCATCCTCTGGAACCACGTCGAACAATGGCCTCGTGTGCCGTAAGCATAGAAATACGTTCACCAAACAACTATGTTTTATCCAGTCGACTGTAATGACTTCCAACGACTAACGCACCCGACCCTCTGCCTGCAGCGCTACTTCAATCAGTCACGTTGCCCCTGACTTCTGGCCTCTGCGGCGGCCTCTGCCCTACTGTGTGCAAACTGATTGGTCTGGGATGCGTTTCGAGTGGTTGTGATTCGGATGGAGGCTGCTATTGCAATCCCGCTCCTCAAACAACACAGACGACTATCGTGCCAACTCTCCCTGCCTCATCTACCCCAAGCAATGGATTGCTGTGCCGTAAGTACACTCAAAGGCCACACGTGGTCTAGGACATACCAACTCATGTGATCAAATCATTAGAGAAGGCGCATAAGCGAATCAATGCCTCACAGCAAAATAGTACTAATAATACACCACTTTGAAAAATGGTACATTACCAGTGTGTATTGCTGTATTAGTTTTAGTCAAAACATTTTAGAACAGAAACCTGCAAAATGTATTTTGCATAACCTAAAAAGTGAGCGGACTTGACATATCTCACTTTTCCGCTTCACAACCCAGTTAAGCTGAATGCTCACCGCGCCTCTTCTTTTCATAGCTCTCCTGTCTTCCATCAACCTCCCGCTGACGTCGGGCCTGTGCAAGGGCCTCTGCCCAGCCGTCTGCAAAGCGATTGGACTGGGTTGCGTTACCAGCGCCTGCAGCGCTGACGGCGGTTGTTTGTGCTCCCCTCCAAGCTCCGGCGGCTCTACCACTCCATCCTCTGGAACCACGTCGAACAATGGCCTCGTGTGCCGTAAGCATAGAAATACGTTCACTAAACAACTCTGTTTTATCCAGTCGACTGTAATGACTTCCAACGACTAACGCACCCGACCCTCTGCCTGCAGCGCTACTTCAATCAGTCACGTTGCCCCTGACTTCTGGCCTCTGCGGCGGACTCTGCCCTACTGTGTGCAAACTGATTGGTCTTGGATGCGTATCGAGTGGTTGTGATTCGGATGGAGGCTGCTATTGCAATCCCGCTCCTCAAACGACACAGACGACTATCGTGCCAACTCTCCCTGCCTCATCTACCCCAAGCAATGGATTGCTGTGCCGTAAGTACACTCAAAGGCCAAACGTGGTCTAGGCCATACCAACTGATGTGATCACATCATGAGAGAAGGCGCATAAGCGAATCAATGCTCCTTTACTTTACCGCAGCGTGTTAATGAATTAATATTTTCTCGTCGAATCATCATTCAGTTCTTGATTTCTATTGTCGCGTAGGCAAATCATAAATTATTTGCGCCATGAAAAAATTTCTAGAGTTATGATATGATTAGAAAGTTTCTGATACCTGGTTTCTGGTTGACAATCAATCCATGTTAATTTTGTACACATCGGGTCCTAATAACTAGCATTTTGAGATCTTATCACAAGCTACCAAACATCTAAATTCAGATTTGGATTGGACTCAGTGTTAACCAATAGGTTAAGCCCGACAAGTTTTCATCATTTGTACATCGACCCCGGCATGTTCAATTTGGCAGTGCTAAAATTCATCAACTATCAAAATATATCGTTTTAAGTGGTATAGACATTCACAGGTCATTTCAACCTTCAAAAACCTTAAATACTCAGAATTGAACGTGACTTCAGTGTTTGTTTTTTTTTTCTAGTGCTTTAAATTCTACTATTGGCAAGCTTTTTTTAAGCTTCAACACAAATATGATTAACCTCTTAAAATCATATTTTGATGACTAGTCTCATTTTGAGTAGGGACGTGATGTGTTGTCTCACTTTACCACTCAGTATCTAAGGAAAAGTAATCACGGTCAAAAAAGTTACCAATAAAACACCATTTTGGACAAAAGGTACATTACCATTGTGTATTGCTGTATTAGTTTTAGTCAAAACATTTTAGAACAGAAACCTGCAAAATGTATTTTGCATATCCTGAAATGTGAGCGGATTTGACATATCTCACTTTTCCGCTTCACAGCCCAGTTAAGCTGAATGCTCACCGCGCCTCTTCTTTTCACAGCTCTCCTGTCTTCCATCAACCTCCCGCTGACGTCGGGCCTGTGCAAGGGCCTCTGCCCAGCCGTCTGCAAAGCGATTGGACTGGGTTGCGTTTCCAGCGCCTGCGACGCTGATGGCGGTTGCTTGTGCTCCCCTCCAAGCTCCGGCGGCTCGACCACTCCATCCTCTGGAACCACGTCGAACAATGGCCTCGTGTGCCGTAAGCATAGAAAAACGTTCACAAAACAACTATGTTTTATCCAGTCGACTGTAATGACTTCCAACGACTAACGCACCCGACCCTCTGCCTGCAGCGCTACTTCAATCAGTCACGTTGCCCCTGACTTCTGGCCTCTGCGGCGGCCTCTGCCCTACTGTGTGCAAACTGATTGGTCTGGGATGCGTTTCGAGTGGTTGTGATTCGGATGGAGGCTGCTATTGCAATCCCGCTCCTAAAACGACACAGACGACTATCGTGCCAACTCTCCCTGCCTCATCTACCCCAAGCAATGGATTGCTGTGCCGTAAGTACACTCAAAGGCCAAACGTGGTCTAGGCCATACCAACTGATGTGATCACATCATGAGAGAAGGCGCATAAGCGAATCAATGCTCCTTTACTTTACCGCAGCGTGTTAATGTAATAATATTTTCTCGTCGAATCATTTGTCAGTTCTTGATTTCTGATTGTCGTCTAGGCAAATCATAAATTATTTGCGCCATGAAAAAAGTTCTAGGATTATGATATTATTAGAAATTTCCTGATACCTGGTTTCTGGTTGACAATCAATCCAAGTTAATTTTGAAGACATCGGGTCCTAATAACTACCATTTTGAGACCTAATCACAAGTCACAAAACATCTGACTTCAGATTATGATCGGATTTAGTGTTAACCAATAGGTTAAGCCCGACAAGTTTTCATTATTTGTACATCGACCTCAGCATGTTCAATTTGGTAGTGCTAAAATTAATCAACTATCAAAATATATAGTATTAAGTAGTATAAGGACATTCACAGGTCATTTTAGTACGAAACATACAACTGAAAAGTACAACTGGACATGATCAGAAAGGCAAAACTCTCCCTTTCCCCAGCCAGAACGATTTAGAAACATAAAAAAAGTCAAGGACCATAGCATTTTTGCATCTTAACATAATTTCCCAACGTTAACATTGTTAAAATAAGTTTGAGGAAAAATACGAATTCGAACGGAGTCGTTCATTACTTACGCCTTTTATGTAAATTACATCTGTATTAAACAAGTATTTTACTGGAACTAAAATGACTAGTGTTGCCATTGCGTGAAATGACCGCACCTAACGTGCTTAAGACCACACCATAGACTTATCCCTAAATTAAGTTTTTACTGAAAATGTCTTCTTTTCACAGCTCTCCTGTCTTCCATCAACCTCCCGCTTACGTCGGGCCTGTGCAGGGGCCTCTGCCCAGCCGTCTGCAAAGCGATTGGACTGGGTTGCGTTTCCAGCGCCTGCGACGCTGATGGCGGTTGCTTGTGCTCCCCTCCAAGCTCCGGCGGCTCCACCACTCCATCCTCTGGAACCACGTCGAACAATGGCCTCGTGTGCCGTAAGCATAGAAAAACGTTCACCAAACAACTATGTTTTATCCAGTCGACTGTAATGACTTCCAACGACTGACGCACCCGACCCTCTGCCTGCAGCGCTACTTCAATCAGTCACGTTGCCCCTGACTTCTGGCCTCTGCGGCGGACTCTGCCCTACTGTGTGCAAACTGATTGGTCTGGGATGCGTATCGAGTGGTTGCGATTCGGATGGAGGCTGCTATTGCAATCCCGCTCCTCAAACGACACAGACGACTATCGTGCCAACTCTCCCTGCCTCATCTACCCCAAGCAATGGATTGCTCTGCCGTAAGTACACTCAAAGGTTAAACGTGGTCTAGGCCATACCAACTAATGTGATATCTAAACATGAGAAAAGGGCGCCCTTCTCTCAGGGTCATATTGACCGCATCAGTAAGTGTAGTCTAGGACACGTTTGGTTTGGTGTTGTGTGGTGACTTAAAGTTTCCGTAATTTATTCAATCGTACCGAAAATTATGTCTTAAACCGTAAAATACGCCACTTATTCCGTAATCTTCGTGTTTTTTGTTCTTTTCCCTGGCATAAAACTAACAAAATTATCGTGTTTTAAACTTTCGTGCGCACAAGCGAGTCACTGTTTCTATACTGTGCCATAGCGTGTTAATGTATCAATATATTCTCATCGAATTATCATTTAGTTCTTGATTTCTGATCGTCGTCTAGGCAAATCTTAAAACTATTTGCGCCATGAAAAAAGGTTCTAGTGTAATGATATTATCAGAAATTTCCTTATACCTGGGTTCTGGTTGATAATTAAACCATGTTTATTTTGTAGACATCGGGTCCTAATAACTAGCATTTTGAGACCTAATCACAAGTTACTAAACATCTAACTTCAGATTATGATCGGACTCAGTGTTATCCAATAGGTTAAACCCGTCAAGTTTTCATCATTTGTACATCGACCCCGGCATGTTCAATTTGATAGTGCTAAAATTAATCAACTAACAAAATATATAGTATCAAGTAGTATAAGGACATTCACAGGTCATTTTAGTACGAAACATACAACTGAAAAGTACAACTGGACATGATGAAAAAGGCAAATCTCTCCCTTCCCCCAGCCAGAACGATTTAGAAACATAAAAAAAGTCACGGACCATAGCACTTTTGCATCTTAACATAATTTACCAACGTTAATCTTGTTAAAATAAGTTTGAGGAAAAATACGTATTCGAACGGAGTCGTTCATTACTTGCGTCTTTTACGTAAATTACAACTGTATTAAACAAGTAATTTACCGTAACTAAAATCACTAGTGTTTCCATTGCGTGGAATGACCGCACCTAACGTGCTTAAGACCACACCATAGACTTATCCCTAAATTAAGTTTTTACTGAAAATGTCTTCTTTTCACAGCTCTCCTGTCTTCCATCAACCTCCCGCTGACGTCGGGCCTGTGCAAGGGCCTCTGCCCAGCCGTCTGCAAAGCGATTGGACTGGGTTGCGTTTCCAGCGCCTGCGACGCTGATGGCGGTTGCTTGTGCTCCCCTCCAAGCTCCGGCGGCTCGACCACTCCATCCTCTGGAACCACGTCGAACAATGGCCTCGTCTGCCGTAAGCATAGAAAAACGTTCACAAAACAACTCTGTTTTATCCAGTCGACTGTAATGACTTCCAACGACTAACGCACCCGACCCTCTGCCTGCAGCGCTACTTCAATCAGTCACGTTGCCCCTGACTTCTGGCCTCTGCGGCGGACTCTGCCCTACTGTGTGCAAACTGATTGGTCTTGGATGCGTATCGAGTGGTTGTGATTCGGATGGAGGCTGCTATTGCAATCCCGCTCCTCAAACGACACAGACGACTATCGTGCCAACTCTCCCTGCCTCATCTACCCCAAGCAATGGATTGCTGTGCCGTAAGTACACTCAAAGGCCAAACGTGGTCTAGGCCATACCAACTTATATGATCTAATCATGAGAGAAGGCGCATAAGCGAATCAATGCTCCTTTACTTTACCGCAGCGTGGTAATGTATTAATATTTTCTCGTCGAATCATCATTCAGTTCTTGATTTATGATTGTCGTGTAGGCAAATCATAAATTATTTGCGCCATGGAAAAAGTTCTAGAGTTAAGACATGATTAGAAATTTTCCTGATACCTGGTTTCTGGTCGACAATCAATCCATGTTATTTTTGTGGACATCGGGTCCTAATAACTAGCATTTTGAGACCTTATCACAAGCTACCGAACATCTAAATTCAGATTTGGATTGGACGCAGTGTTAACCAATAGGTTAAGGGGGCAGTAGCGCCATCGTCATCTGTTTTTTTTAACGAAGTTTCTCCTATTGCTCAATCTTTTCTGTTAATCGAGGAGATCACAAGTTACCATAAAAAAACAGGGTTTCTTAAGGATTGCTTAAAAAAACATTGGTTGAGTTATGGTCATTTTTCTGGGTTGTGGGAAGGGCTGAAGACGACACAACATATTTGCCTATTAATTAAAAAATATCACTGCGCGCAGAGCTTCTCAGTACCCTTTTAAAATTTTCTATCTAAATTTTAACTACTTGTTATACATACTTGGGCTGTTAAAATGACCGTCTAGCTTTGAGAAATAATATCGGGACGTATTTAAAAAGTCAAGTTTTTGAAAACGTTAAAAAACATGTTTAAATTTGACATTACAATGTTTTCTAAAAAAACCTTTAAAATGCTTCAATCCTGAAACCCAAGGATCGTTTTGAAGGATCTCACTAGTACTAACACCTGCTAAATTTTCAGGGCGATATCTCAAACCGTTTTCTCAAAATCCTGCGCGCAAGCTCCAAACATCTACAATTTAGAAAAACGGCCTAAATGATTGAACGTGCCTAACCTAACCTGTACAAATAAATTTATATAAACGACTCTGGAGCCTAAAGGATAACGTATTTCAGCAATATATTGTCAGATTCTTGAAAAGGGTTGCCAACAGACAAAATCTAGTTGAAAAACAAAAAAACAAATTTTCTGAAAATTGATGGTGCTACTGCCCCCTTAAACCCGACAAAAGTTCATTATTTGTACATCGACCCCGGCATGTTCAGTTTGGTAGTGCTAAAATTTATCAACTATCAAAATAAATCGTATCAATTGGTAAAGACATCAACAGGTCATTTCAACCTTCAAAAACCTTCAATACTCAGAATTGAATGTGAGTTCAGGGTTTTATTCTAGTGCTTTCAATTCTACTAATAGCAAGCTTATTTTTAAGCTTCAAAACAAATATGATTTTTCTATTAAGATCATATTTTGATGACTTGTCTCATTTTGAGTAGGGTTACGCATAAGGACGTGTTGTGTTGTCTCACTGTACCACTCGGCATCTTAGGAAAAGTCATCACAGTCAAAAAAGTACTAAAAATACACCATTTTGGACAAACAGTACATTACTAGTGTGTATTGCTGTATTAGTTTTAGTCAAAACCTTTAAGAACAGAAGCCTGCAACATGTATTTTGCATATCCTGAAATGTGAGCGGATTTGACATATCTCACTGTTCCGCTTCACAGCCCAGTTAAGCTGAATGCTCACCGCGCCTCTTCTTTTCACAGCTCTCCTGTCTTCCATCAACCTCCCGCTGACGTCGGGCCTGTGCAAGGGCCTCTGCCCAGCCGTCTGCAAAGCGATTGGACTGGGTTGCGTTTCCAGCGCCTGCGACGCTGATGGCGGTTGCTTGTGCTCCCCTCCAAGCTCCGGCGGCTCGACCACTCCATCCTCTGGAACCACGTCGAACAATGGCCTCGTCTGCCGTAAGCATAGAAAAACGTTCTGAAATTATGGTGTGGGAAGGAAGCCTTACCAATCTCGAATCGAATTGAATGTTCGAAAATAGTATTGAATAGAATAAGCGCTCATTCGTTTCTGATACGAAGCAAATTGGGTTCAAAAAGGGCTGCAAGGAGCATTTTTTTTACATTTTTTGGCGTAAGATAATTTGAATAATACTTTTATTCTCTGTTTTGCTTTCTAATCGAATTGAACGGGACCTGATTCGTTTTGGTTCGATCAGGTTTCGAAGCATCAAACTTTTCAGAAACTTTATTCTTTTTATCCAGTTCAGTATGCACGACAAACGCCGACTAACGCACCCGTCCCTCTGCTACAGCCCTCCTTCAATCAGTCACGTTACCCCTGACTTCTGGCCTGTGTGGTGGACTCTGCCCCGCTGTCTGCAAGCTGATTGGTCTGGGATGCGTGTCGAGTGGTTGTGATTCGGATGGAGGATGCCATTGCGGTCCTCAAACGACACAGCCTACCCCTACCTGGACAACTAGCGGCACGCAGACACCAGTGTCTACGCTGGACACCACTCCATCGATGCCGTCGACAGCGTCTACTACACTTGAACCATCTACGACGCCGTCTTGCCCCACCTCGCGTAGCACTACTCCTACACCCACGACGCCAGCCACTACTCCGTCAACACGTCGCACTACGCCGTCTTGTCCCACCTCGCCTATCACAACGCCTACGCCTACGACTCCATCAACCACGCCGTCTTGCAACAAATACACCTAAGCCAGCCGCCGCATACCCAAGCGGTTGACGAGGCTGTCCTCAACGCTGTGAGCCGGCGGCTAGACCAGCCACTCTAAAGCGCTGCAATAATAATTGCCTGTACCTTGTTTTATTGATTCGATTAAAATGATCAGATGAGAAAGCGTTGCTCTGACTTGCTGCGCTTGATGTGCAGAAATTCTCCTTCTCCGTGCTCTTTGAGTGATGTCCTGCTTCGCCTTAGGGAAAAAAATCCTTATGATCGTTAAGGGACGATCCCTCGGACGATCCCTTTCGGAATCCGATTAAATAAAAGGCTGCAGAAAGGCTGACGAATAGCTGCACTGACGGTTTTTTTTTTTTGCTGTATGCATGGCTGTAGTGGCTGTCTTGCAGCCATGCACGCGGCATACTCTCAGACTCGTATTGCCTTTTTATCTCTTGCCAAAAAGTTTTTTTGTGCAAACGTATTATGAACTATTTTCGCCTTAGCTGTGAACGTTTTTGTCTATTGTATACGGTATTTAGTCCATTAAACCGCACTCTTTGTCAGTTGCAATGTACTTTTTGATTTCTGCATGATCTATTGGCAATATCATGTTAACAACGATCAAAACTGTGCATAGCTAGAGAGCAAATAGTACAATTTACGTTTGTTCCAAAAGCTCCATAAGCAAGAGACATAAAAGTCCACATGACACTGAGAGTGCGGTAGCTGGCGTGGCTTCCTTCCAGAGCATTTCAGCTGTGTTCCAGACAGCATATTGGCTGCAAGAAGTAGCCTTGAATCACTGTCACGTTCAGCCAGGTAAGCTGCAATGGCTGTTGGCTGTACATTGGAGCGGGTTGGCTGCTGGCGGGAGCCAGGCGTTGGCTAGCGACAGTCAGTTCATGGCTGTACAGTACAGCCACGTAAGCAGGAATGGCTCAAGCTGTGCATCGCAGCGTGCTGGCTGCTGGCGGCACTCAATGGGTCAGAAGACCGTTGAGGCGGCCGGAATTCTAGACACGTTTTGAGCTCCAGAGTAGCTAAATAGGACTCGGATCGAATGTGTGACCCCACCAATGGATTGCTTTCCAAAGGAGGAATTCATTTGTGGGGTCACAGGTTAGATTTGAGTCGCATTCAGCGACTCTGGAGCTCGAAACGTGTCTGGGATTTCGGCCGCCTCAACGGTCTTCTGCCCCACAGTGCGGCAGCGAGGTCACGGCTGTGCTCCGCAGCAAGGTAAGCTGTACCGGCTGCAGACTGTGCTTCGCGGTCTTTCGGCTGCCGAACGCTGTAGAAGCCATGCAAGAGGCAGCCTTTTGGCTTCAGGTTGCAGCCATAGCACTTTCAGCCCTTCAGTGCCCCGATCAGCTGCAGGGCCGCGAGATAATGCCCTTTGCGTTTGTTTACAACCGCGTTACAGCGTGTTTTCGGCTGTAACTCGAGCAAAAATGCTAATAGAAATGTGTCTTCTGATGTCTGAGTTGTTCACGTCAAACTACGTTAGCAATGCAACACTGTAGAAAAAAAACCACAGGAAATAGAACGGTACAAAGCTGGTAGACAATTTGCCTGGTTGCACCGTTCCTCAATGAGCACAGTTTGTGGGGTACAGAGAACGGTTTTTAATAACATGGGCTCTTACGGGAAGCACGGTTTTCGGGTACGGTTTTTTCTGTACGCCGAAGTTACGGTATGAGCGTACCTTTTCCCTGTGAAAAGTACGGCTTTTTTAACAGTAAACTTAAGCCAAATTCGAAAAAAAATTGTAAATATCTCGAGAACGGCGAGACCTAAACAAAATTGGCTTGCATATTTAGGTCAGTAAGGTTGTTAGAATCTTCGTTGCCCTACATCAGATGCCCTACACTCTCAGACCCGTATTGACTTTTTATATCTTGGGAAAACGTTTTTTGTGCAAACGTAAAATGTACTATTTACTCTTTAGCTTTGCACGTTTTTGTTTATTATAAAGGGTATTTAGTCCATTAAACATAACTTTTTGTCAATTGCAATGTACTTTTTGAATTCAACATGTTCTATTGACAATTTTGCCTTAAAAAGGATCAAAATTGTGCATAACTAAAGATAAAATAGTACAATTTACGTTTGCTCAAAAAGCTCCATAAGCAAGAGACATAAAAGTCCATATGAGACTGAGAGTGTAGGACCTCAAAGGGCGTAAGAGGTCCCTTCAAGGAACGTTATGAGGACCCTCATATAGAAGAGCGTCACGCGTGGTGGGGTTCTGGTGGCTGATGCTCGCATCCCTGAAGCTGCAGGCCGAGATGTAGCTGTGAGCCGCAGCTTCATTGCTGCCAGTGGCAGGTAGAGCCGGGTGAAGGGAGGCTGCCGATGGCAGCCTTCACTATGCGAGGTGCAGCTCGGTGCAGCCTATCGTCCCGCGTCACAGCGTCTTGGCTGACAGGGGCAGTGCTGGCCGGGCGCCGAAGGAGCACTCTGGTGGCTGGCAGGTGCAGCCGGATTGGCTGCACTCGCTGCGCGTGGCTGGATATTTGCTGACGTGTGTCCGAATACAGCCGAATGCAGCCTTCAGGGTTCGATCCAAGCGCTGTGATACACCCGGGAAGCCTATCTGCAGCCAATATTCTTCTCTCGGGTAGCTGAGTACACACCTACGTGCATACGTTGGAGGTGTGGACTCAGACAAGTATGCACCTCCAGTCATTTCCTCTTCATGAAAAGCACGTCCTCAAATAACGTGCTGCTTTACAGGAGTAGAAGAGCAAAATTAGGAGAGATCCAAATACACAATACACTTAAAAATTAAAAGTATTTTTATTGCTTTGAATCATAAAAATGAACGGTAACAACTACCAGTTAGTGAAGCACGTACCCGCCCGTGGCTTATGCGCGTGAAAGTGAATGAAGGAAGAGGCGGGAAGCTGGCTGACCTTACAAAGCCCAACTCTTATGCCTCCGTTCTTGAGTCAGAAGAGTACTTTTAAACTACATTTATAATGAGAAATACACTGTTACTCAACGAATGTGACGACATGCTGGTAAGAATGTGAATGTGGCTACGTACGTTTGAATATGTTTATCACATTCGTTTGAACATTGATCCGATTTCAATCTTCTGTGAAATCCTTGCGAAAGAGCCGTGTCACGTTGAAACGAATGTTGTGATATTTTATTAAAAAGAACGTGACAAAATTCACCTTTGAACGAATATGACGTCACATTATTTGGATATCAGTGTAGATCTGCAGATGCATACTTGGCTGAGTCCACACCTACAACGTATGCATCTGTAGGGGGGTACTCATCTAAGTGCGCATCCGTAAGTATGCATTCTAACGAATATGACGTCACATTCATTAAAGAACAGTAAAACCAGTCAAAAGCTGAACAGTTGAACAAGCTCAACCAGTCAAGAATCGGACTTCACTCGCTTTAGTTCGCTCTGGGAGAGGATGAGGACGCGAAAACGACGTCTACTCGCGGAGTCGCCCTTCCGCCGCCGGCGGTCCCCCCCAGGACTCCAACTCGACGAGCTCGGTGTGGATGAACAGCGAGGCAGGTTCCATCATCCGCCTCTTCCCGTCCAACATGGGCACGTGACGGTAGCCTGCAGGCATGCCGGACAGGATTAACGACAATGAGTTGATTTGTTTTTGGTTCTGGTTTTCGGTCTTCAAAGAGTCTTTCCGACAGTCAGTAGTAGCGTGCGAATAGCGGCCTTTTCTGGGGATGTGCGAATCAAGGATATCTTCCGTTTCGTATCGAATTTTCAATTAGTTTTCGAATCGAATTCAAATCAAATCAGGACAAGGTTCCCGAATCAAATTCAAATCGAAGTTAACGATTCGAACTTTGCTTTCATTTTGTAAATTTTTCTCGTATCGGTCCCCACTGCAAATCGAAGGGCGGTAATGTTTCCACCCTTTATACTGGCGGTATTAGTGTATCGGCGGTGTCCACTTTTTACCGCCAATACGAAGGCGGTACAGACATTACCGCCCGTAAAGAACCGTTTGCCCCGACTTTGGAAGGCTTTACCGCCTTTTTCCTGGCACACGGAGGAAATGCAACAGAAGGTAATATTTTGTACCTCCTTTTACGCACTATCTAAATGGCGTGCACTAAATGGCGTGCATTTGGCGGTAAACTTCGTACCGCTTTTTTCGTTTGGTTTAAGAGGGGGGGGGGGGTTATTGACGGGCTCCAGATTTTACCGCCAATGGAAAGGCGGTACAGGTTTTACAGCCTTCGCTACACCATGTTTACCGTCAATGGATTTGTAGTGCCCTCTCAGTTCGGCGAAAATTCGATATTCCGAATAATCAAACTCGATCCGGTATCGAACTATTCACACATCCCTGGCCTTTTCCAATGTCAAATCGATATTGTAAAATATCGCCGAATCGAATTGAATCAGGACAAAGTCAATCGAATTGAGTCGTACGCTGTGGCGGTCCATATGCTGTGGCGGTTCAAAAAAATTCGTTTACGAGATATTACCTTTAAGTTTTGATTTCTGAATTGAATCGAATCGGATCTAATTCGATTCGTTTCGGTTCAGTTTCGAAGTATTCGCACACTGACAGGGGGACTGCTACTTACCCAGCGCCAAGGAGGTGATCGGCGCAGTGAAGGCGCCGACGATGGGGTGGTGGCTACCGGGAACTTCGCCCTTGACGATGAAACTGATGAAGGCGAGCTCAGGCACGTTCACTACGAACTTGAACGTATGGTTCCACCGGGGGTTGAGGCCTGAAGCAAAAAAGAAGCCGTCAGCAAGTTGCTCTTGTCAATCAAACTACTAAGGTATTCCCGAAGGTGAAACCAAAATAGTTATTGTCATTTTGCAGCCATTAGGGTCTGCTAAATTATAAAAAACCAAACCCCAAATTTAAGTGTTTATCCGCAAGTTTTTTTTACAGATGAAGCTATGAGGCAACATTGGCCACTCCGAGGGGGCAACCACACAAGGAATCATGTGTCCACTTGAACGCCGGAAATCTTCCCCCACTAACGGCAAAAAAACAAGCAAATTTGGGGCGTAAAATCGGTCGAAATCTGTCGAAATCGGACAAAATCTCTTCCTTTAAGAAATCTTGTGTCCTCAAAGTGGTAGCCCGCTCAGGCCACTCCCGGTATGGCCCTTAATATTTTCATTAAATTTGGTAAAATTCTGATTATTTTTAATTTTTTTTTTGTAATAGTGAACTAAATGACAGTTAGATAACTGTCTTCTAAGCACGCACTTAGAAATGCATACTGGCAAGTAAGTACACCCTACTTAACGCACACTTACTTAAGTACTTAAGTACACATAAATATGTTTTGGGCAAGTACACACTATCAAATGCACATATCCGTTGAGTTTTTCGGCGCCACGCATGGAGTTGTCAAAGTGCACTTGCCAAGCATGCGAACTGCGTGCTTAGTAGACACTTAGGTTTGTTGTGCGCTTGAAGTCAAGCGCAGAAGTAACTTCCTCATGCATTTAGATAGGCGGTCTTGGAGGGGATCAGAGGTATACGAAAGAAGTCTAGCGTAGCATAGCAACCACTGCGCTTGAGAGAAGGCTTAAACATACGCATTTGATCTACCAGTGTAGCACAGCGTGTTTTAGAGAAAAGATTTTACCGTTGTTTTGGATGACATGCGTTTGCTTTTTTTTCTGGTCCATGGGGTGGCCGATGATCTTGACTTTGACGTACGGGTTTAGGACGCCGCTCAGACCCTCGCCCTCCGGTTTGGGTAAATGCTGGCCACTGATGATTTCGATTTTGAGCAGTCGTCTCCTGCAGCACATGACATGATGCTGGATGCTCATTCAGGAAACAAAAGACTCGTGTAGATGTTGTCAGAAATGTCAGACAAAATGTCTGAAATGCTGATAGATCTTTTGAAAGCTTCATAAATTCTTTGATAGTCTATTAGGGTTTCTGAAAGTATCTTTATAAAAACCTGATATTATGGTTTGAAATTCTGACTGCAACAGCTGCAAGTGTGAGAGCCACATCTGAGAGGCAGATGTCTGATCACAGTTTGATAGACTTCTCTCGGGTACACTGAGAATGAAAGAGTCTTGATCAATACCCAATTTTGGGCAAGGTATATTTTCTTACCCAAATTTGGGTCAGAACCAGAGCCTCACCCGTTATTGGGCGAGGAAACCGGAAAAATTATTCTCGCCCAGATTTCAGTTATAAAGAATACCTAGGCAAAAATATTAGTCCCGATCATGACTCTTTCATTCTCAGTGTAACAGATCCCACATTTGATTTGAAAGATAAGTCTGACAGGTGTCTTATTCATGTGTATCATCAGGAAGTTGTCTTTGTACATACATGTCACCACTGCAATTCAAAGGGTGAGACGTCTCACCCATTTTCGGTGATACAAAAAGTCTCACCGAAAAAAAGTCATACACGAATGTATCACCGAAAAAAAGGTCGTACACAAATGTATCACCGAAAAATGGTCAGACATCAGTGAGATGGACCCTTGTTTTCCTGAGGAAGTATCACTCTTTTTCGGTGATACATTTGAGTACGACCTTTTTTCGGTGATACATTCGTGTACGACCTTTTTACGGTGATACACTTTAGTATCACCCTTTTTCGGTGAGACAGTTCTGTCTCACCCCTCAGATGGTGAGATGTATCACCATTTGATTTACAGTGACGTCTTAGCTAACAAATCAGACAAAACTTGAAGGTTCTCAGCTGCCTGAGTCGGACTATCAGAACACCAACTATCAGAATCTCAGTTTTCAGAGGTGCGCGGATTTTGGTAAGGATTTCAGTGAATGTTCTGACATTCTGAAAACATTTACATGAGTGAATTTTCTTATTTTTCTCTTTTTGTGATAGTTGTGCTGCACACCTTTCCATGAGCCTCGGCATCTGGCTGATGCTGTTAGCCGTCGGGTTGAAGGCGAATTTGCTGAAGTCGGGCAGTCGTAGGAAGTCAGGTTTGAGGACGTAGCCACAACAGCCATTGTCTCTGAACCTAGCGTCATTGATGAACATGGGTTCGCCGCTGCTCTGGTAGTTGAGAGCAACTGCAAAGTGCAATAAAATATTTATCAGAACAAGTTGAAAGAGGCGACCTACCCCGTCGCAGCTGACACCGAGATTAAGGTGGGCAAACACTGCCCGACTTAGCCCTACCCCAGTCACGTAGTCAAAAACGTCGCACGGAAGGCAACTCGCAACGAGGGAAAATTTACCTTCTTAGACTCGCACTTAAATACGTAAATAACGTATTGATGTTTGTGCACACACTTTGAGACTCGTATTGACTTTTTATCTCTTGCTCAAAAGTTTTTTGTGCAAACGTAAAATGCACTATTTTCTCTTTAGCTTTGCACGTTTTTGTTCATTATATAGGGTATTTAGTCTACTAAACCTCACTTTTTGTCATTTGCAATGTAAGTACTACTTCTACATGATCTATTGACAATTTTATCTCGAAAACGACCAAAATTGTGCACAGCTATAGAGAAAATAGTACAATTTACGTCTGCGTAAAAACCTTCATTAGCAAGAGTCAAAAAGTCCACATGAGACTGAGAGTGCATTAATGAGCTTATGAACGTTTTTATTTGTTTTACTAACTTTGTTATCAATGTTCTCTTGACAAATCTGTTAAGCTTCTTAATGAAATCCTATTAATGTGCACAAATGTCAACGAATATTAATAGAGTAACAATTGAATGATGAGAGTGCACCACGCAAATTGCTCAACCGACCATTACCTTTTTAACAAATAAATCCAATCACGCCCCTTTTCAATGTATAACACCAATCACGCCCTTCCATAACGAATAATTAATTTAGAACCGCAAACATCGGCACAAAAGTTCCATTTGGCAGCGTTTTTGAAACGTTGTTCGGTTTTAAAATTGTCTTATGCGTTTCTTTTATTGGGAGATGATTCAGTATTCGTGAACATGAACGTTCACACTCAATTACTGTGCAGGTTTTAGTGCATACGTAACGCACGAAATTGAACATACACAATGTTGCGCACAAAATAATGCGCAAGAACGCACGATTTTATGCTTACCCGCGCACTAAATCGTGCATTGTCACGTACAAATTCGTGTGTTAGAAAGTGCATGTTTAATTACGTGCGCGGGCGCGCATAAAAACCTACGTAGTAATTAAGTGTGTTAAGACAACTAATCATTCCCAGAAAGAATGCCTCCTCGACTTGAAGCCTATTATGTATTTCCAGGGAGTTCCTGAGAAAACCAGGGACCGTCATTTCCTGCATTTGCCTGTATGTGTACAGGCACCATCCACACTCTCATACTTCAACAGACATTTTATCAATACTCATTAACGCCAATACACATTAATAGAATTTCGTTAAGACAAAGAAAAGATTTGTCAAGACGAAATTGATAATATGGTTTATAAAACTAATAAAAATGTTAATATGCTTATTAATGGGCACAGACCTCAATCCGTTATTGAAGAAAAACTCAGTACGAGTCTAAGAGTGCACGCAATCATGTCCATGTTCCTCACCCTTAACACTAATAACAGGGAAAGTGGCGTTACAAATCGGCAACTTTGGCCCGTCCCGGCCCGTCCCGTACATTTTAAACATTCGCAATTGCTGTCGTATTTTAGCCCATAGTGATGCGAATCTCTGTCGGAAACTAAATAGATGTTACTTTCGTCATCAGCACCCTTAACGTATGAAACCATGTCTACCTCGAAATAAAGATTAGGGTCGTAAGTGACGGAAACGGCACTCGACCGCCTGGGTCCAGTTCGGGGTCAAAAAGGAAAAATTTTGGTCGCATTTGACCCTACCGGGATTTGTTAGTGGGTCTGGGGTCAAAATGGGTGCCATTTTCGTCATCAGCACCATCAAAAACATACGAAACAATGTCAAGCTCGAGTTGAAAATTTTGGTCGTATTTTACCCCACCGGGGTTCGAACCTGGGTCTGGGGTCAAAATGGATCTCATTTTCGTTATCGGCACCTCCGAAAACATATGAAACAATGTCAAACTCGAGTCGAAAATTTTGATCGTATTTTTACCCCACCGGGATTCGAACCTGGGCCCAAACTTTTCCGATCGGCTCGAAATTAACACCGTTGTCCTTATTTCGTCGCCCCGATTCCAAAAATACCCCTACATGGCCTTCTAGCGGCCTCCGTTGCAGAGATCCTCCTATACACCATGTAAACCATGATGCACCTGCAGCAGCGCCCCTGGGGCTCGGATCGAAAAAGCCGTCACCGGGCGGTTCTTAGGTTCACCCTAGGAGCCTGCATACCAAATTTGGTGAAGATCGGACCACGGGAAGACCTCGGACGGACGAACGGACGGACGAACGCACAGCACGCATCATACTATATGCCCGTCCTCCGATATTTTTTTTCATAAATAATACGGGACGGGCCAAAAATCTATCGGCGTGACTTTGTCCCGCTACAGGGGCGTGAATTAAGTGTCACGCCAAACAAAAGGCATGACTTTTCTCTTAAAACGCATTTTACGCACCAATCCACATGGTACATTCACGCCAGATGACGGCGTGACTGACACGTCATGCTGTTTTTCGGCGTGGATTTCCTCTCACGCCAATTTTTTGGCGTGACTTTTTGTGACGCCATAATTTGACCATGTGTCCGACCGTTCCATTTTCAGTGAAAGAAGAACCTCGCACCCACACCGACACACCCACCTAGCTGGCAGCCAGCGTTCCAGAACGGCCACGGATCGTAGTTGGTGGAGTCGGTCCGCAAGCCCGACGGGTAGGTCCTGCTGAGGCGCCTAGAGTTGAATTTGATGAGCTCCCCCCCACTGTGCTGCATGAGGTGGTTGGCCTTGCCCTCGGCGAGCGACACCATCTGGTAGCACTTGCCCTCCTCCTGGAAGCCGCGGAAGTGGACGCTCTCGCACAGGTTCACCAGGTCCGACAGCGTCTGGTCGGTCACCTTCGCCAGCTTCGACTCCCCCTTGTCCCCGGAAGAGCTCGTGTTGTGGCTCTCGGGGTCCGCGGCCTCCTCGCGGCCGTTGGCGAGAGCTGTGCGAATCAAGGCATTTCGTTACGAATCGAACACTGTGATAAATTATCACAGTACATCCCGTGCACCATTTTTTTTGCCTGGTTTTGCTGTAGTTTGGAATACAGGATTTACTGTGCACTGTTACAGGGTTAAAAAGTACAGTAAATCCTGTGTTCTGAACTACAGTGACAGCTTTTTTAATCAGAACAGGATTTACTGTGGTTTTTTTCGCACAGTGAATCCGAATCGAATCTTAAATTATTTCTCGAATTGAGTTTGAATAGGAAAAAGTTGTTGGGGAATCGGATTCAAATCGAGGTAAACGATTCGATGCCGATTCAAACTTTGCGGTCATGAGAGTGTACTTTGTAATTCGTTGACTTTTTTCTGTGTACCGAACTATTCGCACATTCCTACCGTTGGCGTGCTGCGGCGAGTGCGTCTCGCCCTCCTCGTCCGACTCGCTCTCCGCCGCCGCCTCCGCCGCGTGCACCGGCTTGGCCTTGCGCCCCTTGATGAGGATGCGCCGCTTGAGCTGCTCCGGCGACGGCAGCGTCTCCATGTCCGGCGACGCCGGCTCTAGGTACAGCAGGTCTGCAAAGCCATTGTCGTTGTGTGCTGCAGTCTTGCACACTTCAGCGCCTGCGAGGTAGGCCACCGGCCCACCCTGGAACGCACCGGTGTGGAGACGGTGGCCTACGTTAACTCTGTCGGGGGCACAGTAGGCCACCGTTTCAACACCGGTGTATTGCGGGACTGACAAGTGGCCTACCTCGCGGGCGCAACAAGCGCGACAGGTCATGGACAAGCGGTGTTTTCAGAGGACATGAGAGCAGCTCCAGGGACAAACAACTTCGACAAATTTTGTACACCGTCATATTTAATTTCGAATTGTTCCAACGTTATATCAGCATTATGTTAACGTTATTTTACGTTATTTCAACGTTGTATCACGGTATTTCAAGGAAAGCGTACACCAAAATTGAAGTTGTTTCCCCTCGGAACAGCTTTACCGAACCAACACATTTCATCAATGACATTATACTTGGTGCATGGGTGTGACAATAGTATCATTAACTGGTTTGATGGCATTCTTCCAAGAATTAGGGTTAAAACTACTGTCATCACCCGACACTCAAGTGACAACACTCGTGTAAAATTTGTCGTCAGGATATCAGAAACGTCTGAGAGTCCTGATCAAGATTTGCGCACATCTGACAGCTGAGATTCTGAAAACTTATTCTGATATTGATGGCCTGAGATCTACCGTAGACCGGGGGAGAGCGCAATATATTTATTGAGTAAATATAATGGGCGGATATTATTTTTATTCAATCTGAAACAAACAGAAATAATTGTCCGTCGTCCCAGGATATTTTTAAAATAATCAAAATATTTCCCGTTTTTCTCCATGATAAGCTGCATGCGCAATTTCTCGTAAGATCTGTCCCCAATAGACGAAGATCTGTCGCGAGTAGACTAAGAAGATCTGTCGCGAGTAGACTAAGATCTGTCGCGTGCAGAGTAAGATCTGTCACGACGTAGGACCTGTTCCATGGTGTCGCCCATACCAAACTTTGTACCCATCATTCCTACATTCTAGAGCAAAAAAAGAAGAATGTTTCGGCAGGCTTGCGTGATAGAAAGTTTGAAACCCAGGGAGGTTTTTAAAAAGTTTTTTTCCATTTGAGAGAGAGGTTTCAGAGACATTTAAAATAACAGTTAATGCACTAAAAATAATGTTTACCTTTCAATCAGCTGGTCCTTTTCTGGCGGTCTTTTGAGGCACTGCCTCGCCGATCGTTTGCCGTTTGCCCCATACCTTCCGGAGTCGCCGCTAGAGGGCAGCACGCGCTAAACCTTCCCCCTAACGTTTTTGTCCCGAATTACCCGCGTGTCCCGCATTACCCCGGTCTACGGTACAGAATCTCAGAATAAGTTTTTAGCTTTCAGAGGTGCACTAATTTTGTTCAGGATATCAGAAAGATTTCTGACATTCTGACAAAATTAACACGAGTGAACCAAAATTTTGACAGTGCTCACCGCCGAAGACGTCTATCAAGTGGAAGGCGAGGCGCTTTTGCTGCTCGGGACTGCAGTGGTTCTCCAGGGACAGGATCAAGGGGTACTCGGAGAAGGCGAAGGCGTTGGGCAGGATGGCGTCCTTGAGCACCTCGCGGAAGATGAGTTTGGACGTGAGCGCGTAGCCATGGGTCACGATGGGCTCACCGTCCTCGCCGTCCCAGCAGTCGACTGTGCAGAGAGCCAAGTAGGCTAAGCGACCCATCACCACGTCCACACACTTAAAACCTTACAAAGTATTTTGAGCACATAGGAGGTACAAACTACCTTGTTGGTTATACAAAGAATAAGCTTGTAAATTACATAATATTTTTTTGGGAAGCTTACTTTTGCTCCCAATACTTTGTTACAATTTTCCTTGCCCACATTTTAACACTCTCGTCCTTCAATGTACATTTTATTAATAATTATTAACGTCTGTGCACAATAACATAATTTCGTTTAGAAGCTTGACAGCTTTGTCAAGACACAATTAATAATACAGTTTATAGAACAAATAAAAGTGTTAATATACTTATTAATGTGCACAAATGTCAATCCGTTATTTGAGAAAAAGACACTCCAAGTCTGAGAGTAAACATCATCGATGTTCGGCCACCTCGAGACGAAGCGGGCTGCCGATTACTACTCACTCTCCAGACACCTGCAGCCCCACCACAGAGCCTCCACGTAGCCCTCGATGGTGCTCTCCGCCGCCACCTGCCGCCCTAGCAGGTACCTGTGGCACACAGAGCCATACACTGAAAACAGTTTTCATAATTTTTCAAAAAGTTGATAATGAATATTTCGCAAACTTTACAAAAGCTTCGTAACATGAAAAAATTACGACGCAATCGTACATAACAATTATAAAATCCTTCGTAAACACTAAATGTTTATGTAGAATTTTGTACGTGACACTTGCACGACTTTGTGCATGCGGGGACTTAGCACGCAGGTTTAAAATCATGCATCACCACGCACAAAATTCTACAAAACTAGTGTGCATTTTCTTTTGAAAAAAGGCCTAAAAGTGCCCCAGGGGTACTTAAGTTTAACGAATTATTCGTGAAATGATGAACCATTCATCGTACAATTAATCGTAATCTTACGAACATACTCCGAGAAAATACTCACAAGGATGGCTCGTAAAAAAGTTACGAAACATTCGTTTAATTACGTACGACTTGTGATGCATTTACGAGAAACTCGTAGAGTCCAGGAAACGGAACATGCATAGTTGAATTTCACGAATCATTCCTATGCTCAAACAAAACATTCCTACAATAACTATAGCATTTCGTAAAAGCAAAGAACCATTCCGTTCGTTGTGAAATTATTCGTGAAAATACGAATATACGTTGGAATTTTTTTTCAAGAACGATTCGTAATATTACGCCTTTTTTCGAAAGGTGTATGCGAATGTTCCTCAACTCAGTCAAGCCAAACAATTCCGAGGCTCTGTTCGTCGCTCTGTCTTTCGCGCACCCCATGCGCGGCAGAATGACTCGTTGGAGTCAGTCGGCAGAGAAGTCAGGACTCACGTGTTGTGGCTAGAGGCAATGTAGTAGCTGCTCAGGGGCTGGGTCATGTCTTGGCACACGGTCTGGTGCTCGGACTTGGTACAATCGAAGGTCTCGGAGCACATCATGTACGTGAAAGCTGTTGGTGGTAAACACCGAAGTGAGAAGAGTGTCACTCCGGACTCCGGTCAAATAGTTGATCGTCATTCCACCAGAGTAGAGTGTCATTTCAGACTGTGTGATGTCTTGGGGTGGCAACAATTAAGGGATTATGCTTGGCTCACGCCTAAGGTGACGCTTTAATTTTATCTGTGAAGTCACTGTTATTCAACAAATGTGACGTCATATTCGTTTGAATGTTAATCCACGTTCAAACGAATGTGACACCCTAATATAACGGCCGTGTCATGTTCAAATGAATGGGACATCGTATTCAAACGAACGTGACAAAATTTACATTCTAACGAAAGTGACGACACATTCGTTGAATAACAGTGTTACAGCGAGAATACCCCTTTGTCAAGGCCGTAGCTTATTAACTATAGGTTCCTGACAAATAAGAGGGTAAAGTAAAATATTCTTGTTTTGTCAAATTACAAAATAGATGACGATTTGGGACCACTTTGGCCTGACCTAGGTACAACGAAAAGTCTTTTTTCGCTTGAAATCCGTCACTTTTCATCATAAATAGCGTTAGGCTACGGGTAGCACTGAAAATCTATGGGCGTGACTTCGTGCCGTTTTGCTCTACAAATTGAAGTGTGTAATCAGTATGCATCTACAGATGCACACCTGCAAGTACACATCTACAGATGCATACTTAGCTGAGTACACATCTGCAGATGCATACTTAGTTGAGTGCACATCTAGAGATGCATTCTTGGCTTAGCCCACGCCTAGAACGTATGCATCTGTAGGTGTGTTCTCAGCTGAGTATGCATCTGCAGGTGTGTGCTCGTAGGCATGCATCTGTAGATGCATACTGAGTACACACTTCAGTTTGTAAAGTGGATGTGTGAATGAAGTGTCACCCCAAAAAACTGCTTGACAAGAAAGTCATGCCAGAAATCGGCGTAACTCAGAAATTCACCCCAATTTTTTGCGTGAATTTCCTGTCATGCCGGATTTTGGCATGACTTTTCTCATAAAACGCATTGGCCACATGACGGCGTGACTCATATGTCATGCCGCTCTCCGGCGTAAATTTCCTGTCATGCCAATTTGTGGTGTGACTTTTTGTCACTTTTGTCCGACCACAACATTTTCAGTGTGAATTTTGTCGGACAAACTTTTACCCATTCTCTCGTATTCTTCCGCATCTTCCTGGCTTTGGCCCTCTCCAAAAAAAAATGCTCCGTTCGGCTGCTAGAAGGCAAAAACTAGGGCTTGGTGGTTAACCGGTTTATTTTCCGGTTAATTTCACTAACCGGTTTTTTGTTAGAAATATCAATTAACCGCTTCCGAACCATACTGTAAAACTGCCATTCCTGTGAAAGGACGAAGTTATGATTGGCGTCCTCAGCTGAATTAAAAGGCTTTTTTGGTCAAGCCTGACTGGTAAGAGACTATGAATGAACCGGCATCACAGCTGCAATTTCCTACTTCTTTCGCAACTTTATATAAAAAAAAATACCCGTGTTAGTTTAAAGTAACCGGTTTTTTAAAATTAACCAGTTATTTCAAAACAATCAGTTATTTCAAAATAACCGTTAACCAGAAAAATACCCGTCAATATCTACAACCGTTAACAGGTTTCAATATCCAGTAACCGCCCAGATTTTCACTCCACCCTACTCACCGTGGATGGAGAGGCGGCCTCTGCTCTTGAGCTCTGAGGGCTCGAAGGCGTCTATAAGGCTCTTGCACTCCTCCAGCGTCACTTCTGGCATGCTTTGCTCAGTTTTCAGGAAATTCTGCAGCTCCTCTGCCGTCATATCGTGCTCGGTACAGGCGTACCTGTGAACGTAGGCAGCGGTTCGAGTTCGAGTCTCGGTGAGGGCGGATTAGAGATGGGTTCGGGGCGGGTGGGGTGTCGCAAAAGTTGCCTACTCGCGGGAGCAACGTGTGACTTTTTCCCTCCCTCGCCTAGACCTTAAGGTTAGAATGCGTGAGATAGCTTTGCCCTTTTTGTAATGTCTCTCTTAGTTTTCCTGAAATAACAAAAACAAGGCCAAAGTAGAGCAAATTTGTCAAATTTGAAGAAAAATATAAATAGGCCTAGTAAAATAGCTTTCGAAGCCTCTACTGGCCTGATATTTTCAAATGTGCCAACGCTGTCTTTTTGTTGTATTTTAAAGCTATAATTGCAAGAATCTCAGGTTTTGGTTCTTTTCCCTTCGTCGTGAGGAGAATTGGGAAGAAACGACTAAAACTTTACTCAAACATCCATAACTCAGAAACTAAAAGGAGTTGGGGCCTCCAACTTTGGGAATGAATCGAGGGGGCAACCACGTAGTATGTTTGGGGACACAAGATTTCGGGGAAGAGCTTTCGTCAGATTTCGCAAGATTTCGACCGATTTTACGCCCAAATTTGCTTGTTTTTTGTCTTTTAGGGGGAACATTTTCCGATTTCCAGAGATTTCTGGCGCTTAAGGGGACACATGGTTTCTTGAGTGATAGCCCCCTCGGAATGAATTCATCAAACAATGGTTCAATTTTAACCACAAAGTGAACAAATATTTCTAGGACATGCCAGTTTCACTTCACAGTATCCTTAAGTTTTCTATGCTCAGTCGCGGGCTACTTACTTTTTGTACAGTTCCTCCAGCTCCGGCCTGGACATGAGTAGCTCGTAGAACATCATGAAATCTTCGAGGTCAAGTGAGGGTTTTTCCAGCGTCGGATTGACAGGCTTTTTAGTAACTGATACCTGTCGGAGGCGTAAGCTTCAGGGAACCAAAACTCAAACACGTTTTAGGAAAAGCCTATTAAGAAATTACTTACATTAAATATCCGGAGCGCATCATGTCTGGCCATTTTCACGTTAAGCTGTAGCAAAAGGCGAAGGACTTCGTCAAACTGCAGGGTGCCACTTTTGTCTACGTCCGCCTCCTGAAACTTGGACTGCAGCCACCTGCGCAAAATTCCAATAAATTTGGTAGTTGTTGTTTTCTTTATTGTTTCTTTGGCCCTTTTTTTTTTTTTTTTTTTTTTTTTTTTTTCATTTCATTTCATTTTGACTAGGCACTGAGGTTCTCCGTGTTAGTGCGGCCTTGAAACAAGAGAATGTCTGGCTTTTATGTCCAAGGTCTTTCAGTTAATCAGTTAATTATCAAAGTTGCACTGAAATTCAAAAGGTGAGACATTGGACCAGTTTGTGGCAATACAAAACTATGTCCGATAAAAAGTTCATACACAAATGTATGACCTAAAAACAGGTCATACCCAAATCGACGCCTCCTAATAGAACAATCCTGACTGTCAGTGTAGATCCAAGACAATCTTAACTGCCAGGGCAAATCCAAAACAATCTTAACTACCTGGGCAGATCCGAAACAATCTTAACTGCGGAGGTGGCTAAAACTGGTTATGAACTCTCCTCACTGCAAGTCAGTGAATCGCAATATCCCTGAAATATAATGTCCACGTTTTCAAATAAGGATGAAACTTTGTAACAAGCTCTTCGGCAAACGGTCTTGTGAAGTGTGTGAGCGTCACGGACTTGAAAAAAAGATCGATTTTCACGTCATGTGCAGTTAGGACAGTTCTGTACCGACAATAACTGTTAGGATTGTCTTGGGCCTGCACGAAAAGTTGGGATTGTCTTGGATCTCACTGCTGTTAGGATTATTCTATGAGGACGCGTCGAAATGTATGACCAAAAAAAGGTTATACACAAATGTATAACCGAAAAAACGGTCATACACAAATGTATGACCGAAAAAAGGTCATACATCAGCGAGACTGGACCTTGTTGACATGAGCTTGGGGATATATCGACCTTCATTGGTGATACAAAAAAGTATCACCCTAGATTTGTGTGTAACCTTCACAACGGTCATACATTGGTGTATGTCCTTTTCCTCGGTCATACATTTGTGTATGACGTTTTCTTTGGCCATACATTTGTGTATGACCTTTTTTTTTTTCGGCCTCACATTTTAGTATCACCCCTTTAAGGGTCAGAAGTCTCCCCTTTCTATTTTCAGTGCGTTCAAATGAACATCTGTTTGCATCTCTTTGTCTTGACAAAACAAACAAACAATATCGTCAACGGGGGTAACAAGGACACCGGAGGTAACTAGGGACAGTCTCCCTTATTAGCCTTGTTGGTGCTGCCATCTCGCGCTCGCGGTAGGGGCTCTTAGCGTGAATCCGGCGAAAGGGTTTTGTTTCAGAGGTCTTAGGGTGCAAGCGGGCGGATAGAGCATGTGCATACCATCACAGTAAGAATGAAGAAAACAGCATAGAAGGAAATAGGGTTTTTGACAATAATTATGTCAAACACCAAAAAGTTGAGGTACAAAGGTACAAGGAGTGAAATGTAGATATAACTGAAAAGTCTCTCCGGGTAATTGGATCATACATTGACAATAAGGAACGCAAAGGGGTGTTGACTTCAGTCTGGCCATCTCCGGCCCAGACTCTAAAACTCAAAAATCGTTAATATGCAGGACCTTAAGTTACCCGTAACTTGGGACAGTCATTCTACTATGCTCTCTGCGCTCCAAGGTACTATCCAACCCGGCTTCTGGCATCACCTGCCCTACAAAGTCAAGTGTGTATACATGCCTGCAAATACACTCCTCCTGGAGCAGGGGCGTATGCGGGACGATATACTGGGCGGGGGGGCTGTTGCCAACCTTGCAGGGGCGTGTACTTCAAATGGCCTACCCTCAAGACCCGTAACACAAATTTGCCTATAAGGGGCTAATGCTCGTAAACGACATACTCGAGGCAAACGAGCCAGACAAGCATGAAATTATGAGGAAAGGGCCAAACTTTAACAAAGTTAGCTCGAGTTAGCTTCAAATGGCCTCGGTCGAAAGACGTATCTCTGGTGTTAAAAAGAAGCGAAGACGTGCCCCAAGTTGACCCCGTTGACGTTATCGACACGTCATAGGTAAGAATGAAAAATTCAAACTTTAAAGTTTAAAAATGGCCAAAATCGGCCAAAATGACCTATTTGGTACTTTGAAGTCCAAGAACTTGTATGTAACTTGTTCAGACCTTTGATATATGATGACATTTTGTGTTAGTATCATTGAGACGAATCCGTTCCTATTACGTGATTCCAATATTAAAATTTCAAACTTTGGAACTTAAAGACAAATTCACTCAAACCCCTTGGAAATAAAACCAAGACATCCCCTTGTATTTCAAGGCGGAAGTCCGTTACCCACATAGTGAACCGCTTCTTCTCGTCCAAGCCTCGCAGAACGGTCACCAAGTAACGAAGTGCGCGCACCCACACGTCGGCCACCTGCCAGGACCAAGGGCGATGAGGCGTTATGACCAGCTAAAACGTACAAACCGACCGGAACTTGGCTAGACTTACAACAGGTTTTCAGTTAACTCAGATTTCGGCCTTTTTGTTTTTTCTTTTTTTTTTCGTGTGGGTGAGGATGACATAAGATTACGAACGCACCCCGTAGTTAGAGCCAAGATTTGCAACCAAACCCTTCCCGATTTTTGAAAATCTTAAGACGGGGGAAAATGGCCCATGTTACATTTAACGAGCAGAACATTCTTTGAGCATAAATATGATCTGAAACGAAAAAAAAAAAAAAATTGCTCATTTTCGATATTAGAGGGCCTTAAGCTGTCGAAAATGCTGAAAACCTTGACGTTCAATTTCTCGACTCGATGTCCGAAAATGACCGATACGCAGCGAAAGCGAAAAGGCTCATTTGAACCCTTTTTTAAGTTTTATAAAAATCGCAAGGAGTATAGATAAATATCTTGGAACAAACGTTGGGGTGCATTCTTTTATTTCATTTGTCACTCGAGAAAAAGAAGTGTGGCCATCTGAGTGTACGCCCTGAAGACGTGCCCTTTGACCTTAGGCGATAGAGATGCCTAGAAACTAGGCATCAAAGACACCCTACGTAGGGTTTCTAGAAAGAAGCCGGTGACAAAGGCGTCTTGTTTCAAGGGCATGCCAAATTTAGAGTGTGTAAGGCACGCTGTCGTACTTCCGGAGTGTCAGCCACGAGGTCCAGGGTGCTGCGGTTGTCGCCGTAGACGACGGAGAAGCAGCAGGCCTCGTTTACCAGGCCGTTGTCGTCCACCTCCTGGCCGCCCGTCTCCCACTTCATATTGGTAATGCCCCTCATCATTTTCCGACGCTCGCTCAACACCTTGCTGCCGAACTTGTTGAAAGTGTCCGTCCTCCACCCACGCCGCACGTCCAAGATGTCACTGACTGCGACTGGAAGGAGAGGGAGGAGTTTCGTCTCAGTAAAGAAAAAATAGGAATTTATAAAGCCACGTCTGAAAAAAAATGTCGAAGGACCCTTCATAAATTTACGAAGATTCTTCTTTAATTTGCAAAGCACCTTTGTAAATTTATGGAGGGAGAACCTTCCTTCGTGGATTGACGAAAAATCTTCGTGAATTCAAGAAGATTCTGAATTCACAAAGGTTCCTTTGGCAACATTTTTTTTTTTTTTTCAGAGGAAGCTATGAGAATTTTCGAGATTTATTTTTACAGAGTAAGGCGTATCATGGTGCCTTCTTTTCACGCGTGAGCGTGGTTAAAGGGCAAAAGCGGCGGTCATGACCAACGGTAAATATCACAGCGTGTTGAACATTGGTGATTTGAACTGGTTGGACTCAAATTCCTAGAAACAATCACATATAACCGAAAATTCTCTTTTCACGCATGTTTAAAAATACTGTCGGAAAACAAAGAACTTTCTTTGTGAGGCAAGGCTAAGGAGTGTACTGTTATGGGGGTGCACGTTTCAAGCACTGCGGACTGGGCTGGGGTTGTTAAGAAAGGAATAAGCTCCTTGTGGGGTGGTTGCACTTTCAAGATCCTACTGAGCTTTCTCTGCGTAATACAAACAAAAAGCTTAGTATTATGACAGCACCTGGAAGGTAGTAACCAATGGTGAAGGATTCTGAGTAACTTAGGAACAATTTCTTCGTATTACGAACAAATTTCTGAGTCATTATTTCTCAAGTCAACGAATTGCCAACCCCTTCGTATCTCCGATTTGGCTCCAACTTCCTGGGTCCTAAGGGATTAGGGTAGGGAATCGTAAGAAAAATTTCTGACCTCTACCTTTAACTAAAGGGCTGCTGTGAAACATGGCTATTTTGGAGAAAATTACTCGGAAAAAATCAAGATAAGAGAATTGCTGAAATGAAGGTTAATTTGAAGTCTGAGATATTTGGCAGTTGCATATTCTTATAGAGCACAACAAATTGATCTCAAAAAGTTGGTTTTGACTTCAGATTGATATGGGTGGCAAAAAATAATTTTACGTATACGTAAAATTTGTGAAAATGCTTGTATTGCAGAAACGTATCCTCTGAACTTCATGATTATTTTTCTGAAAGTAGTTGTTTTTAGGAGGAACTGATTGCTGAAGAGAACTGAATGCACTTGGCCTATCATCAGATTGAAAAAAAAAGTGCAAATTTCAATGCTTTTTTAAGCTTTTTGAGCTATTTTAACAATATCTTTGCTGTTCTGTACCCCCAAACCACTCTCTACAGCAATTTTTGCAGTATATAGTACTCTAGGAACAAGAGTGAACTAGACAATCAGGGTTTCAGACACATGCTTTGATCCTGCAACCATTATTCTAAGTCCATAAAAATATTTGTAATTTCTGCAATAAATAGTAGGCGATACTTGTCTTATCACTGATGAAGGTTGATATTTCTCAAGCTAAACGAGGGCCAGCCTCGCTAATATCTGACCTTCTTTTCGGTCAAACATTTGTGTATGACCGTTTTGTCGCTCATACATTAGTGTATGACCTGTTTTTCGGTCATAAATTTGTGCATGACCTTTTTATCGGTCATACTCTTTGTATTGCCAAATCTTGGCCCGATGTCTCATCCTTTGGATTTCACTGTCTCTCAGATGACTTCCCTCACTGTATCTCAAGAATTTACGAAAGTACATGCGAAAAGAAGTTGCCGAGTTGCCGATGATTCTTCGTCAATTCACAAAGATTCTTCGTAAATATAAAAGCATTCATCGTAAATTCACGACGATTCTTCGTAGAACAAATTAGCCGTTGGCACATTTCTTTTACTGCAGGTACCTTCGTAAATTCTTAATTTATTTCTTACAGTGCTCTTCCCTAAGCTTGTCCATCAAATTGAGGACTAATCTTGAGGAGTAATCAAGTCACGCGCGCCATTTCCGTCACTTACTCGATGGCGGCTCGGAGCGACAGTTCTGCTTCTTGCTCAGCTCGTACATGAGAAAGCGGTTGTCGCCATCCACGTAGTATTTCCGGCGGTACCACTTGGAGAAGGACCGCACTTTCCACAGCTTTGTGCCTTTGTGTGCCGTGGCCAGCTCATCCTCGGCGTTAAGGCACCTCGCCAACGCCTCTGTGAAGAAAAACAAAAAAAAATAACCAAAAAATAAAAAAATTTCAAAACCTTGTGCCGGTGCCGGGAGTTGAACTCCCAGGCCCATGTGGCGCCATAGGGGAGGACGTGGTCTGGGAGCTGGGGTGGTGTGTTGAGGGGCACACTCAATGATTGTGCACAAATTTTGTACGGGACGTCATAGTTTTCTGTGCACACGAACTCATTTGACAAATTTGTGTGGGGGCTAATGTGCAGTTTTTCGTACAAAAATTGTACGAGAAATTCCTCTGCGGAAAAAACTGTGATGTTTCGGGCAGAATTGTACATAATAGTGTAGGGGGCTCATAGAGCTCTCAAGGAACAAAGTTCGGTATCCAGAACTTTGCTCACTTCCCTCGACTTAAAATAAGATTTCCGCTTATTTCCACGCATTTAACATGCTTGGCAGATTGTTATTTAAAGTGCCAATCTGGCCGTTTAAGTCTGGAAAATTATCGGGAACGAGTTAAAACTGGTGGGAAAATGGGGTCATCTGGATATCGAACATTGTGCCGTGGAGCCCAGGACATCAGATTTTGTGCTCGCGTAGCTCAGGACATAGAACTGTGTGCCCGCAGAGGTCAGGACATCGAATTTTCTGCTCGCGGAGCTCAGGACATCGGACTTTGTTTCAAGGACCCATCGTTTTGGTCGTGTTTCGCCGACCACCGCCGCCGAAGTGGTTATTTTTTTCCAGAGTAAAGTTTGCTCTTATCTGGGCGGGTCGGCCTCTATGGATGGTATCAGGCTATCATAAAGCGACGGATAGCGTCATTTGGCAGGCGCCACGCACGACGCCGCAAGGACACGCAGCAGGCCGAAAGACCGTTTCGTTGCTCTATCTCACTGAAATTCAACGCACGTGACGTCATATTCGTTACAAGAAGAATTTTGTGACGTACATTTGCACTGCAAATCCGAAGGTGATACTTTTAGTACCTTTTTTGGCGATACAATTGCGTATCGCCAATTGACAGCCTTACTGAAAAATCGTGCCTTCAAAACGGCAATACACAAAAGTATCACCAAAATTTGGCGATACATTGGAGTATTGTCAAAATCTGGCAATTAACAATGAAGCGTAAGCGTGTGTACACTGGCAGGCACGGAAAGAAAAGCGTGACTTTGTTACCATTATTGCGTCACAAACGAGTGATGCTGCGTCCCTACCGCGGAATTCCGGGGTGTCCTCGACGGGGGCGGCTATCTGCCTGTTCACGATCTCCCAATCCTCCTCCGAGGACGCCATGCTGCTGGCGGCGGCCGTCGGTGACGCAACACCACGCCGAGGGCTTCAGGCACTTGACGTCGACGATGCGACGCGAAGTCTGGCGGTGCAACGAGGTGCGGCGGAGGCCTGGCGCGACGTGGCTCTCACGGTGGCGCTCTCCGAAGCACTGATGCATCCGCCGAACCGAACACTACTCGGAGCAACGCGAACCTCGCCGCGAGTCGGTCGGCATAGCATAGTGGGCCGGCGCAGGTGACTAAAACTCTAGACGCGGATTGAGCTCCTGAGTCGCTAAATGGGACTCGAACTGAACGTGTGACCACACCAATGCATTCCTCGTTCGGAGAGCAATCCATTGGTGGGGTCGTGGGGTCACACCTTCGGTTAGAGTCCCGTTTGACGATCCTGGCACCCGAAACGCGTCTAGAATTTTGGCAGCCTGCGCCGGTCTTCTGGCCCATTTTCTGTAGGGACCCTCCCTGTGCGCATGTTCGACTGCCGCAGAGCCTGGGTGATTTTTACCTTGTGCGGTGCGAGAGTAGCAATACGAGGCTCCCGGCCCGGCGGCGGCGTTCCCATACCCCTCTTCCACGATGGCCCCGCACCGGGTGTTTTTTTTCCGCCAGTTTACTCTAGACCCATCAGAAGGTCGGATTCGCGGCCACCTTGCGCACCTCTCAAATAGAGGGTCCCTAGGCCAGCACCACCACGGCACTCAAAGCGAAGCGGCACGTCCACTTCGCCCCGAAGATTACAAGAAACCTGGCTGAGAGCTCTCAGCCCTAGGGCTCGAAGCGCGCCCGTTGACGAGCAGAAGTTGACGTGCAGATTTAAAGGGCAGTCATGCCGCAGCCTACAGTGGATGTAATTCAGGGTGGCGTTGATACTTTTGATGAAGAGGAAAAGCATTGGAACCGAAGCCATGCTCAAGAAGTACTATTAAGAATGGAATATGTTCTTTATTTTACTACAATGTTTTTCTACATAAATTCTAGATCAGTCCCAAGAAAAGGTTCAAGAAGAAAGTTACAAAAGTATCTCTCAAGTTTAACAAAGAAAAATAAACTCACAAGTATACCACTCACTGGCGATTATCACATTTATATTTTTATTAAATATAGCAGTACAACATTATTTGTAACATGCTTAGAATAGAAAAAAAAAACAAAAAAAAACACTACATACAATCTTTTGCAATGGGTCTTACCCAGAGAGACGTTTCTATCTCCCCAAGAATGCAAGGTATGTGGTGCGGGACCACGACCTGTGAGTAGGGGTCTTTAGAAACCCCCGCTTCAGTGCCCGATATCTGGTCTGTGGCTCAACGGTTCCTGAGATTTTAACATTTCAGTACATTTTTAGTCGTTCACTCCAAAGTCTCCTCGCGACGTCAAAGTTTTCAGAAAAAATACTGTCTCTTGGTCTTCAAATTAAGACTTTGGAAAGATAAGGAGGGCTGAGCATCCCTTTCTTGAATATCTCGTTGATTTAGAATATTGTTTTTCTCCAACATTCAACATATTTTAATTATTTTGTTTTCAATTTTTAAGTAAATTTGCAACTTAATACTAACAGAGAGATGTAAATAGATTTCTGATCTCATTGTTGGATGCTCAGCCTTCTTCAGCATCCAATTTGAAGACCACTCCCAAGTTTGGTCACTCTGAGTAAAAATAAATAAGAGGTGACAGGGTTGGATTTCACCTCTCCGATTTGGATGATTTTTGGTGGGTGTTTTAGTGTCCTAGAGACATGTAAAAAGCCAGAGTTTCAGGTCCGGCAAAATTTATTGTCCAATCTGTAGCCATGTTTCTGTTTGTTTTTGGGCCTCCCATAGCAGACAAAACCCATTCGGCAATGGGTTCTAACCCATGTAGAAGGGTTGAAGCCCATTTGGAATGGGTTGTGACCCGTTGAGAATGGGTTAAGGCCCATTGAAGATGGGTGGGGACCCATTGAAGATGGGTAGGGACCCATTGAGACCCAGCTTTTTGGGTTCGGTCAAGGATCGCCTGCGAGGTTGGCAAAAATGTGGTGCAATTAGGTAGGCAAACCCGCTACACACCTATTAAGGGTAACTTGCAAACTACTGCAGCTAGGCCAAATCCGACACCACCACTGTGTTCAGCGCCGAAAGTTTGGTTTGTGACGTCAATCTAGGTCAGACTAATCTTCTATGTAAAAGAAATAAAATAAAGTCCAGTCTGAGTTTGGACACTGTGTGATGGGTCAGGCCCATTGTGGGTGCAACCCATTTTTAATGGGTACTTTTCTTACACCCATTACATGGGTTGGACCCATAAGAATGGGTGGGACCCAATTAAATAGGTGCATGAAAAGTGACCATTTAAATGGGTGCAGCAAATGGGTTTTTTCTGCTATGGGATTCGACTTGAATTTGGGTATTATGCCCTATGTCTTAAAGGTTTTCCAGCCAGTTGGTCGCGACGTAGTTTTTCTGACGTAAATTGAGCCAAGGAATCCAAACCTGTGTCCAGAATTGAGCTAAGGCGTACACTTTGGGAGATATTGGCTGAACACGTCCAAAAATTACAGAAAAAGTCCCATATCTTGGGGAAATGGTCAAAAAAATCGTTTGAGAGGCTTCCCATGTGATATATGAAATAGTTAATGAACTGAGGAATCCAATGAGCACAACCCTATATTTTTTCTCATGGACCGTTTAAAAGTGGCAGAGTGTCAAAGTTAGACAATTTGTTTTTTCTTCAATCTTTTTTAACATTTTGACCCTAGGGGATTGTATCTTATCCCAGCATCCCATTGGCAATATCCCGTGGCATCCAAGGTCACACGATGCGAACACCACGATGCAAAGTATTGGAATCGAATGCGCAGCGCCACACAGATGGTCTGTCATGCTGTGCAATGCAAGTATGGCAGTTACCAGGTCCGAAATGGCGGACGACCAATTGTGGTCTAGCCTTTCAAGTTTAAGTTGAAGTTCAGCGCAGGATTCTAGATAGGCAGGAGGTAGGCCCGTAAAGCAGGCGGGCGAGGAGGGTTGCCAACCCACTGTCGCGCGGGGGCTCGTCCCAGTAGATACTCCTGTGGAGAGATGTTTCCAATAAATCAAGCAAAACTGATGAAATTTTTGAAACAAATGGGACAGCATCAATGAGATTAACAATTGCTCATGATAAGATACTCTATTCCAAAAAAAATTGAGAAATAAAATCAGGCAAAAAATATGCCACAGGAAACTTTTTAACATTCTCAAAAAAAAGTAGAATAAAAATTGTGTGATCCTGGATGCTTCGGGATACTGCCAATTGGATGCTGGGATAAGATACAATCCCCTAGGGTCAAAATGTTAAAAAAGATTGAAGAAAAAACAAATTGTATAATTTTGAGACTCTGCTACTTTTAAACGGTCCATGAGAAAAATATGGGGTTGTGCTCATTGGATTCCTTAGTTCATTAACTATTTCATATTTCACATGGAAAGCCTCTCAAACGATTTTTTTGACCATTTCCCCAAGATTTGGGACTTTTTCTGTAATTTTTGGACGTTTTCAGCCAATATCTCCCAAAGTGTGCGCCTTAGCTCAATTCTGGACATAGATTTGGATTCCTTGGCTCAAGAAATCGTCAGAGAATCTACGTCGCGACGAACTGTCTAGAAAACCCAACCCATAGGGCAAAATACACAAATTCAAGTCGAAAAAGCCTAAAAAACAGAAACATGGCTACAGATTGGACAATAAATTTTTTGCCGGACCTGAAACTCCGGCTTTTTACATGTCTCTAGGACACTAAAACACCCACCAAAAATCAGCCGAATCGGAGAGGTGAAATCCAACCCTGTCACATCTCAACTATTTTAACTCTCTAGAACAAAAACTTTGACGTGTGGACTGTGACGAAGAGTAAAAAGTTTCGAACAGTGAAAAAAGTCGACGTCGACAGTCAACGTTCTATTTACATAATTGAACTGTAACGTTCGAAGCAGTAATTCGAAGCACTAACCATTAACACGTTGACTGCGACGGGGTTTTCGAGGTGCCGTTCCCCCGAGGCGAGGCCCATTTTCCAAAATTTAAAGGCGGGTCCACTCATGTGGACCCGTCGCCACAACGAAGTATCTCGGCCATTTCTGGTCCGATCTCGCTCCCAGTGGGCTCAAACGATTCGTATGGCCAAGACCAACATGATCCACGCCATGGAGACCGAGTCCGTGGACCCACGGGCCCTATGCCGTGGACCCGCCAGTATCTCGGCCATTTCTCGTCCGATCTCGCTCCCAATGGGCTCAAACGATTCGTATGGCCAAGACCAACATGATTCACGCCATGGAGACCGAGTCCGTGGACCCACGGGCCCTATGCCGTGGACCCATCGTATCTCGGCCATTTCTGGTCCGATCTCTCTTCCGGTGGACTCAAACGATTCGTATGGCCAAGACCAACATGATCCACGCCATGGAGACCGAGTCTGTGGACCCACGGGCACTATGCCGTGGACCCATCGTATCTCGGCCATTTCTGGTCCGATCTCCCTTCCGGTGGGCTCAAACGATTCGTACGGCCAAGACTAACATGATCCACGCCCTGCAGACCGAGTCCGTGGACCCACGGGCCCTATGCCATGGACCCAACGTATCTCGGCCATTTCTGGACCGATCTCGCTTCCAGTGGGCTCAAACGATTCGTGCGGCCCAGAACAACTCGGTCTGCAGGGCGTGGACTATGTTCGTTTGGACCGAACGAACCGTTTTAGCCCACTGGAAGCGGAATCAGACCAGAAATGGCCGAGATACGATGGGTCCACGGCATAGGGCCCGTGGGTCCACGGACTCAGTCTGCAGGGCGTGGACCATATTGGTCTTGGCCATACGAATCGTTTGAGCCCACTGGGAGCGAGATCGGACCAGAAATGGCCGAGAAACGATGGGTCCACGGCATAGGGCCCGTGGGTCCACGGACTCAGTCTGCAGGGCGTGAACCATGTTGGTCTGGACCGTACGAACAGTTTTAGCCCACGGGAAGCGAAATCAGACCAGAAATGGCCGAGATACGATGGGTCCACGGCATAGGGCCCGTGGGTACACGGACTCAGTCTGCAGGGCGTGAACCATGTTGGTCTGGACCGTACGAACCGTTTTAGCCCACTGGAAGCGAGATCGGTCCAGAAATGGCCGAGCCGAGATACGATGGGTCCACGGCATAGTGCCCGTGGGTCCACTGACTCGGTCTCCATGACGTGGACCATGTTAGTCTGGACCGTACGAACCGTTTTAGCCCACGGGAAGCGAAATCAGACCAGAAATGGCCGAGATACGATGGGTCCACGGCATAGGGCCCGTGGGTCCACGGACTCAGTCTGCAGGGTGTGGACCATGTTGGTCTGGACCGTACGAACCGTTTTAGCCCACTGGAAGCGAGATCGGTCCAGAAATGGCCGAGATACGATGGGTCCACGGCATAGGGCCCGTGGGTCCACGGACTCGGTCTCCATGACGTGGATTATGTTGGTGTTGGCCGTACAAATCGTTTGAGCACACTGGAACGGAGATCGGACCAGAAATGGCCAAGATACCGGCGGGTCCACGGCATAGGGCCCGTGGGTCCACGGACTCGGTCTTCATGACGTGGATCATGTTGGTCTTGGCCGTACCAATCGTTTGAGCCCACTGGAAGCGAGATCGGACCAGAAATGGCCGAGATATGGCTATTTTGACGGTGAACTTTCCCACGGGGCGGGAGGTGCGTCTATGTGGACCCGCTTTGCACCGGATGTAGCAGCGACGCGAGAGTGTTTTCGGTCATGGTCTTGGGGTCCTAGGCGAGGAAGATGGCGGTCCCAATCATCAAACCCACCGCGCGATGGCCCTAGGACGATCGGGCCCACATTGTGGACCCGTCGCCGTAGTGGAAAGTTTGTTGGGTCCACTCATGTGGACCCGTCGCAGCCAACGTGTTAACATTATGAAAATCGCTCTTGCACCCTAATAGACAAAGAATTTCAGTCTAAAACTGTCAAAAACATAAATTCGATTTTTTTTTGTCAAAACTACTATTTTGTCACTAGACGGTCACCTGAATTTGCTGGGTGTCATGGTGTGTTATCACGATCCTAAGATCCACTAACCCATTTATTGGCGAATTGATCACAAGAAAAAGTACTTGCGTTCAGCAACTACCAGCAAGTACCCTGACTGCAGCATCCGAGCTTGGAGATAGTTATCTTATTTAAACATTTTTTAACACGTTGGCTGCGACGGGTCCACATGAGTGGACCCAACAAACTTTCCACTACGGCGACGGGTCCACAATGTGGGCCCGATCGTCCTAGGGCCATCGCGCGGTGGGTTTGATGATTGGGACCGCCATCTTCCTCGCCTAGGACCCCAAGACCATGACCGAAAACACTCTCGCGTCGCTGCTACATCCGGTGCAAAGCGGGTCCACATAGACGCACCTCCCGCCCCGTGGGAAAGTTCACCGTCAAAATAGCCATATCTCGGCCATTTCTGGTCCGATCTCGCTTCCAGTGGGCTCAAACGATTGGTACGGCCAAGACCAACATGATCCACGTCATGAAGACCGAGTCCGTGGACCCACGGGCCCTATGCCGTGGACCCGCCGGTATCTTGGCCATTTCTGGTCCGATCTCCGTTCCAGTGTGCTCAAACGATTTGTACGGCCAACACCAACATAATCCACGTCATGGAGACCGAGTCCGTGGACCCACGGGCCCTATGCCGTGGACCCATCGTATCTCGGCCATTTCTGGACCGATCTCGCTTCCAGTGGGCTAAAACGGTTCGTACGGTCCAGACCAACATGGTCCACACCCTGCAGACTGAGTCCGTGGACCCACGGGCCCTATGCCGTGGACCCATCGTATCTCGGCCATTTCTGGTCTGATTTCGCTTCCCGTGGGCTAAAACGGTTCGTACGGTCCAGACTAACATGGTCCACGTCATGGAGACCGAGTCAGTGGACCCACGGGCACTATGCCGTGGACCCATCGTATCTCGGCTCGGCCATTTCTGGACCGATCTCGCTTCCAGTGGGCTAAAACGGTTCGTACGGTCCAGACCAACATGGTTCACGCCCTGCAGACTGAGTCCGTGTACCCACGGGCCCTATGCCGTGGACCCATCGTATCTCGGCCATTTCTGGTCTGATTTCGCTTCCCGTGGGCTAAAACTGTTCGTACGGTCCAGACCAACATGGTTCACGCCCTGCAGACTGAGTCCGTGGACCCACGGGCCCTATGCCGTGGACCCATCGTTTCTCGGCCATTTCTGGTCCGATCTCGCTCCCAGTGGGCTCAAACGATTCGTATGGCCAAGACCAATATGGTCCACGCCCTGCAGACTGAGTCCGTGGACCCACGGGCCCTATGCCGTGGACCCATCGTATCTCGGCCATTTCTGGTCTGATTCCGCTTCCAGTGGGCTAAAACGGTTCGTTCGGTCCAAACGAACATAGTCCACGCCCTGCAGACCGAGTTGTTCTGGGCCGCACGAATCGTTTGAGCCCACTGGAAGCGAGATCGGTCCAGAAATGGCCGAGATACGTTGGGTCCATGGCATAGGGCCCGTGGGTCCACGGACTCGGTCTGCAGGGCGTGGATCATGTTAGTCTTGGCCGTACGAATCGTTTGAGCCCACCGGAAGGGAGATCGGACCAGAAATGGCCGAGATACGATGGGTCCACGGCATAGTGCCCGTGGGTCCACAGACTCGGTCTCCATGGCGTGGATCATGTTGGTCTTGGCCATACGAATCGTTTGAGTCCACCGGAAGAGAGATCGGACCAGAAATGGCCGAGATACGATGGGTCCACGGCATAGGGCCCGTGGGTCTACGGACTCGGTCTCCATGGCGTGAATCATGTTGGTCTTGGCCATACGAATCGTTTGAGCCCATTGGGAGCGAGATCGGACGAGAAATGGCCGAGATACTGGCGGGTCCACGGCATAGGGCCCGTGGGTCCACGGACTCGGTCTCCATGGCGTGGATCATGTTGGTCTTGGCCATACGAATCGTTTGAGCCCACTGGGAGCGAGATCGGACCAGAAATGGCCGAGATACTTCGTTGTGGCGACGGGTCCACATGAGTGGACCCGCCTTTAAATTTTGGAAAATGGGCCTCGCCTCGGGGGAACGGCACCTCGAAAACCCCGTCGCAGTCAACGTGTTAAAGTTACAATTATCCATATTTAAACATATTAAAACATGACATTTGAATCTATTCAGTCCATATTTGTGTAATGGTGAGTCCAAGCCAGCTGATACATGTCATCTGCTTACAAAAAAGGACTCTCCACAGGAGGGTTCTGTCCTTACCCATCACACACCAAATACCTGTCAACACTTTTTCATACCAGTACTGAACGATATTGTGTCCATGGCGGACACGTTTTGAAACATTACCAAATGTCGACAAATTCAAGCATAACCCGAGGGCAAATTTGTCCACAATTGTTTCGAAGCGTTATTCGGAACACATCAAGCGCTTGATTGTTAAAATATGTCGAAAAATATGTCCGTAACGATGTTTATAAATAAAGTCCATAGAAAAAAGTATTTACAGATGAAGCAAATGTGTCCATAAGCCATAGACTAAATTTGTACTCAAGATCTGGCTGAGAGCAAGATGGTGTGTCCGATCTATGGATCAATTCGTAGACAGCTTTAGACAGTTTGAAGAACGTTTCCACTTTGGTTGCAATACTGTCCCAAGAATTTGTATAAGAAAATTTTTGCGTCCATAGTTATGAACAAACCAGTGCGTAAGTATCCACAATACTTGTTTTCAGCCTGTTATGGCCAACTGAATTGTTTTTCATGCTGTGAACACCCTAGATAATTAGTGTGCACCCGTGTCTTGTCGTTACCAAACTAGGTATGTTATCGTGCCATTGAATCCCCGTTTTTTCACGGCCATCACTCCCTTTTGGCACGCCTCATCGAGGACGGGCCGCCAGCCTTGGTACTTTTCGCAAAAAACTGTGACATGCATGTCATTTAACGTTGGCGTGTACACAGAGGCAAACGCCTCCCCAATTTTATTTATCAGAAGTGGATTGTCAACGGTCACATCAACATGAACGCTCTTGAGAGCGGGCAGACACCGAAAGACCGAGGCGAATTCCCAGTGCACGACCAAGTCCGTCAGTTTCTGGCACCTAGTCAGAGCCTTCAAGAGGTCTGGTCTTGGTGGAAAGCTAGGGCGGAATTTTGCACGCTCTAGGCCCACTACCAAAAGGTCTTTGATCAAGTCATACTGCCTGGAACCGGCCCTTTCCTCGTACAGCAGGATTGATTTTAGGTTTGGAAGACATTGCTGCAGTTGACCTCTTTCGTACACGAAGTTACCTTGCACGTACAGTGTTAACTCTTCAAGATGGAGCAGGCGAGACAGCACATACACCGAGCTGTGACCCAAGTTAGTTTTTGTCGTATTGTCTAATACGATAGCCAATCGTTTTAGATGGTGCCTGCTACGCCACACCAATTCTAGGTACCCCTGTCGTATGCATTGGGGTGGATTGGCTTCAATGGAGAGTTCATGGTACACAAGTAGTCGATTTAAAGCACGGATAAGATGGTGGTTAGGGCGGGCCTGTCGTGCCGTAGGTGATTCGGTGACACTGATACGCAAACTTTGAACGGCTGGAGCTCGTTCGAGAACCGCTTTCTCAAAAGACGATGTCCATTTACTGGCTTTGACTGAAATCGTTACTCCTCGCCAGGCGGCAGCTTCAGACGCCACTGTTTTCCACCGCCGGCAAACAGCGGGAATTCTGTCGAGGAGAGTAAGTCCATCGGTTATTCGGCTGAAGATCTGGAGCAGAAGCTCGTCCGGCAGGTCGTCTATTCCCAAAACGCTGGGAACAAAAAGAAATACATCATTGCGACGGGCGTCAGTCCACCGCCAGTACGTGGCCGTTAGCACAATCCCTTTAAAACAAGAAACAGAAAATCTTAAGAGATAAGTCAAACGATGCAAAGAAATGATGCAAACCATTCTTAGGCACAAAAAATAAAATGAAAATGCAAATTGGAGATATTCCCGCTTCTCTCGCATACGTACTTAGTGCACTACAAGCCGAACTGTCTACTGAGCACGCACTGACAAATGCATACTTGCAAGTACACGATTACAGACGCATTCTCGGCCAAGAAAGTGCACACTTTCAAATGCAAGTATGTATAATTGCAAGCATGCATTTGTAAGTGCATGCTTCGTAGACAGTTAGGTATGAAGCATGTTATTGTACAAATAGTGCATGGGGCGTCACAGTCTCTGTTGCAAATTAACTTTTCGTACACATTTGTACGCGATTTTGCACGAAAATGGGGAAGTTTCTGAAGTTTTTCGTACAAAATGTGCATCTGCGCGAAAACAACATGCGACGTCTCGTTCAAAGGTGTATACCAAATATTTTGTGTGTGTGCCAGACCGTCATACCTCATGAGCTGGTTGTTCTTGAGTTTGCAGTAAGGCAGTGATCAGGACATTGCTGTCCCGGCCAGCCCCACGCACAACGCGCGACCCGCTGCGTAGCGTCCTCTTCAACGCATGGATCACCTCCTCCTCGCCGACGCGCACTTGCAGACCTACATCCTGTTACAGAAACAGACCAGCGTTAGAGATTCCCGAAAGAAAACGGGAGTGATGGGACACTGCGGGGTTCCATCAAGATTCCCTTATCATGGTTAGTGTGCACGCTTAAAACATTAAGAAGTATTTTGAGCATATTTAAGGGACAAACTATTTACTTTGTTTTACGAAGAATAAGTTTGTGAATTACGAAGTATTTTCCTTGTAAGCTTATGCACTCGTGTTAATTTTGCCAGAATGTCAGAGACATGTTTCAAATCCTGACCCAAATTAGCGCACCTCTGACAGTTGAGATTCTGATACGTTAAGCTGACATTGACAGCCTGAGGTCTACAGAATGTCAGAATCAGTTTTCAGCATTCAGAGGTGCTCCAATTTTGATCACTATTTAAGACAGGTTTCTCAGGCGCGGAAACAACCAGGGCAAAGTGGTTTCTGCCCCCCCCCCCCGGCAAAATAGCTCCTAGACAGCCGCCTAGGGGGTAGGCCATAAGTGCTACTTTTCCGCGTGTGCACGAAAATAGCGAGTATGGCGAGGGGGGAACAACGTCCCACATTTATTGTACAAAATTTGAACACATTCCCACAATTATGAGGCAAAAACGCTTGTGGGAAGACAACTAGTGTGACAAATAAAGCAGAAATATTGCACATTCCAACACATCCCCACATTCATTGTACACAACATCTTATAGTGCGTCACCTCTTTGAAGTGTGGATAACCCGTTGGACGAGTTCTTTTCCCTTCAGAAATCCTGTGCAGACAAACATCGACAGTGGTTGCCCTCTCGACCATGCCTCACCTGCTGTTGCTGGTTGTTGTGCCGAGCTTGTCGTGCTGTGTATTCAACCGGAGACGCCGTCTCCAAAGGAAGTGGTTTGGCGCTAGACAAACAATTGTGTGTTGATGTCCAGCCCGCGACGTCCGTGCCGCTTGTCCCTTGGCTGGAGACTGGGTGGCGCCCGTGGGTCGATACGCCCAGCCGGCCCTGCTCCAACCGAACAAGTGAGCGTCGCAACACCCTCCCACCCTCCCACGGGGGGTGGTGCGCGGCAGGACAGTGACGGATCCAGAGCCGGCCTGTGGGAGGGGTAAAGTAGCACTTTTTGACCATCTACAGGGGCATCATCATCATCGCTGCTTGGCCTCTCCAGACCTTTAGAGGTTCAAGTCAGCAGGACACTCCGAGCTCGCGCTGCCTGCAGTGTGGTTTTTTGCTTACCTTTCAGGTGGCTGAACAGCCTCAAAACTAGAACTGAAATTTCGAGTTGGTTTGTCTTTCTATCATTAAAACCAGCAAACATCAAGAAAGTGGAACTATTTCATACCTTTAAGGTGCGAGATCACCCTCCGGAGGGGCGGTGCTAGGGCCGCGCGCCGCGCGGGTCTGACCCCCGCACGGGGTATATCCTGGGCTGTTCCGGGCAATACTCCATACTCATCTCCTTTGCTAAAAGTGTGGCACTTTCCCGAGAGATAGCGTCACTGTCAGCTACTTGCAAAAAAAAATATGAGGAGTAAATCCAGGTGACAAGTCCTACCCTCAGCGCGCATTTTCTTATAGTCAATGCAGCCTGTTTTTGTAGTAAAGATGCCGGGCCGCGGCGATCTTCGCCACCCTCGTCAAAGTGCACAAAACACAGTGGTTTAAAAGGCGATTTTCGGGGGAATAAGTCCTAGCAAGCGTTCCGTTCGACCAAACGCTACCAAAATATTACGGCATCATCTCTAGGCTATAGGGGAAGGCCCGTGAAAAGGAGAATTTGATGCGATGAAAATTGGAGTGTCAATGCCAGAATAAAGCGAAAACAGCAAAATTAGGAGGAAAAAAATACGATTTCAAGAAATCCTGGTAGTCACGAAGTTAATTTTATATTTATGTTCTGGTTTAACAAAGATAGCTAAGGCTAGGACTGCGTTGTGTGTAGTTCTGTTTACGTTTGTCAGACCATTATAAATAATACTCAAACTTACGTAAAGACCAGCTGCGTATCAATTTGTGTCAAAAACAGACATTTAAGACCGTCTCATAATACCTGAAGGACAAGTTATTCACAGAAACGTGCAGTAAAATAGTCCAGTTCACCAAGCTTTAAGGTTAGAAAAAAGCACAGCCCCCGTGTCCAGATCGTTTCGTCTTAAAATCAGAAGTAAAGTCGTGAGCCCTAATTCCGGACAGTTTTTGACGAAAAACGCCTGCTATATGTAGAGTTTTGATGGCACGAAAAATCGCTGAGGATTCTAGCATCTGTAAGCCAAGACCCATCTAAACAGTAAAAAAAAATTGTTTTGGCACCTACGATGTGTCTGTAATAAACACGTAAAGAGTGTCCGGATTTAGGAACCAAAGTGTCCTAATTCCGGACAGGCTTTAAAAATTATGGTAAGTGAAAAATCGGTGTGGGGAATAGAAACTACATGAAAAAATACTACCTTACCCTATCGACGGAATTTTTTTTTTATCTCGTATGGTTTGTCGCGCAGAACGGCTCATAGATCGCTTTGAACGTGTCCTAAATCCGGACAACAGACACTTTTACACGTAAACACCTATGTCCGGATTTAGGGCACTTTGGGAAATCGCCTCCCAAACCTAAACCAGCCAACAAAAACAAAAAACAAAACTTGGGTCTTGCAGGTAAAAGAACATACTTTCACTTTACTAAAGGGTCAATGTGACCCGAGCATTGACTGCTGAAAGCCCGGAAATCTTGCAAGGCACTCGAAAAAAGAGCCTGTTTTGAGGAACCCAAAAATTCAAATTCCGCGAATTTTGGTGAAGGAGTGGTGACGGGTACCGAAAAAACGTGTTCGAATTTAACTTCCTGAACGTTGTACCTGTCCAATCCATGTTTGAACGTTTCGATATTCCCGCGGGTTTGCGATTCATAAGCTGTTAAATAGCGAAACGCAAAAATGTCCGGAATTAGGGCGCAAGTCCGGAATTAGGACGCAAGTCCGGAATTAGGACCTTCGACTGTACCATCAAACCTCGCTACAAGGTGCAGCTACACGCCTACTGTTTTCGAAAAGGGACTTAAAGTCACACTCAAACTGCGTTAGGGATAGTTTTTTCACAAATGCATTTGCACAGGCACGCAGTTTAATGTCCTATTTCACTCCGATTCAAAGAGTTTGGAACATTTAGGGTTGGTATTTCTGAAAACAACAGGGCCTGCGCGCAGCGGTGCGGGACACTCTGGCCAACAATCACCGACCGACCGGCCGATCCAAATGGCCACGTTCGAAAACAACGTCTATACCATTGTTGGAGCTCTTCTAGCTTCAGTAAAAGACAATTTTGATTCGAACGCGCTTTTTCAAGGGAGCGAGCGTTTTTGGTGTAAGCTGTACAGAGGCGAAAAGGAGCGCTGCTATTGGTCGGATTCCATTTCCGGTGGCTCGGCTCCCCCCTCTCCCTCTGTTTTTCGCTGACGAGTCGAGTTTTGCCATGGAAACGGCGATTTCAACTCAAAATTTCTCAAAATTGGCCCTACACTTTTCAACCACATTTCACCACTGAAATCAGGGTACAAAGTTCTACCACTCTGCCAAATCTCATCAAAATCGTATAGAAAATTTCGGATTTGCATAAGGGGCTAGACTGACAATAAATATATATATATATATATATATATATATATATATATATATATATATATATATATATATATATATATATATATATATATATATATATATATATATATATATAAAAAATACGATTTCACGAAATCCTGGTAGTCACGAAGTTAATTTCATTTACGTTCTGGTTTAACAAAAATTCTTGAGGCTAGGAATGCGTTAAGTGGAGTTTAGTTCATGTGTTGTACAGTGTACTAGTGTCAATAAAACTAAAACTTACGTAGAGGGCCAGCTGCGTATTAATTCGTGTCGAAAATAGACATTTATTGCAGTTCTATGATACCTGAAGGTGAGGTTATTCACAGAAATGTGCAGTAAAATAGTCTATTTCATCCAGTTTTAAATGATTTGAGGTGAGGAAATTTCACAGTCGCCGTGTCTAGATCGTTTCGTGATAGATTCAGAAGTACCATTAAACCTCGTCACAAGGAGTAGCTATACACCTATTGTTTTCGGAAAGGGACTTATAGTCACACTCAATTTACACTGGGGAAAGTTTATTTACAAATGCATGTGCGAAGACATGCAGTATGATGACTTATTTCGCTCTGATTCGAAGGAAGGTTCTGTCTTTTGTTAGGATGAATGAGGGATTGGCTGCTATGTTTGTCAATTTTTTCTTTTCTTCTTTTGTGTAGTTGTAGTTGGTGGTAGAGGATGTGATAGAGGGGAGATTGTTTGTTTGTAAGGAAATAGGATAATTTTTTTTGTTGTTGTTAAGACTGTTTATTGAGAAGAAATTTAATGTTGAGTGTGTTTATGGAAATGAATTTGAATGTGGTAAATCAGTGCCTTTTATAATTTGAATTGTTGATGTTAATGGTCTTCCCTTATATTTAAGAAAATGGTAAAGTTTTCTGCTGTTGTGACATTTATTTGTGCGACTCATAACAGTTCAAATGGAATTTGGCTAGTAAGCATAGGAAGGTGAAATTTATTTGCAAAATAAAACAAGAGTGTAATGTAAATTTGGTTCTAGCTTTGCATTGGATATTTTTCGAATATTGGGACCGGTACATTGTGTGCTTATCGTCCTGTATCCGTGCATTATCCGCAGAGGAGTGTTAACAAAAAGAGCAAAATCAGTTTGGAAGAATATCAAGAATATGTGTGTCACAATTGTGACGAGTCGTTAGTGGTAGGGAAAATGAAATGGTTTTTAAAATCTGTGCATGTTGTGAAATGAATTAATTATTTTTTTAATTAATTTTAATGTGTTTTGTTTTTTCAGAAGCGTGAATGAGCGATTGGTTGTGGTGAGGGGAGAAGTGTCTTCTGGAAATGCTGACGAAAATGTGGAAAGGGCTGTTGAGTTGGGGCAGAATCAAGAAAGTGTGAATGTGAGTGCACAAGGGAGTGTAGTTAATGTTGTGATGTCAAGTGTAAGATCTGGTGTGCATGTTGAAAGTGGCAGTCAAAATTCTAGTGGTGATCTTAGCAATGGCAGTCAATCAGTTGTGACTTGGTGAGAATTGTTTTGTTGGAATTGGTTGATGGTTGATTTATGGTTGTGTAGCTAATTAATTAAATTTTTTTCAGGAATGATCAGATGGACATTGATCCATATGATGGTCCTGAAAGTGTGACAACAGAAGAAAGTATGGAGAATGTTTTGGAAAAGTGTGAAGGAGTCTTATGTGGTGTTGGTATTCCAAATGATAGTGTGGATTTCTTGAAGAACAAGAAAATTGGAGGTTTGTAGTGTTCGGGTACTATGAGCGGTTAAGGGTGAAGTATGACACTGTGTTAGCGGTGACTTGGTTTATTGGGGTGAATTGTTCTGGGTTAGAGCAGGCTACAGACTGTTGAGCGGCTCTGCTTGGTAGTGGTTTTTCTTCCGAAGATGTAGCTTGGTATGATGCTGTATAATTTGCTTTAATAAAGCAATCATCTCTCTCTTTGTGTTGTATTTTGCCTTTAAGTGGTCAATTGAATTGTTTGATCTTTGAAATGTGTGAAATTAATCATTTTAAAATTTGACTGGAGTATTATGGATTGTCATCGTTCTGGATTTTGAAATCATTGTTTTGTGACTATGTTTGAAAGCAGTTTTAAAAGCAAGTTGTGTAAAGTGGAAACAGTGAATAAAGTAATGATTGTGGGAAATCGTTGTTGTATAAATTTGTTATTTGGAATGAAGGATTTTAATAAAGGAATGGATTGAACAAGTTTGAAAATTTGATTGCTTGTTATTATTATTATTCAATTATCATGGCAATGTAGACATTCCGAAAAGTAACATGAAATCTTTGTTGGACAACGTTTATTAGTAATTTTGATGAGACATACCTTTATCATGTGAATAAATCTTGACAATGTTTTTTCGGCCTTGTTTACGTAGGTAGCATATTTTAGCAAATGTTTTTGTTTTATAAAGGTGACAATGCAATGCTGTTTCGTTAATGTAATGGAAAAAGCTCTCTTCAATGTAAAAGCCCTTTGGAAGAAACACTCGATTATAGATGTTATTGATCTTGATCAGCACTGAGTATGAGAAAACAGGAACTCCATGGAAAAAGTTTAAATTTTTCCTGATCTGAAGGATGTTCAATGGAGTTAGTTTTGGGACAAATCTGAGTGGTTTGGTTATCGTTGATTGCATCTGTGCGATGGATGGAAATATTGATTGAAAAGATTATAAGCATTGGTTATTTTAAATGTAAAAAAGATGTTGTACCTTGGATTAGATGTGTAATTGGCAAAAATTATTAGGGAATCCAATAATGTTGCAATTAAGAGGTTTGGCAATTGAGAAGGGGATGGTGAGAAACAAGGGAATGTCAGGGCACAGTTCAAAGTTGAATTTTTTTTTTATAATTAATGTGAGCAAAAATTGTGGAAATAGTTTGGAAGAAAAGATAAATTAAAAGAATAATTATTCATTTATTGAAAGGAATTGGGAAAGGAATTGCATTTCAGTGTATATTAATTGATTAGAGTGGTTTGAATGGAAATTATGTTGCCAATATAGTGTTATAGTGTGCGATTGTAAGGGACTTGGAGGAAAAGGATGAGTCAGAGGTCTCGTAGAGACAGGAGCGTTCTGTATTGACAGTAGGTGACCGTGTACAGAATGGTAGCGGCTGCTTGGCAGCACGCGCTTATATTACAGGAGCAGAAGAACATAGGGAAGAACAAGGGTGGGGAGTGGGGGTGCATGGCCAATGGTATAGTGAGGCTAGGGTATTTAGGAGAAGAACAGCAAGAAAAAGAATAGTAGGTCCTGGCCAGGATCCTTAGGGCAGTGGTAGCAAACATAGGTGAATGACCGCTTTGGTGCTTTGGTTATGTTCTCTATTGTTCGTTTCACAACACCACTCCCCCCTGAACAAAGAAACGAAGTTTCTCAAAATTTTCTACCATGCTTTTACGAATCCAGCTTTGACTTAGTTTGGAGTTTTTACACTGTTCAACTCTTGGAATTTTAGACGCTTAAACCTGACTTCCCACTCTCTCACTTAATTTGCACAATTTTGTTTTAATTAAATTTGTCCGATCGAATCAATTTCTTGTCGTGTTCTTTCTTGTTCTTGTCTTGATAACTGCCAAGCGCTGACTGGAACTGATGCTACAAAGGCTTGCGTCACCATTACACCGTACGGTGCCAGGCATTAGGGGGTCCAGGCCTAAGCCCACGGTTCAGCGTGATGTAAAAAAAATAAAAATAAAGAGTAGTTGGCCTTTAATATGCGGCATGCCAGATGGAGTCCTCGTCTCCAAACGGATGTTACAACCGTCGTCACGATTTGCAACACCGCGTGAAGTGGGGATGTTCCGCCTGTGGGCCAACCAAAGATTGTGTTAGTTTTGATGAGGCTCCAACTGAAACAAACAGAAAACACTCTACACAGTTTTGCGCTTTACAGTATCCAACCCCTACTCTGTTCGGTTGGTTTTGCCTGGCGCCTGTCCTAACTAGCTAATTCCTGTTCTAAAGGCACTTTGCAATCTAAGAAGTCTAACTAGCTGTTCGCTAGCGGGAATACTTAACTCATGGGATTACTCCTCGCGTGTAGACTGGGACTCCTGGGTTGGTGTGACGTCATCCTTCAAGGTCTGGATAATTTCCAATGCGGCTGCCAGTAACTGCTCAGGGGTGAGCGTTCCATCCAGGACATGTACTGGGTTGGTTTCTTCTCGTAACAGCCAGGTGTCAGTCAGGTCATGCAGTAAGTTGAGGTACTCAACAGTGACACCTGCTTCTTCCGTGCGACCTCTATGGTTTAGACGTTGGTACGCTACAGCCGGGGGTGTGCGTACATAGATGTAGTGGATCGGTCGACGAGTTGGCGGGGCGACAGCGTCGCGTAAGACCCGTAATATAGTCATGTGCTGTTGGCTCATGGCATTCATTTCAGCTAAGGCCTGTGCGAATACTCTCAGTGAACATTGAGGTGAACGTTCCAGGACAGTCAGCCTTTCCGGGTGATGAGCCAGCATGCGAGTCTGGCGGCGGCCTAACGTGGCTAATGCTAAGACTTGGAAGGGGTAGCTCCAAGTGTTTCGATCCGCGTAGAGTAATTCTAGTAAGTTGAATCCTTCCACATCTTGCCAGTCTTTGACGGGTTCGTCCAGTACGGGAAATAGTTCTCCTCTTTTCAATTTGGCTGCCAGAGTCGATTTTCCCGCGGCAATGTTGCCTTCTACGTAGATGATTGGCGCGAGCCGGCGTCGTTGTTTCATGAAGTAGTGCGTTAATAGTGCAGCGATGATGGTCAGGAAAGTGATGGTCAGCATGATGAGGATCATTTTGGCTCGTTTACCTCAAGCCGAGTCGATAGGCTAGTGGTCCTGTAGATCAGACTTATTATTTTTTGTTTTTGATTTAAGTCTCCTTTTCCTCTCCGAATGAATGGGATACACTGTGTCTAGTAACGGTTTTACTTCTTTCTTGTTATTGTACAATGACATGTATCGTTTGTGACATTTATTCCAAGCGGCTAGAGCGTTTGTGGACTTCGTCTGTTTGAATTGGCGCGCGCTTCGCGCCTGGCGATACCCCTTGCACCCGCCGGTTCTTAGTGCGGTGCAGTACCGCGCTCCGCCGCTGTTGCGTGGGGCGTTGGAGTCGCGGCGAGAACTTGCGTTGCTGTCCGCTGCTGCCGGCCGGTTGCTAGCCGCGGCGCGGTTGTTGACGTTGTTGACGCGCTGGCCGGCGTCGCCGGCGTCCTTGCGCTCCAGTCCGTGCCGTTGCTCTGGTCTATGATTGGCCGCTCGGGTCGTGTGTTGTATCCGTGCGTTTTGATTGGTGTGCCGAGCCGCGTTGTTGGCCTGGCGTCCCCTGGCTCGGCAGCGTTGGTCTCATTCTGTCGTGAGCGTCCCGAACGTGTACATCGGCTCTTCTGTCGCGATGGCTGTGGCTGTGATGCAGCCTGTTTTGCTGACCCTGCGCTTCGAGGCGTATACTGCCCGGTGCTTTGGTGCGGCCTTCGCACCAGAAGGACACGATGGTTACGTGAGTATTTTGGGTTTTGTTTGCTTGTTCATGTTTCGGTTTGGCTCGGCCCGCATGGTTTTTTCCTTTTGTCTGTCCTGGATGGCAGTCTACCGGGTTTTAGTTTGCATGTTCCTTTATCCTCCTTTAGCTATGTGTTGGGTGTCATTTCGCCCATTCTATCGATGTCTTGCCTCTACCCATTGCCGTTCCTTGGCCCCCGTCTGGGATTTTCGAAGTCCAGGAGTGGGACGCAGTTGCGTTAGCCCAGACCTGGCCCGTTTTCTCCTGTTTGGGCTGCTCAGTATCCGTATTTGTAAGTCGTGTGTGACTTATCCTTCCTGTCTTAATGGGGGTGGTTTGCGACGTAACTTTTCTTATCCTCCAGGAGGAACTCCCGGGCCCTCCTTTTCCTGGTGGCCTTTTCCAACCCCAAGTGCTGTTCCATGTCATGCCCCCTGGGCATTCCCTTCCCGCTTTGGACCTTGTTCCTGGGGATTTCGTGTATGGTTTCGAAGTTCCTGTACCCGAGCCTGATGTGCTGGTCCTGGGGCTAGATGTTGAGGTGGACGAACCTTCGTTCGAAACGGAGTTTTTGTGGCGTGGCCCTGGGTCTGGGCCTGCCACTGGGCAACCTTTGTCCCAAATGGATCCTCTCCCGCTAGTGGATATTCCCTTGTCTGAGGTACGTTCACGTTACTATCCCTGTTACTATCCCACGTTACTATCTCCGTTAAACTACCGTCATCTGGGGTAACTTGGGACACTTTTTTGGGTTTTTTCGGCGCTAGAGGCAAAATCTTAGACCTAGGCCGTTGGATCCTTACTATGATAAAGTTTGACCCTTTCCCCATAATTTCATACCTGTCTGGTTTTTTTTTGCCTCGATTTTGTCGTTTTTAAACGGCTCCCAAAGAGTGTCCCAAGTTACCCCATGACATGGGGTAACTTGGGACAGTAGGGAAGTACCAACATTCCCATGCATGTATTGAGATTTATACAGCAAACAAATTGTAGTGAGAATGTCTTGACCAAGAATTCAGGCCTTGGAGTTGTTATGTGACTATATTGGGCTTGAAAAAAAAATTGGGGAGGAAAAATTTGTATTTCTCAGTTAAAAATGAAATAACAAAAGTATTTCAACAACTTTTTTCAAACTTAATATAAAGTTCTTAGAAACAATATGAAGTTCTTAAAAGCAAGAAAATACAAAAAAAAATAATAAATTTAAAGAAACAAAAGTGATTTCTAACTTTTACGATACATTTTCAACATCTAGATCAGGGAAACTGAATCGACCCCTGCGCAGGTCAGTCACAAAAGGGAGCTTCATAATAATATTTATCTTTGGTATAACTTGCTCATCTACAACATTTGGAAACGTAAAATAATCTGTCCTACCTCGATTTACTCTCAAAAAACTAACTTTAATAAAAAGTTCACTCACAATTTCTTGAACCTTTCCAACATAATGGACTCTTCGTGATGCAGCTGCCAAAGAAACTAAAACAAAGTTTCCAGGTGTAATGATTGAAGTGTCACTTTCAGGCCTGACAGCTTCATCAGGCTGTATTGGAGGAGGCGGCGTTGAATCATGCTCTGGGTCATCAATAGTTTCTTCTGCAAGCAGATCTTCAATTTCTTGTTCTTCCCTCTCCTGCCTTCCTTTACGTTTCTTTTGTGGTGGTGCTGCAATATCCTGAGCGCTCATGCTCCTCCCTGCTGGCACTTGAAGCTTCTTTCCTCGGTTTGTAGGAACTGGCGCAAGACTGGCTCTTGCCTCGGATAAATGATTGACCACACTTTTGGACCATGATTGCCCATCCTCTTCGGGTTCTTCTTTTATTGGTATATGCCTCAAGACCTTTTCCTTATCCAAAGGATAGATTCCTGTAGCTCTAAAACCTGCACGGATGTTATCTGCCAAATTTTCTTTCATCCCATCCAAAGTATTTTTTAGCAGCATGGGGAACACCGGTTTGTTAAGTCGTCCTCGGTGCTTGATCTTCCAGTCGGCTAAAACTTTCCTCCACGCCTTCTTGGTGGGGCCGAACACTGCTACATCAAGAGGTTGACAGACATGCGTAGCATTTGGTGGAAGTAAGATAAAGCTGATGTCATACTTTTCACAGAGAGAGATGACATGGGGAGAGACATGGCTAGCTAAATTGTCACCAATAATTGCTTTTCTTCCTTCAAATTTTCTGAAATGTGGAAGAGCAACCTTCTTAAACCAGTCAGTAAATGTCACCATATCAAACCACCCAGAATCAGTACTATTGTAGAAACTTCCCTCCACACCACCTTCAATCCATCCTGGATAAAGGTGTTTTGATTTGTAAACGGTGTAAGGTGGTAGTAGCGTCCCATCAGCAGAACCCGCAAACATGACAGAAGTACTGGAGCGGCTGGTGTCAACAATTCTTTCAGCATGTTTTGTTCCCCGTCTAACAATAACAAAAGTCTGTCCTGGGTCATCTGAGAAATTTGTTTCGTCATAGTTCACTATTGAGCTTGCGGGTACATCCTTAAGTGAAGCCGATAGTTATTCAAAGTTAGCTTCAAAGTTAGCTTCTATGACACTGTAATCCAGGCATGCTCGAGAACGCTCCACATTTTGGCAGAGGCGTTTAGAGAGCTGAGGGTGACGTCTCAAAAAACTCATCACCCAGTCAACACCTGGTCAGTTTTGAGAAAATCTCGAACACTGCAGCTGCTTCGAGTTGAGGTACGATTGAACAATCAGCTGTACATCTATGACCATTAAAGGAAAGCCCCACTCCGCGCAGAGAAGAATACATTTGGCCAAATTGTCCTCTTGTTCCGGAGAAAAAGTTGTTGGTCTCCCCACTGAACTAGTATGTTTATTCCGGGTTCTATAGTTGATTGTGGTTTTTGGAACTCCATACTTCTCGGCAGCCTTCCTAGTGCTCATTCCAATACCAATTGCCTGCAGTGCTTTCTGTAAATTATCTTCTGTATAGTTCTGATAAGGCTTAGCCTCTCTTCTCTTTTGGTAATTTCTAGGCATTTTCTGAAAATTTAAAAACAAAACATGGATTAGCAGAAGACAAAACTGCACAACAAAAACAAAAGGCATCTGTTTACATCACCACTACAACATTTCAAAGAGAGGTTACGTCAGAAACAGGGGCAGAAAACTATAAGGACGCTAGGAGCGCGGGGAATACGATAAAATGACTGTCCCAAGTTACCCCGTGTATATACGTTTTTTGATAAAATCAAGTTTGGGCCGAGGATGGGAAGAGTGAAGTCAACAACTTTTTGCGTCCGTTATCGTCAATGTATGATCAAACAATCCAGAAAGACTTTCCGGCCATATCTGCATTTCACTCCTTGTACTGGGGTCAACTTGTCAGTGTTTGACACAAATTGTCAAAAACACTATTTCCTTGTTTGCCGTTTATAAAATACTTACGGTGATAAACAGCACAAGAATCTCTCCTCCGCGCGCGCGCCACAGTCTCTGGAACAAAACACCGTCGCGGGTTTGACGCTACGAGCCCCCGCCGCTAGATGGCAGCACCTACAAGGCCGAAAGGGAAGACTGTCCCAAGTTACCCCAGGTGTTCCAAGTTACCCCAGATGACGGTAACCCTGTCCCGTAGGTTGAGGTTGCACGTGCGGCTCGCGACGCTTATCGCGCGGAGCAGGCCGAGGTTGCTGCTGCTGCCGCTGCGGCAGCTGAGGAATTTGCGCTGGGCAATGACTTAGATCCTTTTTTTCTTCCTGATGATTACGTGGATCCATCTTCTGTCCCTCCCCGTGGAATTCGTTCGTTCCGCTTCCCCCGTGATTTGGAAGATCGTGAAGCCGGGCTTGTTCATTTTAGGGGTTGTCCCTGTAGGCACTGTTGTAAACGGGAGTGTGACGGGAGTCTGAACCAACTCTCTCTTCTTTGTGCGTGTTCTTTTCTGCCAACTCTTTTCTTTTTCTAGCCTCTTTTTCTCTTTGTTCTTGAATTTTCTGTTTTCTCAACTTTTCTTCGTTCTCGAGTGATTTCCTTGTTGCTTCTGCTTCTAGTTTTCGCCTTTGAACTTCTTCCTGATGTTGTTTCTAAGTTTTCAGTCCTTCCCGCCAGTGCCCATGCCCGAAGACAATCCTCCCCAGGCTGCCAACCGACTCAACACTATGGTGACTGACGAGATATTGTCTATGTTTTCAAGACTGGTCCTCCTCGCGGAGCAACGTTCGTTCATCAGGACGTCATACGTTTCCTCCATCCCGGACGGTTCAGCTTGGTGGCTCCTCACCGCCCGTCAAACAACAAACCACGCCAACGTGTGCCAAGGCTTCGAAGGTACCGCGAAGATCTACGCGACCTTCAAGGAATGGACCCCTGCCGATGCTATTACGCGGCCGTCGTTCAGCACTGATTTGATGGTCAGTTCCCCAACTTTGTTGGACAAATCTGGACCACGGATGACATCAGAGAAATCGGTCCCATCCGTCGCCAACTGGCTCTTCAATCTTGATTGTATTATGTACTGAAATTATCTTGTTTTGTTAATTAACCAATCATGAACAATGTATCTTTTCTTTGTCAACCCTGTTCACCACTGTAGGAACTTGTGACCGTGTAGAATAAAGAGAGCGAGAGTACAATATGTACAAGGCTATATTCCGATTTATATACAGGATTAGTTCGAACGCGTCGCGAGTCGAGGGGCCGGAGCACGCGCGTTGTGCTCGGGTCCCGGTCGGTGGCGAAGTGAAGTCGGGCCCCGCGTCGCCGGCCGGTCTGTCCTGCAAAGCGGCAAGCCCTAGCTGACAGCCGGGCGCGCGGGCGGGGCCCGCTGGCTTCTGCAGCCAGGTAGGGTGCGGAAGTCGCCTGGCTGCGAAGGCAACCCCTCATGCAGGGCTGTCCATGGGGTTGCCTACTAGGCAGGCGCCTGTGGCAAGGGTCGCCACAGACCGAAGGCCCGAGAGACGGCCTCCGATTGAGCCAAGCTAGGTCTGGTGCGAGGGCCGAAGAAGGCCCGAGAAGAATCCGCCGGCAGGCCAAGCTGGTATCGGCCCCTGTCGAACTGAATTGCCAGCGCAGCGAAGCGGAGCTGCCTACTCGGTTCGACGGAAGGGCGCGCCCTACGATGGGTCCTAAGAACAAAGACCGATCTCCAGAGCTCTCGTTTAAAAAGTTCGATCTCCAAGACTTTTGTTAAGAAAGTCCGATCTCCAGAGGTCTCGTTAAAAAGGTCCGAAGCGCCACCGCGGTTGTTTTGCAGGAGATCGTTTTGAGAGTTTGTTTACAATAATCAATTCAGGTAAGCGTGCTAACATAAATCCAATGTGATCGTCGTTTTCTCTAATGCCTTCTGATTGGTTCAAACAAATACATGTAAGCCACCGATGATTGATTCTAATGTAATTGGAGATAAACTGAAATCGTGTGTGTAGGCTGCCGGAGTCGGATGCTTTTAAATCAAGGATACGGAGTTAAAATCCTCATTGTAATGGTTAAACAAATTTAAGAGTATCTCTAGGGTACATATTCAAATAAACAGACTGCGGAAAACACTATCTATAATACTTCGGCATGGAACCAGTAGGGACAGTGAGGTTAGGGTTGTCCAAACGCAGTTTCGCATTACCTCGTGATACTTTACGTACTTATCTGCAGCCAATTGTTGTAAAACATTAATTTAGCTTAAGTACCATCTGCCTGGGTTGGAAACATATGAATATCGGAGCAAAAGCGGAGGATGGTTGGAGATCGGTCTTTGTTCACTGGACTCGGCAACACACTGAGGAGATCGGACCCCTGAATTTTCTGGAAAAGTGTCTTTTTGCACTCACCGCACTCATTCATTACCAAAACAAAAAAGATTTAGAATTTTTTGTACAGAAATGTTATATATCTAACTCCATCTGACCCAAACTGGCGCTTCGGACCTTTTTAACGAGACCTTTGGAGATAGGACTTTCTTAACAAGAGCCTTGGAGATCGAACTTTTTAAACGAGAGCTCTGGAGATCGGTCTTTGTTCTTAGGACCCATCGCCTAGCTTGTAAACTTCGACCATTCATCACGTAGTGCACTACTCATTGCCTCAATGAACCCTTAAAACAGCTTGCCGAAGGCAAGCAGGAAGCGCCGCAGGCCAAGGTAGGTGTAACGCTAGGCGTGGATTGTCGTAACTGGCGCAGCAGCATCGCGAAGCCTATTACGACAAGACACGGTCTGGCGTAAACATACCTTGTACTTCCCCATGCGATTCTACGTTTTGCGTGTGCGCCACGTCAAAGTCTGTGGTCGCGCTTTGCACGTTTTTTCACTATAACAACACCCATGTTTGCAGACGTTTTTCTCCTGCACAAAAGTAGTTACAACCAAATCCAAGTATATCGTTCGAAAGGGCATGCCTTCGCGAATCTAAAACTGTTTTTGGAAACGCATTTGGTTGAGAAATGGCAAAACTGCGTGTGTTTTAGCAAACTTTGTGAAAAAAACATTTAAAAAGAATTCGCATTGGGCGTAGAAAAAAGCCTGAGGTTGCCCGGCGCCCGCTCTGCGCGCATTTGATAAGATTTAGTGTACACTTGAAGAGGAAAAAAAATTACCTGCGCATAGCTGCGCAAACGGCAGTTCTTGGCCGATTTGTGTGAGCGCGCAGCGGCAAAATCGCGTTTCGTTCACTACAGATACCGCCCAAAACGGTCGGGGCCACTGTCTCCGGGGAAACTCCAGGTGCTCAGAAGCCCCCACCTGCAGTCTTGTTTGGAAGTCCCGGAAGATTTGTGGTATATGTATCGACTCCAACGTTCTTTGATTTTTTTGACATTTTCACTCATTTTTCTTTAAATTTTAGGTCAGAGGACGAATCATAGGCAAGAAAGTTGCCCTCCGCAGAAGAATAAAATGTTTTTGTTTGTTGGACATTAATTTTGAAAAAAAAAAGAAGAAGTTTTTCATGTAAATTACTCAAAAGTTGTACTAAGGTCACCAAGTGAACTATGTCAAATTGCTGTCCAATAGTTTTTTTAACTTCAGAAACGTGTTTAGATGACCCTAAAACCCCCAGATACGAATTTTCATGCACCTATCGCAACATTTCGACTTTTTCTTGTCGAAAGCGGTCATTCCGCCTACTGTGTCACGTCCTGTCACATTCGTTTGAATGTGACACGCCCTCGGACATGCTATAAGTGTCAAGTTGTGGGGTGTCACGTTCATTTAAATGTGACAATTTGGCAAGTCACATTCAAACGAACGTGACAGTAAATGGGTGTCACATTCGTTTGGATGTGACACGACATATTTCGTTGGGTACTATTTGTCACTTTCGTTTTGATGTGACAGCTCACTTGCTGAGTTTGTGTCACACCCGATTTAATGTGACAAAGCGGTGCGGTGTGTCACATTTGTTTGACTGTAAATTTTTACTGTTTGTCACGTTCAAACTGACATCGCAGTTTTTACGTTCAACGGTCTGGCGTAAACCTACCTTGTACTGATTTACACAACTCAATAGCACTCTCTGAGTACACTGTCGTTGGAGTGTGCTCATCTGAGTACACTGTGATGAGAGTGTGCTCAAATGAGTGCACTCTGATGGAGTGTGCTTGTGAGTACACGCTGAACAGAGTGTACTGATTACACTGTTGAGTTTGCAGAGCAGCTCAAATGCACCCTTGGCTCGTGAGTGAAATATTTAAGTTTTGCACTGAATTTGGCATTTAACAGTGCTGGTAGTGACCAATCTCTTATTTACAGGGCCAACTGCCAAAAGTTAGAGATCGGGCCAACTTCCTTCTATTCCCAGGGTGCACAAAAACCAGAAAACTCCTCTTGAGTGCTCGCTTCTCACAAAAGCAATCGCTTGGAAGCAGAGGGCAAGGCGCTATCAGGCTGAGGTGCAAAAGAAGAATCAAGAACTCAAAGATTTTAAGAGATATGGAGGGGAGGGTCATGGATTCTTCCAGGGAAAAACTGATCCCTAAATTCATCACTATTTTGGAATGCCAACTTAGGAATGCACAGCGAAACATACATGGAAGGCGCTACACCCTGAATGAAAAATCACTTATTCTTGGAATGAATAAAAGGGGTCCAAGTGGGTTCTATGGCTTGCCATTTACAAAGCCAAGCCGAAAAACAATTAGAAAAGTGACAAAAAAATTAAATTTGGAACCTGGAATTGACACAATTATGGAAGAGGCTTTGACCAAGCGCATAGCAGCAATGGATCCAGAACTGAGAGAGATGGTTGATTGTCTTGATGAGATGAGTCTAAAACTTGTGTTTTGGTATGATGCAGCCCAATACAAAATAATTGGCTTCGTTGATGTTGGCAATGGCTTACGATTCAATTTCCCTGCAGAAGAGGCCTTAGTGGTGATGATTCGTAGTGTGTATGGCCGGCGGAAGCAGCCATATGCATTTTACTTCACCCACAAAAAATTGACCGGTAATGATTTAGCCCAATTTCTGTTGAAAGTCTGGTGTCAATTAAAAAGATAGGTGCTAAAGTACGGGCAATGATTACTAATGGCCTGAGCTAGAACAGAACAGCGATGGATCATATGGGCTTTACTCCTCAAGAACCTTGGGTATGTGTGGGAATAAAAAACAAAAAAAAAAACCAAAAAAAACTGCATGTTTGATATTCTACACATGTTGAAATCATATAGAAATGCATTTTTGAGGTACCCACTGAGTCTAGGTACTGGCGAAGGAGTTTATTTCACATATTTGGAAGCTTTCATCCGCCACAACCTTACAGTGACGCCAAGGATAGTGAAAAAAATGACAGCAGCTCATACCTGAATCTCAACACGTTCCAGAAGATGAGTGTTCCCCTTGCCGCGAAACTGATAAGTGGCACCAACGCTGCAGGAGTGTGCACTTATGCTGCACTTGGTGCACTCAATGAAGAAGCCATGGTGACAGGACAGCACCTACAACAAATGAATGATTTGTTTGGTTCCCACAATGGAAATCAACTATCACTGCTGCCCCAGCGGCAAGTGAACCATGGCAAGCCTAATTCGTACATATTATGGGGCTTTTTCCGAAGGCCAACCCTTCATATATAGAAGAAAGGTTACGAGCTGTGTATGATAGTGATTATGAGATTGGGGTTAGGTTAGGTTAGGATTCTGGGACTAGACGATTCTGGGACTGGCACTGCTACTGCTGAAAATTACAAATTTGCCCTCACTGACACAAGTCCACATTTGAAATTATGGCAAACAATGGATACTCAAATGGGGCAGTGGAAATTTATTGGTCTTGGAAACCTAACATTTATGGAGAATTGGAGATGTACTATACTGAGCCAAATATATCTGTGGAAAGATCTACAGAGTGAGTGACATAAATATCTGCCAGTGGGGCATTTAAACACTGACTGCCTGGAAAATTTCAATGTCAGGACAAGGCAATCTGGTGGCAACAGAAAAAACCCAAGTGCTAACGATTATCCAGAAGCGTTTGGCACAGCTTTGATTAATAATCTGACTGTAACTGTTAAAGGAAAAAACTGTCGTGATGACAATGCTGTCAACGTCCTGTACCTTAATAGCTGCAGCTGAAGCTAGACCTACTCCTGTAGTAAAGGACATACCAGTTGCAGTGCAAGCTCTGGAGCTTGCAGAGGAAGAAGAGGATGAGGACCACGCACATTTTCATCTTTCACATTGAATGCGAGTTATAGTTTGGCTCTAAAATGTCGACAAATAAAACCAGTAAGATATCTAACCTACCGTTTTGTACAAATCAACAAACAACCAGGTTGCACAACACGCACACAAGTCACCAGTGAATGTCACCAGATTTTGATTAAAGTGATCATTGTCGGTTCATGTTCTTTGAAAATGTGTGCAATCACAGCAGAAGTTATAAAAAGCCGTACAAAATGTGGCTTTATCTAAGTTATGGGTGAAAACATTTTAACTCGAAATCGCGTGGAGTTTTTTGATTGTTGACGTTGGTACCGCTTCTTTCAGGGGCCGACAATAAAAAAAGCAATAACTAGCCGACCGAACTGGGCCATTTAAGTGGCCCCCCTCTGATTTACACAACTCAAGCACGGGTAAACGACCGCGATTGAAGGAGGTAGAAGAAGAACAAAGAAGAAGAAAAGGGAGGGGAGGAGCAAGAAATTTTGACAAGACGCCACTGGTTTCTCAATTTGACAACAGGACAGCAGTGCGTGAAAAGTGTGTTGTGGAGAGTGTTTGTTGTGACGTGAAGTGCCGATTATAGTGTAGTAAAGTGACGTGACGATTATAGTGGAGTAAAGGGACGTTTATAGAGAAGTTAAGTGAAGAGAACTTAAGTGCAATCATGGGGCAAAGGGTTTGCAAAAACGTAATGCAGAGGAAAAAGGCGGCACGTGTCAGCAAGCCCATAGCGACCCAGGGCTGGGTGTTCAACCGAGGCCGGAGCTTCAAAAGCCAAAGGCAGCAGGACATCATCAATGTTTATCAGTACTTCTAGGTGGAAAAACTGTATAGTAGACCTCTGCACGATGTATCCGCCTTCAGGTATGTAGTCTGACATTTTTGTTGGCTGAGCGTTTAGCGAAGCCAGTTACTCCACTGGGGTTGACAAACTTTTCCTGTCTGCCTGTGTGCGTGTGTGAGTGTCCGCACTTCTCCTCCTGAACGGCTCGGCCGATCTGGCCGATATTTGGCAGGGTTATTAGGTATGTCTTTGGCCCGCAACACGCCGAAATGCATCTTTCTTTAGCAATCCATTCAGTCGTACCAACGAAAATACACTACCAAAAACAACAGAAAAAGTGCAACTTTTTTGTGACTTTCCATTTTGGAGACATTTTAGTATGGTTTCGCATGGTTCGGAAGGTGCAGATGACAAAATTGAAGTACGTTATGACCCCTGACCAAAGTGTCAATTACGTAGGGGCTTCCTCGACTGGGATATTCTTATACAACATACTTCGACCATTCATCACGTAGTGCACTACTCATTGCCTCCATGAACCTATGAACCTTAAAACAGCTTGCGGAAGGCAAGAAGGAAGCGCCGCAGGCCAAGGTAGGTGTAACGCCAGGCGTGGATTGTCGAAACTGGCGCAGCATCGCGAAGCATGTTACAAGACACGGTCTGGCGTAAACCTACCTTGTACTGATTAACATAACTCAGGCACGGGTAAACGACCGCGATTGAAGGAGGAAGAAGAACAAAGAAGAAGAAAAGGAGGGGGGGGGGCAAGAAGTTTTGACAGGACGCCACTTGTTTCTCAATTCGACAACAGGACAGCAGTGCGTGAAAAGTGTGTTGTGGAGAGTGTTTGTTGTGACGTGAAGTGCCGATTATAGTGTAGTAAAGTGACGTGACGATTATAGTGGAGTAAAGGGACGTTTATAGAGGAGTTAAGTGAAGAGAACTTAAGTGCAATCATGGGGCAAAGGGTTTGCAAAAACGTAATGCAGAGGATAAAGGCGGCACGTGTCAGCAAGCCCATAGCGACCAGGGGCTGGGTGTTCAACTGAGGCCGGAGCTTCAAAAGCCAAAGGCAGCAGGACATCATCAATGTTTATCAGTGCTTCTAGGTGGAAAAACTGCAAAGTAGACCTCTGCACGATGTATCTGCCTTCAGGTATGTAGTCTGACATTTTTGATGGCTGAGCGTTTAGCGAAGCCAGTAACTCCACTGGGGTTGACAAACTTTTCCTGTCTGCCTATGTGCGTGTGTGTGTGTCAGCACTACTCCTCCTGAACGGCTCGGCCGATCTGTCTGAGATTTAGCAGGGTTATGAGGTATGTCCTTGGCTCGCCACACGCTTTCTATCTCATTCCATTCAGTCGTACTAACGAAAAAACACTATAAAAACGGCAGAAAAAGTGCAACTTTTTTGTGACTTTATATTTTAGAGACATTTTTACATGATTTCTTATGTTTATTAAGTTGCTGATGACGAAAATGAAATCAATTTCGACCCCTGCCCAAACTTTTAACTGCGAATTGGCTACCTCGGCCCGAATTTACTAACATAATCAATTTCGACCCTTCATCTTGAAAAAAGGGGGTCGACCGACTAAAAATTTTTATTGCAGATTTCGATAGGTTTCGGCAAGACCTTTTCAAAGATGGGTGGGAAGGGGGGTCTAGGAGCCCGACTTCATCAGTTGGCCGACTCAGGATCTTGCAAAAAGGGGATCGACCGACTAAAAATTTTATTGCAGATTTCGATAGGTCTCTGCAAGACCTTTTCAAAGAGCGGTCGGAAGAGGGGGCCTGTGAGCCCGCCTTCATGTATTGTGAAACTTGGTGCAACGGCCATGTTTTGCACATTAACTTTGGCACAGTGGGAACACAAGAACGGGCCTCAGTCCTGATGTTACATCAATAAGTTTGCGCTTTACCTCCACGGGGTGCAAGGACCGAAGGCCTGAGAGACGGCCTCCGATTGGGCCAAGCCAGGTCTAGTGCGAGGGCCGAAGAGCCCAAGTAGAATCCGCCGGCAGGCCAAGCTGGGATCGGCCCCTGTCAAACTGAATTGCCGGCGCAGCGAAGCGGAGCTGCCTACTCGGCTCGACGGAAGGGCGCGCCCTAGCTTGTATACTTCGACCATTCATCACGTAGTGCACTACTCATTGCCTAAATGAAAACAGCTTGCCGAAGGCAAGCAGGAAGCGCCGCAGGCCAAGGTAGGTGTAACGCCAGGCGTGGATTGTCGAAACTGGCGCAGCATCGCGAAGCCTGTTACGACAAGACACGGTCTGGCGTAAACCTACCTTGTATTTTAGAGACATTTTTACATGGTTTCTTATGTTTATGAAGTTGCTGATGACGAAAATAAAATCAATTTCGACCCCGGACCAAACTTTTAACTGCGAATTGGCTACCTCGGCCCGAATTTACTAACATAATCACCTTCGACCCTTCATCTTGAAATAAGGGGGTCGACCGACTAAAAATTTTTATTGCTGATTTCGATAGGTTTCGGCAAGACCTTTTCAAAGAGGGGTCGGAAGGGGGGTCTAGGAGCCCCATTTTATCAGTTGGCCGAATCAGGATCTTGAAAAACGGAGATCGACCGACAAAAATTTTTTTTTGCAGATTTCGATAGGTTTCGGCAAGACTTTTTTAAAGAGGGGTCGGAAGGGGGGTCTTTGAGCCCGCCTTCATGTATTGTGAAAATTGTTGCAACGGCCATGTTTTGCACATTTACTTTGACACAGTGGGAACACAAGGGCGGGCCTCAGTCCTGATGGTACAACAATAAGTTTGCGCTTAACCTCCACGGGGTATGAGGTGCGAGGACCGAAGGCCCGAGAGATGGCCTCCGATTAGGCCAAGCCATGCGAGGGCCGAAGAAGGCCCGAGTAGAATCCGCCAGAAGGCCAAGCTGGGATCGGCCCTCGTCAAACTTAATTGCCGGCGCAGCGAAGCGGAGCTGCCTACTTGGTTCGACGGAAGGGCGCGCCCTAGCTTGAATACTTCGACCATTCATCACGTAGTGCACTACTCATTGCCTCAATGAACCCTTAAAACAGCTTGCCGAAGGCAAGCAGGAAGCGCCGCAGGCCAAGGTAGGTGTAACGCCAGGCGTGGATAGGGTACTTCGGAGAATATTCAAAACGGAAACCGGCTCCACAACAAGAGAAACAAACGAGCGTCGCGCGGCCGTGCAAGGCGGTGGTAGGGGCTATATTTGGCAGAGTGGGGGCATCGTGCGCGCGCCGCCTCTACCCCTACTCCGCCCATTTTGGCCCCCACCACTCCCCAGCGCGGCAGCGCGACGCTCATTTGTTTCTCCCGTTGGCGTGCTGGCTTCCGGTTTGAGTCTTCTCCGAAGTACCCTATTGTCGAAACTGGCGCAGCATCGCGAAGCCTGTTACGACAAGACACGGTCTGGCGTAAACCTACCTTGTTATTTTGTGTTCGATTTAAACTGATAAAGTTTTTATCTGTTGTTGGCTGAGCGATTAGCGAAGCCAGTTACTTTACTGGGGTTGAAAAACTTTTCCTGTGTGTCTGTCTGTGTGTGTGTGTGTCCGCACTACTCCTCCTGAACGGCTCGGCCGATCTGGCTGAGATTTTGCAGGGTTATTAGGTATGTCCTTGGCTCGCCACACGCAAAAATTCAGCTTTCTATCGCAATCCAATCAGTCGTACCAACGAAAAAACACTGAAAAACGGCAGAAAAAGTGCAACTTTTAGGTGAGTTTTCATTTTAGAGACATTTTGACATGGTTTCGCATGGTTTGGAAGGTGCTGATGACGGAAATGAAATCCATTATGACCCCTGACCTAAGTGTCAACCACGTAGGGGCTACACGGTAAAAGTGCCGCCTTGAAATCCAAGGGGATGCCTTGTTTTAATTTCCAAGGGGTTTGAGTGAATTTTCAAAATAGTCCAAATTGACATCACGTTACAGAAATGGATTCGTCTCGACAAGACAAACAAAAAATGTCAACACATGTCATAAGTTTGGATGGCAAATTAAAAAGTTATTTAACTTCAAAAGTACAAAGTTAGCCTTTTTGGCTACGTTACAAACTTTGAGGTTCAATAACTTTTTTATTTCCCATCCAAGCCTATGACATATGTTGACATTTTTTGTTTGTCTTGTCGAGACGAATCCATTTCTGTAACGTGATGTCAATTTGACTATTTTGAAAATTCACTCAAACCCCTTGGAAATGAAAACAAGGCATACCCTTGGATTTCAAGGCGGCACTTTTACCGTGTACCCCGTCTAGAATATTCTAATATAATATACTTCGACCATTTATCAGGTAGTGCACTACTCATTGCCTCGATGAACCTTGAAGCTTGCCGCCGGAGGCAAGCAGGAAGCGCCGCAGGCCAAGGTAGGTGTAACGCCAGACGTGGATTGTCTAAATTGACGCAGCATCGCGAAGCCTGTTACGACAAGACACGGTCTGGCGTAAACCTACCTTGTTTAGGTATTCTTTGTACCTGTGATTTTAAGTGCAATGTTGCATTCCCTCCTTGTCAGGGATGATTCTATAATAATTGTTACTCTTTCCTCACAATGTTATGTGGCTGACTACTTGCATGCTTTGTACAACTGTGTTGTTTTTACTAAAAATTAATAAATGTTCAAAGAATTGTATTTTATGGACTATTCTATTTTTAGCATCTGTCATCCTTTCACACTAACAACAGAATCACAACTGTTTGATCTCACGCAAAGACATGAACTTGAGTGAAATTACTTTTATCTGCAAGAGAGATAATGCAAGAATAATTTCTTGCTGAACAATTTCACATACTTCAAAGAATTCATTTAGTGGAATTAAAGCTGTTGTCATGTCGACTTTTTGAGTCCCCTCCAGTTTCGAAGAAACTAATACATATTAGCGCAATCAATTAACTTGTTAGGGAGGAAATTTAGACAGTTATAAATAGTAATCAGATAGTGAAATTGTTGCATGTAAGAATTTTTATTGATACTGATTACCTTAATTTTGAGCAACTTTGAAACACAATGTAAACAACTCGTGAAAAGTGGTAAAGAAGATTAGTTAACACTGGTCTGCAGAACATTTCATTCAATCCCACAACTAAAACCATGACTGTACTAATTCCTGTTACCTACTCTGACGCCGAAATTTTACCAAAATAAGTTAAATATAACTGCTTTGATCAAACTGTGTATAGCTAGGTGGTGCAATACTACGCCCGACTACGCCCTTTCTTATTTCCTCTATCACCTGGTTTTCAATACTTTGTCTTAAGAGAAGCATGCTGATAGCTTTGGAAGACAACAGGGAATCATAATATCAAAGCCACAGCAGCCTCCACTGCAAATCGGGTTTGATATCGAACTCTAAACTTTTAATTCGCCCTCCTGAAAAGTTTCCTAATGGCCTGTAGTGCCCCCGCGGAGACCTGCGTCCTGAGTTAGCGCAGCATAGGGCAGCAGCCCGAGATAGCGCACTGTAGTGCAGCGCGGCGACTTAGCGCACTAGTACCGAACGACGAGATAGCACAGTATAAAAATACGCTCCGAGATAGCCTCTTATTCCTCGAACCCGTCCATTTCAACGTCTGCCTTTCTTACACGATTTTTAAGGGCCCTAGTGCTTCCTTCCAACTTCAAGCATTTGATTCGAGTGTTGTGGAAATCCTTAAATTTTTAAATGATGGCGTCCGTCAAGGCAGTCTTCAGTCCCTTGGCCATTAAAAAGGCCCTCATTCCTTCACAGCTTTGGTCCGTCGTGACACTGTGATTCCAAACGCTATGAACATAGCGCGTATGGTGCAATGCATTGAGACATCGCGCCACACGTGCAATGCCATAGTCACATTGTACCTTACGTGCGATGCGTCCCGAAAATGCCCTATGCTAGTGCATAGGAAGGCATTGCACCACACGTGCGATGCAAAAGCATAGCGCCAATTGGCGCGATGAAAACGGCCTCAAACGCATAGCGATAATTGACGCTATATTCATAGCGTTTGGATTCTCAGTGAAACTTGCACCAGTCGAGGAAGTCTCTGAAAAACAACGGCAGATGTTACAAGCGAGTGCCCTCGCAGCGCCAATACACCATGCACCATTGCACATTTAAAAGTGCTTCAAAGGTAACACAACTTACGCGCTTTTGATCTAGTAAAGCGCATAAAATGCGCATGATGCTTATTAAATGCACTTAAAATGTGTTACCACTTTTGTGCATTTTAATGCGCCTTGCGCTGGGCGCGATTAGGGCGGGTACGTGATGAGGTACTGAGAGCTGGTACCCCTAAGGGATCGTCCAGAAAGTCCCAGCAAGAAATGGTTCATTAAATCGACGTTAAAGTACGTCCAGAAAGTCGGGCGAATCGGGACAAAACTCAGCGGTGTGGTAACGATGGGCTGCCTGGTAGGTAGGCAACAACGCGTTTACAAGGCACGCGTGCTTTGCAGGATGGCCTACCCTGAAGTTCGCAGGCGCGCCCATCTCTGAGTTCGGGCTATTAGTTTCTGGGCATATCATGATATCTCACCATAGGCGATGCATCCGCCACTTCAATTAGCTGTATTTTAAGTCATTTTTCAGCGGATTAAAACGCTTTGAACTCAATAAAAACCGTCACATCACGAATTCACTCTCCGAGCGGGAGAAGCTGTGCGACCCTCATGGCTAGGTCTAGTCGTTATCGCCAAATATTGTAACGCGCACGCCAGCGGCTAAATGGCTTAGTGCTGGTGGCTTTAATTTTAGCGACCGCAGCTGAATTTTTTTCTTAGTGTTGATCTGTTCACTATGTGTACAGACGGTACAATCACTATGATGAATGTATACTAGCGGTGTATACTAGACGTTAACGATCTCTGGTTGAGGACTCGAGCTCTGGTAACCGTAAGCAGCCGCCCATACAATCCCCGCTTGGCATTCCCCAATCGCTATTGCTATATGCTACTGCAATATGGCAATAGCTCTGGCAATTCAGGCGAGGATCCAAGGGGATGGCACTGATGGGGTCGAGTGCCCCCTTGAATGGGGCAATGGTACGCATGTGGGATTGAATGGGTCACCCGAGCCGCTAGTTGCAGTAAGATTGGAGTGAATTTTTTCTTAACCCACCACAATCCATTTCATGGATTTAAAAATTTAAAAAAAGAACAAATGAATTATCATCCCATTCTAATTCCATTCAGGGGAATGACAAGCTCACAAATGCAATTGAAATATAAGTTATTGCTATAGCAAATATACCTATTTCCATATGGCTAGAGATGCAAATGAAATATAAGTTACTGCAATAGCAAATAGCTGTTGCCATATTATGGCTAGGGAGGGGTTGTAAGGGCCCCCTGGGCAGCCAGTTTACGTCTGACCAGAGCCGGTGAGAAGAAGTGTGGTGTACCGGCATGGAGGCAACATTATGTCTTGGGAGGAGAAAAGATATTTGTACTATACGACGGTTGCGTCGTTGGACGAAAATCCTAGAGTAAAGATTCTCCTAAGAAATGCTGCTTACTAGGTAGTTGACATCGCTCTTTTAGCCGAGAAAGCCAGGTACCCTAATGGTCAATTATCCGACGCCCTAATCCTGGGCATGGGCACGCCTCAGGACATCGACTATTCGGGTAAGTAATGATTCGAATGGGTTTGTTTTATTTGGTCTTCTTCGGCACTGCACGGTAAATCTGGCCCCTGGGATTCCCAGGCACATTGGTTCATTCCCAGGGTATTTGGTAATTTCCCAGGACGGACCCTGGGAACGGTGCAATATTCCCAGGACGCCGTGAATATTTCCCAGGACGGTCCTGGGAATTATCCAAAAGCCGCCAAACCCAGGACGCGTCCTGGGAATTTTTCAGTGTTCCCAGGGTCCGTCCTGGGAAATTTTCACCCCTCCCTGGGAATCTATCTGGGTCCCCCAAATGACCCCCCAGACACCCCACCGTGTCGACTTTCACAAGTCTTTGTCATGTAGGATGTCATCGGCGACCTCACAAGGTGCCCGATGACGTCCTCCTGGGGTTCGCCATGACGACCCCCATGTTTGACCGTGCATTCGGGACCACACGGACCCACCCAATCCGATGCCGAAGTCCGTTTTGTCCTACGACCAGTAGTTTGGGAGATACGAGGACGTACCACGAGGTCGCCGTCCAGGCAGAGGAGGAAGTGGTGATTTTTTTGGAGGCCAAAGTAGCCCTGGCCGCCGTTCTATCAGGTGTCCGGGACTTCTGACTTTGGATTAGGGTTCAGGGGGTCTTCGCCTGTCCTGAGCCCGAGTTTGGCCTCGATGAGGCCAACAGACTGCCCAGGACGGCGGTAATTGGTTGTTTGGCGGTAGGTAAACATTACAGTTTTGGGCGGTTGACGCCGTCCTGGTCAAACCATGAGACCTATCGAGACCAACTTCCGGCTATGGGTAGCTGAAGACCCCCTGAACCCGAATCCGAAGTCAGAAGTCCCGGACACCCGATAGAACGGCGGCCAGGGCTACTTTGGCCTCCAAAAAATCACCACTTCCTCCTCTGCCTGGACGGCGACCTCGTGGTACGTCCTCGTATCTCCGAAACTACTGATCGCAGGACTAAACGGACTTCGGCATCGGATTGAGTATGTCCAAAGGACCCCAAACACATGCTTCAATATGGGGGTCATAATGGTGAACCTCAGGGAGAGGTTGTCGGGCACCCTGGGAGGTCGCCGATGAAAGCTTGGACCGCCGTTCTATCAGGTGTCCGGGACTTCTGACTTTGGATTAGGGTTCAGGGGGTCTTCGCCTGTCCTGAGCCCGAGTTTGGCCTCGATGGGGCCAACAGACTGCCCAGGACGGCGATAATTGGTTGTTTGGCGGCAGGTAAACATTACAGTTTTGGGCGGTTGACGCCGTCCTGGTCAAACCATGAGACCTATCGAGACCAACTTTCGGCTATGGGTAGCTGAAGACCCCCTGAACCCGAATCCGAAGTCAGAAGTCCCGGACACCCGATAGAACGGCGGCCAGGGCTACTTTGGCCTCCAAAAAAATCACCACTTCCTCCTCTGCCTGGACGGCGACCTCGTGGTACGTCCTCGTATCTCCCAAACTACTGGTCGTAGGACAAAACGGACTTCGGCATCGGATTGGGTGGGTCCGTGTGGTCCCGAATGCACGGTCAAACATGGGGGTCGTCATGGCGAACCCCAGGAGGACGTCATCGGGCACCTTGTGAGGTCGCCGATGACATCCTACATGACAAAGACTTGTGAAAGTCGACACGGTGGGGTGTCTGGGGGGTCATTTGGGGGACCCAGATAGATTCCCAGGGAGGGGTGAAAATTTCCCAGGACGGACCCTGGGAACACTGAAAAATTCCCAGGACGCGTCCTGGGTTTGGCGGCTTTTGGATAATTCCCAGGACCGTCCTGGGAAATATTCACGGCGTCCTGGGAATATTGCACCGTTCCCAGGGTCCGTCCTGGGAAATTACCAAATACCCTGGGAATGAACCAATGTGCCTGGGAATCCCAGGGGCCAGATTTACCGTGTGATGCAGGAGACTTCAAATTTTACGTTTTCGCGTTCGCTTTAATAATCAGCGGAGAGTGTGGCTCTCTTTCACGCACTAAGCATGGAGACATACTAAGCTACGGAGTCGCAAGGTCTGGGTTTGTGGGACCAGCCATCGAGAGAATGTTCCACCGCCCGCTAGCAGGGCAGTGAAACGTGCCGCTTGTACTTCTTCTTTCTTTCTCTTCCAACGGAGCTGCCAACCTTCCTATCATACCGATTCGAGGCTTATTTTTGTAAAGATTATTATTTTGCAAAAACTTGTGTTTTGAGTCTATTTAATAAAGATTTGCATTGTGTCTGTGTCCGTCTTCTGACTTATAATAGGTCAAAAGACGGTATCTTGTAAAACTTCAGTCATGCTTCAGTGGTTGGTACTGGATTAGCTTCAAATTCAAAACGATCTGTTTGTATACGTACTTTACGGTCTTTTACTTTTCGATATCTTCAAGTATACTGTTCTCACGTTTTTGCTAAAATAGTTGCAGAAACTTGTGAATTTTGTGGGAAATCCTACAAAACAAAGAGGTGGCTGACAAATCACATAAAGACTAAACACTCATCTGGGTTTACACCAGGTAAGCAGTGACGTTTCACGTTATTGTGTTAGAGATGGTCATAATTGGAATGTTCCTTCATGTTCGTAACGCAGAAATTGCTTTGACATGTTAAAGGTTCTGGCATCTACGGCAAAAGTGAATCCAGCAACACCAACTCTTTCAACACTCTCCACGAAGCTAGTGGCACAGTCGAAGGAACTACGAGTGGAGTTGAAGTAGATGAAGAGGCGAATGCAGAACTAGCAGCTGCCCAAAGCCTGGACTGGGGTGATGGGTCAGGCAAAGATGATGAAGAGGAGGTGGAGACATATTGTTCTATTGTACTAGATCCCTGGCGAGAGTACGAGGCAGAGGAACAGTTAGAGTCAATGCTGGACTAGCCACTGTCGATCTCAATCTAGCAAAGAAAACACCCAAACCAGTGCTAGCAATGCAAAGACTGCGTAGACTCCACCTTCACTACGATTGAAGGCTATGTGAAGCACAGAGTAGGACATGGAATGCAAGGTATGCTGCAACTCCACCTGAAAACATAAAGTTAAGTCAGTAGCGGTCTTAGAAGTACACAATATTTTAATTATTTTTCCTCCTTGCAGCTGCGTTGTTACGTCTTACACGTTACACTTGAGGAAGTCGTTACTGAATGTCCAGACATGTTTGGTGCTGTATGCACTGAACTGCAAGACATGAAGATAACAACGGGCTTTGAACCAATTGTAGTAACAGCAGCGATTGCACTGCTAGAATTCCGCAACAGTGATGTTCTGCTACCAATTTTACACAAATTATGTGAAAGCCTTTTGGGATTCCAGGCGGAATCCTTTCTGCTTTTGCAAGTGCATTCCTAGCACACAACTCTCGTGTGGTCTTGGATCAAAATCTTAGAGCCTCTTTGTCAGGTACTATTGTAAATGTAACTCATTTAGAAGCTTTATCGGGCAACAATGCTGCTTGTAACATTTTGGTCACAAATATCATCATGAAACTTGCTAGTAAGCTCTTTGCTTACCTCCTTCGCACAATGTGCAAAGGTGTGGGTTCCATATATGTTCCACAAGAAGAAAGGTATGCAGTTATATATCAGTCAGTTCTGTCCATGGATTTCAAGCAAAATATGCATTACATAGGTGGTAGTAATGTTAAGAGCGTTTTGAAAGCAGCTTTGAGAGTCAAATATAGGAATGAAGAATGGAAAAGAGTTTATTTCAACTATTAAGACCAATTTCATTATTAGTGAGTTTTCCAAAATTCTACTTACGTTTTTGGAACTTCGAATCATCCATGGCATTCATTTGTAAAGTTTTAGTTTTCCCTGCCAACACTTATTTGGCTCTCCTGCAAAATGGCCAAAACGGAGTTATCCTCTTCTTCCGCTTTTCTGGATCATATTAAGTATAAGACCAAGTGACCCTTTCGTAAAAAAAAAAAAATAAAAAAAAAAATCGCGCTATGCTAATTAAAGCGGCCACGGCAAACTTCCACGTTTCTCGGGATGAACACACGTGAGGTGTAAGGTACACGATGTGACTGACGTTTCACACACTAAATTGCTATGTAGTTTTTTTGCATAGCTTTGATCGAAATTGAGCATACGTTTGGGAATGCACGAATTCGTGCGTGGCTAAGCATGAAAATGTGCATGGTTATGCAGCACCACGTGCGTTGTTGCGCACAAATCTGTGCATTCCACGCGTATGCTCAATATCGTGCAAAGCTATGCACGAAAAAACTACATAGTAATTTAGTGTGCACGTACTGTACGGTGCGATATGTCAAAGCATTGCACCATTGTGCTCCGCACATCGCGTGTGGAATCACAGTGATACCAACACTCTTTGATGCACAGTGGTCTTACCTCGCAAGAAGCTCCTCCAGCTCGCGGCACTTTTTGACGTGCTCCGCATTCATTTCGGCGAGCTTGACGCACTTCTTAGCCGCCTCCAGGACCACCTCGGCTTTCCTGCTGCTCGATGCGCGCTGCTTCCAGTTCCGTCTCCGTCCACTCGACGCGTCTCTCCGCTGGACGCTGCAAACAACAATAACAGCAATGTGATAAAACTGGGGAGTAGTTCTACGCTTATTCAAGCATAGAACTACGCTTGAAGAGTTTACGTCCATCTTCACGCTTAAAACCTTACGAAGTATTTTGAGCATACATAATACGAACTAATTAACTTTGTTATACGAAGAAATAGTTCGTAAATTACGAAAGTACTTTCTTTGTAAGCTTATGTACGCTCAAAATACGTTGTTATAACACGCTGCTTTTCTTTGTAAGGCCTAAAATAGTTTGTACGGTTTTCTCAGTGTTCAAGCGTAGACCTACGCCTCCACTGAAAATCTATCGGCGTGACTTCGTGCCGTTTTAGAAGCGTGAATAAAGTGTCACGCCAAAAAACGGCATGACAAAAAGTCATGCCCACAATCGGCGTGACTCTAAGATTCACGCCAATTTTTGGCGTGAATTTCCTGGCATGCCGGTTTTCGGCATGACTTTTCTCGTAAAACGCACTGCCATTCACGCCCCATGACGGCGTGACTCACATGTCATGCCATTTTTCGGCGTGAATTTCCTGTCACGCCAATTTTTGACGTGACTTTTGTCACGCCATAATTTGGCCACGTGTCCGACCGTAACATTTTCAGTGTCATATCAAGGCGATTCCCCCTGTGCATTTATAGGAGGAAGGGAGCGCGTGAGCACTTGTACGCTTCGAGAAAGGCGTGCAGGCTGTACGCTTAACGAAAGGCGTATTAGTACGCCTTAGTTGGACCAGTGAAAAGAAGACATTTCAGACAATTTTAGACACCCATTTTGAATATTTTCTGGCGTCTGAGAACAGTCACTAAAACGCTTTAACCGTGCAGCACTCTGCAAACTCAACAGTGTACTCATAAGCACACTTCCAACGAAAGTCACTGAAAAACCAAACGTTGTGTAGGCCACACCAACTGATGCGGTCAAATAAGTGCAATATTGACCGCATCAGTTGGTGTGGTCATTGCATTAAAAGAGCTCTCCAAACGTGGTCTAGACCACACCAACTGATGCGGTCATAATAGCACTCATTTGACCGCACTAGTGGTGTGGTCTAGACCACGTTTGGTTTTAAAGTGTGTGCTTATGCTCAGATAAGTACACTCTAATGAGAGTATGCTCAGATGAGTATACACCTAAGCACGCCTGGCAGTGTATGCAGCTGTAAGTGTGTACTCATCTGAGTAAACTCTCGAGGGAGTGTGCTCATGAGTACACGCTCATGGTGGTGCAATCGTAAGTAAACGCTAAAGAGAGTGTACTGAGTACACTGTTGAGTTTGCAGGGTACTCGCTTGCTACTCTATCTGGTGTCATCGCAACCCTACCCGGGTGCAGACCGGCAAAACTAAAGCGTAGCTGTGTTTTCAAGCATTATCAGTTTACGCTTGAAATTAAGCGTAACAGGCTCATCCACCAAGGAGTCCCCCAATCTAATTGCATTGGAGAAGTTCTAGTCTTTGCTTCATATCAAGCGTTACGCATTCAAGCGTAACTTTATACTTGACTCAAGCATAGAGTTACGCTTAAGTTTTCCCAGTGTGCAAGCCGCGAGAGAGTATAAAACGCGGGTTCTAGCGCAGTGGTGCTGCCTGGTGCCTGTGGTGCTCGTTTTGGCGGGGTAGTCTACCTTGAGGGGTGGTCAAGATAAAGGATGACCGCCCCCCCCCCCCCCCCCCCCCAAAAAAAAATAATTAAAAAATAAAAAAAAAAAAAAACTTTGATATTTGATATTTTATGACAATTTAAAATATGAATACATTTTCCTTTTTTTCCATTATTTTTTCCCTATGATGTCCGTCCTCTAGTATGTGATGGTAGAAATTCGGCGGCCACGGCTGCTGCCCACGTTACTGTCTCGCGTAAAACGGTTTACCTGTCGCTTCCCGCCCCTCGCTCGCCGCCTCGGCCTCGGCGGTGAATGCACTGCGGATGCGCAGTCAGCATGTTCGATGTGATCGAGCGCGTGAGCGCGTTCGATGCACGCATTGCAAAAAAGAAAAAAGGTGGGGCTCGACTGCCGATGGGCGAGAACTGCTGACCCAATGGAATCGACCCCGGAATGCATACTAGTGAAGCCGGGCTCGAGCTCAGTCCGCGACCAGTCGCTGTGGCGTTCGTTTGGTGTTCCGATGAAAGTAGTTGCCCTGTGTAGAAGTGTAGAAAGTCTATGGGCGTACCGACTGTGCATCTGCTGTAAGTAAAGTGTGTGTTAATGTAAAAAATCTGCTCATGGAGGTGTGCTTATCTTATCACTCTTGCAGGTGTGCGCTCCACAGTATTACAGTGTAGTCATTGTCGAGTATGTGCTGAATGTAGTGAAGGTGTGGTCAACTGTCTATCGAGTGGGGGTAAGTGTATGAAAATATTGATTTAAAAAAAAATAAAAAAATATATATTAAAATGGTAGAGAAAAACGTTGTGAAAGGAAGTTCTTATGTTTGTTTATCACGTTCAGGCTGATGCTGTGTATCGACAAGTTGAAACAAGTGGTGCTGCGAAACTGAGTGAACCACCTATCTATTTTTGAGGTATGTGAGTTAAGGAAGTTGTCCACCGGTTCTCTCCATTATCCTTCCTCGTCGTCAATGTCTGCGTCCCACGGAGGCTCAAAACATCTCGCTTATGTTTCAGGTGGTCGCCAGCAATATGGTTGTAACGTGCAATTGGTGTGGTGTGGAACTGAATGGTGAGTCGGCATTGCTTACGCATATAATTGCTGTTCATGCACCAAACACACCACAACATAATACGACTGCCACACAACATCCTGCAAAACCCAGCACGTCAGGAAGTCATGTCACTAGCGCTCCTCTCGATCACAAGTGCGCTATCTGTAGTAAATCATATCAATACAAAAGGTCTCTAGTCCGGCATGAAAAAGAGGCCCACTCCAGTAAAAGTTTAAATTGCAAAAATTGTAAAAAGCAGTTCAAGAGCAGAAGAACTCTGCTGTATCATATCAAAACTATCCACCAGTGTGACAAAAAGTGCAATTGTGATCGATGTGGACGCCGGTTTCGTCGCCAATCTGAACTCAGAGCTCACATGCGACAGAGGCAATGCAAATCGAAACAAAAGAAGGCGTTTACTTGCAGGAAATGCAAAAACACATACTCTAGCCTTCCAAAATTGTACATACATCGACGTGCTACACATCATGCTTATCGTGTTAAATATGTGTGTCATGCGTGTTCAAGGAAATTTCAAAATATTTCCACATTTATGTATCACAAATATAGTTGCAAAGAGAGAAGGAAGCGAGCAATGCTGGTGAGGAAGGCTTTGCCTGTCCGCGAGGAACCTCAGTGGGAATCGATATCAGCTATCGATGGCGATGCTCGAATTCATTCTCTCGATGTAACCGATGAGTATGATTTGCAGCTCTGCCTCATACATAACAAACCTCACATACAAACTATGATCCTGACTGACCTGAAAGACTTGAAGCGACTGAAATGGCACATGGTTGCCCACATACAGGTTAAAAGTAATGATGGAGAGGTCAGTGCTGATCTGAGATACCTGCGATGTCCCAACTATTCACTCTTCCGTGAAGATGAGGCAGAAGAACAGATTCGGGAAGGTATCACACATACACTCACCAACTTTGACTCACACCAGGGTGAGGGGTCTAATATTTTGTTTGAAAGAGTTGTTAAAATTGAATTAAGAGTAGCAAAACTTTCGCTATTAAAAGGATCGTCTTACTTAGAGTTACCAAAGTTCCTACGAAATCGAAAGAAAGGGCTCATCAATATTAAGAATAATGATAGGAAATGCTTCCTTTATAGTGTTCTAGCTGGGATTAAATGTCCAAAAAAAGATCCGCAACGGGTAACAGCATATAAATCACGAATGCGTGAAATCAATATGAAAGGAGTCAAGTACCCTGTAAGAGTAAAGGATGTAGCCAAAGTTGAGGCGAACAATATATTCCTTAGTATATCTGTGTTTGGTGTAGAAGAGGAGACGATTGTTCCACTATTCATATCAAGGAACCTTAATCGTACTTATCATGTAAATCTTTTGCAAATAACTGACGATGAGGATTCACACTATGTCCTTATCAAAAACCTCAGCCACTTTCTGTCCCGCTTGACAAAGCAGAAAAGAAAATTATTCTGGTGTGAGAATTGTTTGACATCACGACCAACACAACAACAACATATGGAGCATAGAACCCAATGCATTGAACACAATGCGCAAGCAATCCAAATGCCGACTCAGTACAACAGCATCATGAAGTTCACCGACTACGAGAAACAGCTCCATCACGACTACGTCATCTATTGTGATCTGGAGTGCACGTTGCAACCCTTCTCTACTGTCCTGCCTGAGCCCAGCAAGTCATCAACGACTAGGACTAGCCGTCATGTACCGTCTGGATTCTGCTATGTTGTGATAGGACCAGAGGGTACATTATTGAAGCCTCCTGTTCTTAAACATGGGGGTGAAAACATAGTTAAAAACATGCTGATGTGTTTGAAAGCCGAGCAGGCGGCTATAACAAATTTACGAGGTGAGTCATATCCTATTGATATGACTGAGGAAAGTGAAAAGGCTTTTCAAGAAGCATCCCAATGTTATCTTTGTTTCGATCGACTTCCTCGTGCCGGTGTACCTAAAGTCCGAGATCATGATCACACAAAAGAAAAGGATAACTACCGTGGAGCAGCTTGCCGTGGGTGTAATCTTAACCTTAAAATGAGGGACTTCATCCCGGTGTTTTTTCACAACTTGACAGGGTATGATGGTCACCTAATCATGTCTGAAATTGGATGCATGTCAGATGGGTCTGATCTTTCAGCTATTCCAAAAACAAAAGAAAAGTATATATCTTTCACTTGGGGTAAGCTTCGTTTTCTAGACTCCTTCAACTTTCTCAGCAGTTCATTGGAAAAGCTTGTGCGAGACTTAAAGCCTGAGGAAATGCAAATACTTAAAGTCATATTTCCAGATGATGAGAAGCGAGTGTTGGTGTCCAGAAAGGGTGTGTATCCCTACTGTTATTTTGATTCCATTGAAAAATTTGAAGAAACAAAGCTACCTCCCAAAGAATGTTTCAAAAGTGATCTAAGTAATGATGGTATTAGTGACGCAGATTATGATCATGCACAAAACGTATTTGAAAAATTCAATATGGCCACGCTCTGGGACTATCATGATTTGTATTTAATGACGGATGTTTTGCTATTAGCTGATGTGATGGAAACATATAGAAAGGTAACAATGGATCATTTTAAGTTGGACGTTGTACACTACTACACGACGCCTGGCTTTTCATGGTCAGCTGCATTGTTGTATACAAAGCAAAGACTTGAATTGTTAGAATCTCTTGATGACCATCTGATGTGGGAAAAGGGAATGCGGGGTGGAGTAGCAACAATAAACTGTCGCTCCGTGTATGCCAATAATCCATATGTACCTGATTTGTATGAACCCAGCAAAGATCATTCGTACTTACTATATGTAGATGCCAACAATCTATATGGAGCAGCCATGAGTCGTGCCCTACCTGTAGGATCCTTCAGACAACTAAGTAAAGGTGAAATGAAAGAGATTGACATCATGAAAATTAGCGAGACTGACGAAGATGGCTACCTCTTTGAAGTCAGTCTTGGCTATCCTAAGAAGCTTCATGATGAGCATAATGACTTTTGTTTGGCACCTGAGCACTTTGCACCTCAGTTTGATGATGTGTCCCCTCTGCAAAGGGAAATGATTGACAAGTTTAAATTATCCAAAAGTTCAACCACGAAAAAATTGATCCCTAATCTTAAGAATAAAGAAAACTATGTGGTTTATGGAACGACTCTAAAACTGTACCTCCAGCTTGGCCTGGTTCTGAAGAAAATACATAGAGTAATGGCGTTTGAACAAAAACCGTGGCTGGCCCCCTACATTAAGCATAACACTGAAATGAGAAAAAAAGCTACATCCGACTTCCAAAAAAACTTGTGGAAGTTAAAAAATAATGCGGTCTATGGTAAAACCTGTGAGCAAACTAGAAAGAGGCGCAATATACAGTTTACTAAAAAGGGTCCAAAATTCCGAAAACTTGTGGCATCACCGCTGTATCATAGTTTCGACATCTTTGATCATGGTTTAGTGGCAGTTGAAAGACGCAAAGCTAAAGTGCAACTGAATCGTCCAATGTATACTGGTCAGGTTGTTTTAGATGTAAGCAAGGAGATTATGTATAATTTTCATTTTAATTGTATGAAGAAAAGATATGGTGATCAGATTAAAGTATGTGGTAGCGACACTGATAGTTTAATATATGAAATCAAAACAAATGATGTATATAGTGATATGGCAGAAATGAAGGAATGGTTTGATACATCAGACTATCCCGTTGATCATCCATTGCATAGTAACGTTAATAAAAAGGTATTAGGAAAATTTAAGGATGAGCTCAATGGAGTAGCTATGCGAGCCTTCATTGGGCTTCGCCCCAAAATGTACACATTCCAAAGAGCTGATGAATATGTAAAGTGTATCGGAAAAGGTGTGCCTCGGTCTGCTCTATCTCTCCTAAAATTTGAGGATTATGAGCAATGTCTGAAAGATATGACCACAAAAAGGGTAGATTTTCGCAAAATCAGTACAGACCATAAGCATCATCTGTTCACGACGTACTCTGTCAAGCGCGGTCTCTCATGCTATGATGATAAACGCTATATAATGGATGATAATATTAATACATTAGCGTATGGTCACTACTCAATTGTAAATAGTAATAGTGAAAATGAACAAGATGAAGGTAGTGCAAATCTTAGAGAATTAGAACCTATGGATACCGATGAGAATGATGAAGGTGCACAGATTTGTGATAAGAAAGGTGATGAGACCTCTGATGTACCTGACACCATGATGGAATCTGATGTGTATGACGAAGGAGCTGAAAATCTGCTAATGCTTATAGCATTGATGGATGAAACGGATGAATTGTGAAAAAATCATGGTGAACTGTGACATAAATATAATAAATAATCATGAAATGTGAAAACACTTTGTTCCATTGAAATCCTCGACCCGATCCAACGTACAATTTATTACAATACCAAACAGAAATTGGATGTGAGAAGAGCATGCCACAAACTTGTCTTTAACACTGTACACCCAACACCTTTTTTTTTCCCCCGTTCCTTTACTTGTTTTTTTTTTTCCAACCTTATTCCTATATAGATGATCAAGAAAAGAGAGAGAAGAGGAGGGACCTGCTGCGTGCAGGTGCGCGCATCAGCGAGAGCCCCCGCCCCCGCGAGAGCGAGAGCCCCCCGCGAGAGCCCCCGCCCCCGCGAGAGCGAGAGCCCCCGCCCCCGCGAGAGCCCCCGCCCCCGCGAGAGCCCCCGCCCCCGCGAGAGCCCCCGCCCCCACCCCCGCGAGAGCGAGAGCCCCCGCCCCCGCGAGAGCGAGAGCCCCCGCCCCCGCGAGAGCGAGAGCCTCTGCGATAGCCTACCGCGAGAGCCCCCCGCGAGAGCCCCCCGCGAGAGCCCCCCGCGAGAGCCCCCCGCGAGAGCCCCCCGCGAGAGCCCCCGCGAGAGCCCCCCGTGAGAGCCCCCCCCCCCCCTCCCGGATATAAAAGGAGGTGTGCGGATCATAATGTCACTCTTATTGCGTCGCCTCTCATCCCTGCGGTATGTACTACCAATTCAAGGCGCCTTTTACGGCCTGTGTAGCGGCTCCCAGCGGGTCAGGCAAGTCGACGTGGATTCTCAAATTCCTCCAATATCTCCCTGTTTTAGTGGATAAACCATTTGAACATATTGTATGGTGTTTTGGTGAGGAATCTGGTATTCCATTGGAAGTACTCAACAACGGCAACATAAGGAAACACCGAGGCGTGCCGTCAGAGGAAAGCGACGTACTGCGGGAGAATTCCCTCATCATTCTGGATGATCTTATGTCAGATTGTTACAATAAGTGTGTGAGTGAATTGTATAGCAAAGGATCGAGACATCGAAAGATATCTGTCGTGATTTTGACTCAGAATCTGTTTCATCAGAGTAAGTACTCGAGGGATATATCATTGTCTACCCGATATTTCATTTTACTGCGAAACGTTCGGGACCGTGCTCAATTTGTTCACTTGGCACGTCAAATCTATCCTGAGAATCCGTCGTCTTTATGTCAGGCACTCAAAGAGGCGTGGTCGACACCTTTCTCCTATCTTTTGATAGACTTGGATCCGTCGACGGATGACACTCTTCGCTTTCGTTCAAACATATGGCCGAGTGATCCGTATATGATTGTCTACGCCAGTGACAAGGGGGTCGACGCTTTGCATGAGAGTGGACGGACGGCATCGATTCCATCAACTTTACTAGATAGGGAGTCGTAGGCTGAGGTAAGGGGGGAATACAATGGACTCGACATTGGAACGTCTTGCTAAATGCAAGCACTATCTGCACGTATTAAAGACTGGTCCCAGCGCAGTGCAAAAAGTAATACTTCAAAATGCTGATCGAGACCTGATTATGAGTCTCTGTGAGATATGTGTGAATATATTAAATGGAAACATAGAGGTGAGTCCTCAGTCACTTGCGTCACTTCGCAAGTACAAGAACGTTTTGCGCAGCGTAGCACGTGCGACTAGTACATCTTCAGTAGCAGCAGGTCGCAAGCAGCGAGGGGGTGCTAAAGGTGGTGCTGTCAACAACATTACAAGTCAACACAACGGCGCAATTTGGAAACGCAAGCAGAGAATTTTGGTGCAGAAGGGTAGTGGACCGTTTTTAACTACACTCTTGACAAGTGCTCTGGGTGGTGTTATAGGCAAAGTCGTGGGTAATTTTATGGGACCACGAATTTTGTCTAAATAGAAAATAGTTATGGCCCCTCCTGGAAAAACGGATGCTGGAGGTGGCAGTGGGCAAGGTGCTCTTCGTAAAATGTTGATCATATCTCCCGAGCAATTGCAGAGACTGAAGGGAGAGACTCTCAAGGCGATGAAAGACAGTCTTGGTGTAGAAATGAAAACGGTTCTGTCTAAATCTGATTCGGGAGTCGAACAACAGCAGCAGCAGCAGCAGCCGACGCAGATTCAAAACATGGAGAGGATGTATAAAGAGTGGGATGAATACCGCCAACTTCTAGATAAATTTTTAGATCTGAAAAGAAAAGAGCGCAAAGACTACCTCAATATTCCCATTTATGAGTATGGAAATGAGAATGATGGATCGAATAAGGGTCTTGAGGCTGCTGCGGCTGCTGTGCAGCAAGGTTTGATCCCACATGCAGCCGGTCTCAGCACCGGCCCCCGCCCGCGTCCTCTGCGTCCACTCACACCCAAGGGCATTGCTCCCTCCAATTCTAGATTCCATCTGCAAGGTGTTCCCGTGTTACCTCCCAGACTGAAACCCGAGTACAACTATGATACGGATGCAATGTTTAGGTTCCCACTAGAAAGTAAGGGCAGCAATCATGGTAAAAGCAGCAGCAGCCTTTCACTGGAACAGTTGTTGGATGTGATCAGTCAACGTGTCACCCATATAAACGAGTCGACAGGATTGGCGACTTTTAAACATGAGGGTGGTGAATATGATGACGAAGACGACGACTGTGACGGCTTTAACTTCCAGAGCAATATGAACGATGATGATGATGATGATGATGGCAATGTTGCCAGTGCTGTGCGAGGTGAGTCATTCTCTGACTCACCACCTCCTCATTTCTCGACTCCCTACAGCACCATTTACCAGGAGGATCGAGAGGAGTTAGGAGGTAGTCCGACGGTGTTACACGTCAATGCCAATCAGTCCTCCCCGAGTCCAGTACGCGTTCGGCATCTGCGCTACGGCCGGGAAAAACCATGGACGACAAGCCAGCTTTTGCCACGACCGCGGAATCAACAGCACAACAGGGCACGCGGAGGAGTCGACGACTAGCTGATTTAGCAAATCGAGTGGGAAGTGATGGCGGACAGAGTAAGTCACAGTCGATTGTACCACGAGTGCAGAGGAAGGGCAAGCAAGATCGCGCCAAGTTTATTGATAGGCAATTAAGGAAACTGTATTTTGAACTGGATAGTCCTGTATCATTTTCATCTATGAAAAATATCATAAGCGCTGCAGCGCCCCTTGGAGTGACACCAGATGAGGTGCGACATTGGCTCCTCTCACAAGAGACCTATACCAGATTTAGACCAGCGCGACGAAGATTCCCTCTCAATTTTTATAATGTACATTCTATTGACGATGTGTGGGAGATTGACATATGTGACTATAAAAACTTGGCAGAGTACAACGATGGTTATAAATATTTTGTCAACATCATCGATTGTTTAAGTCGGCGAGTGTGGGCCTACCCACTTCAGTCAAAGACTGGTAAGGAGGTCGCTGACGTCTTACATCAGCACTTCACGACGACGGGACGCACATGCAAACTGCTGCAAGCCGACCACGGACTAGAATTTACTGCAAACGTTGTGCAAACAGTGCTGAGGAAGCACGACGTTGCATTTCGCACGATAGAGAACCGTGGGCATGCAGCGGTCGTGGAAAAGGCGAATCAGCGAATTAAGACGACTTTGTACAAATTCATGATACATAAGGGAACGTGGCGATGGATTGACGCTCTCCCAAAAGTAGTGCATGCATATAACCACACCCGACACTCTGTGACTGGTCATCGTCCTGTTGATGTGACTCCATTTACCGCTTACGACATCTAGTCAAAAAACTATCTGCGCAAAAGATTGCCTCCACTCATTCGGGCAAGACGAAGATCTACTGTTCCTCCTGCTTTCCACATTGGAGATCACGTCCGTGTGAGTCTTGTCAAAACAGAGTTTGAAAAGGGATATACACCTCGCTACTCACAACAGATCTATATAATTAGCAGTATAGTCAAAATGAAGCCATTTCACATGTACACTCTCAACGATTTGAACGGACATCGGCTTAAGGGAAACTTTTATCACCGGGAGCTGCTCAAGGTACCACCTCCTACAGCGGATTCACAATTCCGCGTGGAAAAGATTTTAAAACGAAGACGCCTCAATGGACGACGGCCAGAAGTTCTCGTCCGATGGCAGGGCTATGGACAGGAGTTTGACACTTGGGAACCATCATTTGCTATCAAATCCATCTAGTGTCAATTCATTTTACCTCACTCTTTCAAGTGATAGCTCACGAGACTACTTTAGTGATAACACTATTGCACATTTTTCAACTCAACTGATTCGCCCTATTTGTTTAACACCTTCTTTTGAGGTCGCAGTATGTGAGGTATTCTTACCCCCCTTTGAAACGTGGAAGATTAGAACGAGCGTATCTCCCATATTCCTTTACTCTGACATTTGCCAACCTGTGCTGCTATGTGATACTTCAGCTAGACTGCTCCGTGTCTTACCCGCTGATATTATTGCTGGTCACTACGTTTTCCCTGTGCCTTACTATATCCCCGTGGAGAAACTTAACTTTCAGACCATAACCATTTCCTTTCATACACGATCAGGTCACAGATATCCATTCCCCGATGGTCAGCACCCATCCACAGTGGTGCTCCACTTTCGTAAGCGGTCCACATAAATAGAGTGTGCATGTCATAATTTAGTTTATTCTAACGTCACCATGGAGCAGGTGTACACGTCATACTTTGCGCAGCAGGCGGGCGGTGGTGGTGAGCAAGTTGAGCGCGGCATAGGTCCCGTGTATCAGGCCTCATTCACGCAGCAGAATGGACGTGGCTGCTGCGGTATTAGTGGGAGAATTCTCACAGCGGTAGCGACACCTCTAGTTGCACGTGGAGTCAAGGCTGTCACAGAAGAAGTAGCCAACGCCAGTTTTGGCTTAATGCAAGACATTCAACGGGACCCTTCACTACCGGCTATTGGTCATGCAGCAGTGAATCGAGCTGTCGAGGCAGGTCGGAACCTCAAACGTCGAGCACGCAATACACTCGTTGGACGGGGACGTGGAAAACAGAAAAAGAAAAAGAGGCAGACTGGTACACAAAAGCGGAGAGCCGTACGCAAAACTACGATAAAAAGGAAGACGAAGCGTACCAGGAAACAGACAGGTGGTAGCGCTCAACGTGTGCGGACACAGCTGGATCCACCAGATATCTTTTCCTAATCATGGCAGCAGGTAATAGTGCTATACCATGTGTCCCCGGCGAGTTGGATATGTTCTCCCGCTCGCGTATCCAAAACGCCATAATGGGACACCAAGTGATAGGTTTGAAGACTGTAAATGCAGTCACATATCCACTATCTACACTAGAGTTTTTCCACAGTGGGGCAAATGATTACTACCGCGATTTGTCTCATGTATATTTGAGACTTAAAGTATGTCTGAAGGGTATCGATGGACAGAATCTGCTTTTAGATAATGATGTAGGTGTCGTTAATAATTTACTGTTTTCTTTATTTCAAACAATGGAAGTGTTTCTGAATGAAAAATGTATATGTAGGCTCGATCACTTTGGCTACAAGTCATACATAGAGACGCTTCTGAAAAATTCCCCAGAGGCCGCTTACACCCACCTTACGTCTGCCATGTTTCCTCTTGATACTCCAGCTCATTGTACTGAGGCTGGCGATGATAATATTGGCTTTACCACTCGTAAGAATTTACTTTCAAATAGCAAAGTCTGCGAACTTTATGGACGCCTAAATTGTGGCTTGTTTAATCAGAATCTACTACTACCCCAAGGCTTAGATTTTCGTGTTAAATTAACATTTGCACCAGAAAGCTTTTACATGTGGTCTCAGAATGCAGATGCAGATGCAAGGCTGCACATTGTTGATAGCACACTCTATGTGAAACAGGTCCTAATCAATCCCGGTGTGCTTCTTGCACATGCTAAAATTTTGTCTCAGACAAATGCCTTATTCCCAATGAAAAATGTCGAAATGAAGGCTTTTACAGTAGCACCCGGAGCTCGGAGTCTATCCTTGAACAATGTATGCCAGGGACGATTGCCCAGCTTCTTGTGTTTTACCATTATTGATAATTCTAATTTTAATGGCCACTTCCAGAGAAATCCTTTTGCATTTGTACATAAAGCCATTACCAACATAAGCATTTTTGTTAATTCTGACGAACACCGTTTTGGACCAATGGATTTCCACTCAGACGCTCCTTTCTACACCTATGCTTACCATTCATTATTCAATGCTCTCGGTGCGGATGGGAAAAGTCGTACCCACATGATTACCCCAGCTATGTTTGCCCATGGCACATTTTTGGTTTGTAAGGATTTGACTCCGGACGGCAGTGGCAACATCTCCCATACCAGCTTGGCCAGCAGCGGTGTCGTGCGAATTGAAGCCTCATTTTCGACAGAGATTGATACTGCAGTTACATGTTTAGTACTGCTCGAGCATGACTGTGTGCTTGAGGTAGATCATAGCAGAAACGTTTTCATTTCTTAGAATGGACACGGATCAAATCACTCAGGTGTTGCGTGCAGCTGCTCAGGTGCGTCCTTTCTTTGTAGGAGTGTTTGCAGCCAACAGACTGCCACGCTATGCCTTGAGACGGCCATCTGTTTTGATTGTAAATAGTCAGGAGGACTGGTTCCCGGGATCCCATTGGACCTGTTTCTATTTACCCAGGTATGAATTGGGTGTTGAATATTTTGATAGCCTAGGAGTGGCCCCTACACTGTCATATTTTTTACGATTCATAGGTAGGAATGGTGGATTACTTCGATATAATAGTAGAGTACTTCAGAGTAGCGTAAGTGATGTTTGTGGAGAGTACTGTTGTATATTTGCTTTAGAACGCACAATAGGTGTATCCTTGCATCAATTCCTCAATCAGTTTGGTTCTCATATGAGCTCCAATGATAGATTAGTATTGCACAAGTTTAATTCCTATTTTACGTGTAATATACATTTTGCAAGACCCGCTCTCCGAGGGTTTCATGTACAAACTTGCATACCCCATTGCCATGTCAACGCTACGCGATGCCTTGGTTTGAGTACTAGCATCCTGCCCAATGCACAGCAACGTGTTCGACAAAGACACGATTCCAGGAGGGTGAGAGCCCCCACGAGAGCGAGAGCCCCCGCCCCCACGAGAGCCCCCGCAAGAGCGAGAGCCCCCAACCCCCCGCGAGAGCCTTGCGCGACGGGACAAAGCAACGCGGGAGGGGCGGACTGCAACCATCAGCACTCCTCTAGTCGTATAAGAGGGGCGTGGTCGTCTTGACTGGTCATCAGTTGTCGATCGGCTGCTCTGAGCTTGTGTGAGTGCATCTACCATCAACGTCTCTCCGCATCAAATCGGTAAGTTTTTTTCATATAAGAGTCGTGTAAAATGTTCTAGTCAGTGTCGTTGACTTTTTTTTTTTTTTTTTCTTTCTGTGGCAGTGCTTTTGAATTCTCTGTGCCCATCTCGTGACCCTCCCGAGTCGTCGTTTTCGATTCCTCTTTGTACACTCATATGGTAAGTTTCTTTAATTTTTTAATCTTTTATTTTTTTTTTACTTTTTAATTTTGCCATCTATACTTGTATTGATAGAGTCAATTTGGTTTTCAGTGCATCATGTCCCAAAGCCAAGACGTTGCCGTGGCCGTGCTCCCCGACGCGAGCGCCTTAGCCAATATCTTCAACAACATGAACGCGGCGGACGAGTTCCACTCTGTGGCAGAACTGCAAGTTGGGACGCCATTTCCAATCCAGTCTATGCTACGGATTGACACTCAACACGGAACGAAAATTCGCTGCAAAGTGCTCATGGACAACGGTGAGACGTGGACCGTGATCCTGCCATCCAGATTCTCCACATTGACTGACGTGCAAATTGCAGAGATCAACGAGCTTTGTGAGTGTGGTCATGCACCAAAGATTGTATTCAACGGCAAAAGGGGGAACGCGTATGATGTGACAATGGTATAAATATTGTAATAAATGTATATTTTAATGTATTTTATGGTTTATCTTTTTCCTTAATTGACACACAGAATAGTACATTTTCATTCTTTTTATTTTGCTTATGAATTTTTGACAAAGTTTCTGAGCCTCACATACACTTGACATGAGTTGGATAACAGTCTTCATATGGCAACATTCAGTCAGTTTACACTTCTCCGAAGATGCTAGACATGTTTTGACTGACTCACGAATACGTTTCGGACGTTGTTTCACGAGTCCAGTCTTGATTTGAACATTTTTCAATGCCTTTCGAGTTGATTTCTTCTTCGGTTTCGTCTCGCCATTTTCTGAAACTAATACATGATTTTACTTCACTTATTCACTCACACGCATGTGTTTGATGAGTATGTAGTTTTGAATAGTTTATACCTGCTGCATCAGTCTGCGACATATCACCATCATGAACACCAATGGACGACACAACCTCCTCAACGGGATCCACTGAAATATGATTTTTTTCCATCTCATAATTCATATTTAACATCGTTCACTATACACATATCTTCATTTTCACTCACCAGATGGCAATGCCTGATTTGGTACAACGCCCCACAGAAGTTGAGCCACTTCGGCATCACTTAGAGCATGCAGATCATTATACACACCATTCGGGAGGGTTATGGTTGGCACGTCCATGACGAACTGTATTCATGCACTGACAGAAGTAGACTAACAGCTCTGCTAATATTTCCAGGGCGGTTTAGTGTAAACTGCTGACACTGTGGGATTTTCTGCATACGCCTTAAATCTTTTTACAGGTATTGGTATTCCTGACAGAGTACATACTAGCCACCGTTCCTCAACTGTCAAAAATGGATAGAACAGCTTTTGTAGGCATGTCCTCCTATGCTTTCGATTCATGATGCACACCCACCACATGGACACTGCACACCTTTATAATCTTGGACAAAAGAATATGCTAGAGGTTAGGGTTACCCTCGTAGAAGACAGTATTCGATCCACTAAACCCTCTCCTCAGCCACCCAAGCCCTTGCCCCCTAACCTGTAGCATATTCTCACTTACACACGCATTGCGCTATTAAATTGTCATAAAATTTCAAATATCAAAGTTTTTTTTTGTTTTTTTTTTTTGGGGGGGGGGGGGCATTTTTTAGGGGGGGGGGCATTTTGTTTTGGGGGCGGGAGGGGGGGGACAACCCCTCAAGGTAGGCCACCCGCCAAAACGAGCACCACAGGCACCAGGCAGCACCACTGCGCTAGAACCCGCGTTTTATACTCTCTCCGCGCGCACCAATACTCCGTTCCTAACACTATTGCAAAACACTTCAATTGCATGAAGTGCATTTCACGCAGAACTTGGTACCAGGTGCATCATTTCCGTGTGAATCTGAACTACAAAACGTCTTTTCTTCCTCTAAAGCCCTTCACTCAGAATAAAATGTTCACAGTAAAGTAGGAAAGCGATTTCTCTCCTTGCAGTTCAGCCTTTAGAATACTTCAACACCGCTGTAGAGGTTTTAGATAAGGAGGGACTTCCTCACAACGTATTTAGGGCAGAAACGAACCGTGTTACGCAAGATGTAACGCCTGATGTAAACACCCTTTAGGAAGAAAAGAATAGATGAATTCCTCATGAACGGCGGTATTCACAACTTGGCACCCATAGTTCTAGTAGCTGACCCTGTCCAATAGGAAATCAAGCAAGCAGCGGCAGGCGGTAAAGTCAAGACCCTGAGCGTGAGTGCCAAGAATTATTATTCAACTGCGGTGACCAGAGAGCAGAAACAAACTTGAATAATTTTTTTATATGTCGACATTAGGTCTTGAAGGTAATTAAAAACGAGAATGAGTCGCAGGCGGTTCGAACCCGCTCGCATAAGATCCTAATCAATGTTCCGCAGTCAACAGCCCCAAAACGGCGTATTCAGGGGCTTGTGACGGGAGAAGAACCTAAACGTTTCACGCCTAGAGGGTGTGGAACTTCGTTGCCTTTCAATATTGAATATTAACGTTACTGCGAGACTCGAGTATTTGATTTAGCGCAAAGACAAAATTCTCAGGATATTTAACTGGGTTCAAAATTGCAACCTGCCATTCAAAAGTTGTCCGTATACTGTGAAGGTCAGCGGGCTGTATAAGGCTTTGATCACTATCGCCGGAAAAAAAATGCCCTTCACACCTTTGTTAACTCAGGGCTAGCGTGAGAGTGCCGTGGAAGTGCACTATGTGGCCAATGTGACGCACGCCTGTTCGGATACGATGAATGTGGCGACTGCACATCTTTTTCAGGGTCGAATACGAGGCAACTTGCACTGTAAGAGAAGGCTGCTGCCATGAAGAAACGTTGCTTCAGTATATAGTTCAGACCTGAGCTCGCGATTTTTCGTGAAGTGTACGATACTAGTTTTAAAAACCTTTGTCCGCTTATCTGTAACTGCCGTGCCGAAACTGCTCGGTAAAAAACGGTTCCCGGTTTTCCCAGGGAGCCTGTAGAAAAGACCGTTTTTACCGTGTGAACTGAAGCGTGAAACCTAATCGGCAGGGAACACCGCCGAGCATCGGAAGTTTTTTTTCTGTTTCAAAACGTCCCATCGAAGCAGTATTTCAACCTGTGAGCAGACGAATGACGATGATCGGACCTCGCAGCAGGATTGTGTTGGCTCTTCTGTTGGCGATTGCCAGTTTTGTTCATGGAAAGTGGCACCGTTCCTTTGCCGTAAGTTCGCTTTCGACCCCCTTCTCTTTATCGTGAAAATCGAAGGAAATATTGGTCGCCTAGAAAATAAACTTAGCACCAAAATAATTAAAGGGAGGACCTCATGAGCCGCAGATGTTAGTACTATCTACGTGTCAGCCTCGATGAGGTCGGTGTAACGCCTTAGAGGTGGGAGAAAATGTGTCAACCGGGGGTGCTGCCTCTGCATCCCACCTCTCAGGCGCTTCATCAACCCCACCGAGGGTGACTCATCTCTCTTAGTTCAAACCTAGGCGGCTGATGGTGTCCATCCTGCACTTACCTCAAACTCGGGTAACTTGAGACATACTTGAAACCACGTGTTTCGCCACTAAGAAGGCTGTCACAAAAACCTACCCACTAAATTTTATGTCCAATTTTGTACGAGACATCACAGGTTTTTCTGCAGATGAACTTTTCGTACAATTTTCGTACGAAAATTTGCACAAATTTCGTCATTTTTGTAAAAAATCTCGTAGAAAATTGTACGAAAAGGTCATCTGCACTAAAAACTGTGATGTCTCGTACAAAATTTGTACGATAACATTTAGTCTGAATGCCTCCACTGGTAAAACAAAGGCATGAAAACTATGCCTTTAACGAATCACGCCTTTTAAGGGCGCCCTTTAACGCCAGCCTTTCAAAGGCCTTTCAAAGAGCAATAAAAGTTTGCCTGAAAGTCCTACACCATTCACGCCTTTCTCAGGGCATTCAACGATTCACGCTCTTGAGGGGCGTAAAAGACTAGTAATGCCCATAAGGGCGTAGTTTATATGCCTTTGTTTAACCCGAGAGGGCCACCACCCCGGGAATCCTTTGCACAAATTGACGAGTAATCTCCGGTAATCTATGCCGTAATCACGTTATCCTTGATAAAATTCTGTCCCCTTTTAACGTTTTTAAACCAATTTACCAAAATTTTACGCGAAATTCCTAGTAAACACGGAAAAAAGGAAATCGTTCACCCAACGAAAAAGTTCGTTGGTTCCGTGATAACCGAAAAAATTTGTTTGAGGGACGAAAAGTTTGATGGAGTAACGAGAAATTTGTTGGTAAAACTAACAATCTGTTAGCGCAACAAAAAGACCCGTCAAAGGAACAAATTCATAATTTTGTCTCTCCAACTAACTTCTTTGCACCGCCAACGAATTGTTCGTCGCACCAACAAACTACTCGTTACGCTAATAAATTTTTCGTTACTTAAACAATTTTTCTCCGGTTATCACGGAACCAACATACTCTTTCGTTGGGTCAACTAATTTCTTTTCTCCGTGAAATTCCCGTCATCCCGGAATCTAGTGTATACACCTGAAATGAGATTGCTGTTCTTTGTCGATAATATGCTTGGACATGCATTTGAACAGGACAGATTCATAAACTGAAATTAGAACACACTAAATTCCTTTGTACATTTTTTGTACGTGCCCTAACACAATTTTGCGCTTACGTGCTTTTCGTACAAAATTGTACGAAGTTTCGCACAAATTTGTGCGATTCTGCGTACATATTTGTACGATAAAGTTCGCATGTTGAAAGTTGTGTGAGACCATGTACAAAATTGTACAAATACGTTTAGTGTAATTAGATCAGGATCAAGTGCCTCACACGTTGTTACCCTTTGCCGCGAGGGGTATGCACTAGCGTAATAGTCGGGCCGGCCGGGTCACTTTATGCGGATTAATGCGCGTTGTTTGTTTTGGGGTTATTTTGGGCTATTTTTAGCCAAATCTCGGCAATTTTGAGCCGTACTAGACGTGAGAGTCGAGTCACTGGTTTTTTTTAGAATGCATACCCCCTCGCCTTGATGACTCAAGTTACCCAAACGGCCTATACGGCAAGTTTAGCGCTGAGTTTCAGCTCTACTTGAGCAAACTTTACCTTAGATTCTGATAATCTATTGACCTCTCCCACTTAAACCATCCGGCGACGTTCCGTGTAGAAGGGGCGGGGATGGGGGTAGGAATCAAAGTTTCGAGAACTGCAATGCAGGATTTCGATTTGCAATGGCGTAAGCATAAGTTTTTATACCTTTGAGGTCACTGAGAATGAAAGAGTCTTGATCAATACCCAATTTTGGGTGAGGACCACTCTATCACCCGAATTTGGGTGAGGAACGGGTATCAGCTACCTACATGGCTACATTGTATTCTCACCAAAATTTGGGTGAGGAAACCTTCCTCACCCAACTTCGGGCGAGGAAACCTTCCTCATCCAAATTTGGGTGATAAAGGATTCCTCACCCAAAATTTGAGTCATGATCATGACACTCATTCTCAGTGGTATCAGAATTTTGTATCACCTAAGATACAAAATCTTGTAGCCAGTGCATCATGCAATACATGGTGAAGCTCTTCGTTAAGGGTCCATTCAGAACCATTTTCGACCGGATGTACGACTGCCCGATCGGTAAAGATGGTTTCCAAGGCGCGACGACGTACCAGAAGATGCGAGTGTCACGCTACAACCCACTACGACCCACAGAACAGCAACGCGTGTACGGCATCATTACTAGATCTTGGCCTTTCAACGACTCCTACTGGGTAAGGGCTGAAGAGACGGTTTAAGAGTGTAACTTTGGAGCGTAGATAAAATTTAAACTTTAAGAGGAGCCAACATGTCTCTATCGTGCAAGCGTGGGTCCCGTTGGGTCCCGTGGGATTGAACCACACGGAACCATATGCAGCTAGTGTCGGACAAACCGTGTCTCACACTTGCAAGCGTGAGTCAAATGTGGCCTACACTTGTAAGGGTGAGACATATTGGTTCACACCGAAAGAGCGTGAAACTGTCCTACAGTTGGATTTGCAGTGCGTTTTCGCGGTAATTGCGGCCGTGAAAAATGCAGTAAACCGTTGAGTGCTACTCTTCCGTGTTTTCAGTTGAGGATGCCATCAGCGATCTGGAACAACAATCAGTGGAAGGATAATGCGCTGACATACGCAATGCCTCAAGACGCGTGCACCTTCTTTCGCAGGAACAATCCGAGTTCTTTCAAGCTGCTGTATGGTGCAGACCCAAATGACCCAGGACCTTGCAACACACCAGCCGTGAGACTATCTCTTATTGCTTCTAAGGAAGAGTTGGGAACCTATAGTAGCCTAGTGGACACCCGCTTCTTTGCGATATTTTACGTTATCCTGTAGTGTCGGCGAACAGGAAGGTCTTAAGATGTATAGTCATAACGAAACGACAATGAAACGATTAACTAAGTACTTGAACAGCAAAAATAAATATCAGGCAAATGTCGCAAAAAAAAGTATTAGGCAAAAGACGCACAACTAAGTGATAGAGAACGATCTTATTTTGATATTCCCGGCAAAGGTCATTTCCGGGTAAAGAATCTGATCCTAATATCAACAGCAAGTTTCTCTGTGATCATTTGGGACAGCTAAAAATAAAATTAGGGATCATGATGAAGCGAAAGCCTTACCAACTGAAAGTGGAAAGATCAAAGGAACCGATGGTGAAATACGTCCTGCTTATTTCTTATCCGTGTTAAATGACGAAACTGAACAAAATTCTTTAGCATCTAAAATAAGCCCAACAAGATGGAAATTAGGAGGTAGCACCTGCTGAGTTAAACCGAACAAAGGTGGCTGAAGTTACCCCGTTTCAGGGTACATTTTTAGTTCTACAATACAAAGAGAACCTTAAGTATGTATTTTTATGGATATTTCGACGCCTTCTAATAGAACAATCCTAACTGTCAGTGCAGAGCCAAGACAATCCTAATTGCCATGGCAAAAGCAATGCTAACTGCCAGGGCAGATCCGAAACAATCGTAACTGCATAGGTGGCTAAAACTGGTTCTGAACTCTCTTCTCTGCAAATCAGTGAACCGTGATATCCCTCAAATATAATGTCCAAGGTTTTCTATAAGGATTAAATTTTGTCACGAGCTCTTCGGCAAGTAGTTTTATGTAGTGTGTGAGCGTCACGGACTTGGAGGAAAGACCGATTTTCACGTCATGTGCTGTTAGGATAGTTCTGTATCGACACTGAGGATTGTCATGGGCCTGCACTGACAGGATTGTCTTGGATCCGCACTGACAGTTAGGATTATTCTATGAGGACGCGTCGAAATCTTATGTATTCGCTTGACTGCTGCAGGGGACGGTGATTTTGAACGGGGAGCGGCGGAACGTAACAGGGAGCAGTGGCCTCATCCATGAGCTGCCGTATGGCCGATACCGGAGTCGGAGAATGTTGGGGCTAAAAGGTTCAACTGATCTTATCGAGTGCCTTTACATAGAGCTTGAAATAGCTCCTGAAATGTGACAAGGCAGCTTTCCATAGCGTTACATATCAGAGAACAGCGGGCAGTGAGTGCGGTGTCTTTTCGGAGGTAACGTCTGGTTGTTCCCAAAGCAGTCGTACCCAAATAACCCGTCAAAATTACATCATTTTGAATGTTTCCTCGTCAACGTGAGACTCGAATGACAGCGAGGTGCCTCAAAGTGACTTCAAGCATTTGCCTTGACACCGACGTACCATGGTTTTGACATAGACCCTTTACTTTTGAAATAAGGTCAGTTGGGGTAATAATGGGACACCGAAAACTTGGGGGAAAATGGGACACTTTCTAGTCTGGACAAGATTTAGCATTTTGAAACGTCATACCATATCCTAACCGTAACATATTTATGCTCAAAATGTCGGTTGAGGTGTCTAGTATTCCATTTTTCATACGGTGTGACGATCTGCCCAGAGAAATGAGAATTTAGATATCAAGTGGAACATGGCAAATTTGAGTTTTTAAAGGGACAGAAAAATTTGCCGCAGAGGTTCTCTAATAAGAACATTACCAAACCCCCCTTACACAGAATAGTAAAGTTTTAAAGTGACTCTGAAAGCTGAAAGAACGAAGATTTCGGTCCATCAACTCATTTTTATTTCAAAACATTCGTTTGTTTGCAATTGTTAAAGTTTTCTGTGGGGTAAAAATGGGACACCGCTTTGGGGAAGAATGGGACACTCCTGGGGGAAAATCTCACTTCTTATTGGTAAATATTCGCCTTCTAATTGTGAATTTTCAAAATTGTTCAAATTGACGTCTCTAAACGGAAATAGATTCGTCTAGACAAAACAAACATAAAATGTTAACACATGTTATAGGTTTGGATGCATATTAGAAAAGTAATTGGGCTACGAAATCACCAATTAGTCGCAAAGGGTCTTTTTGCACCCGAGCACCTATGATGTGCGAAAACTTTTCATTTTTCGTGCAAACCTGTGTCATGTGTTGACATTATAATGTCTGTCTTTGAGACGAATCGGATTCGGGTAAGTGGTGTCAGGAAACTTTTGAGGCCTGTTGTACCACTGCGAAGCCCTTGTCAATTTTAACCCCAAACTTGCGAGTCCGAATTTCCACAGTTAATTTGATAGAACTGCTAAATAAAATGACTCTTCGATGTTATTTTAACGCCTGATTGTGTGAAACAAGGTATTCAGTCATTTGAATGCACTACACACACGCCAACTCTCTTATGCAGACTTGTGGGGACCTTATTACACATATTGTCTCATTATTACCCCACCTAACTAACCCTACACTATCAGACTGGTACTCAGTTTTCCTTTATTTCGACGTTTGTGCACATAAATGAGCTTATTAACATTTTCATTTGTTTCAGAAACTTTATTATTAATTTCGTCTTAACAAATCTGTTAAGCTTCTTAATTAAATCATATTAATGTGCACAAACAAATGTCAATGAATATGTTGTAATATTTCTGATGAGTCTAAAACTGCGATGATCAAGATGTAAGGAGATGAATTCGGGGACAGCAAAAACACTTGTACACAGGACTAGGTCTGACACGGAAGAGAGTGTTTATTTTCTTTTTCAATATGGCTGGAGCTGGAAGAAAATGCAACGTTGACAAGTGCATGCAATTACATGGAGGGGTGGTATGATAATTAGCACATGAGTCACTATGTACAGTACGAGAAATTTGTTTGGCGGGTGAATACAAATGTACATGCATACAGACAAGCAGAATTCACTGCAAAAAATTCCGTGTTTTGGTACGGAAAATGTACAGAAAATGGGGTACAGAAAAGGTACGGAACCTCTGTACTGGTTCTCTGTGGTCCCCATAAGGATCTCATGTAAACTGCTACAGAAAACATGTACAGAACCTCCGTGGTTGGCAAGGCACGGACGGTCCAGGTAAAAAATTGACCAGACACTTTCCGTGTAATTTCTGTACTTTTTTCTATCAGTGTTGGGGTGTGAGAGGATTAAGTTTACAACAGAATATTAATAAAATGTCCATTGAAGGATGAGCGTATAACGTCTGCAACTAGGAAGGATTTCAATACAAGTGAAGTGGTCTTGAGTGTGAAGTACACCAAATGAAACTTGAAGCTATATAGCTTGTTCTTTTTTATTGTCACCTATACACGTTCCGTTGAACAGTTTGATCAAACTTTGATCGGATATTGCATTTTCGAGCCCGGCCGGGGGATTACGGCGCTGTAATCCATATCCAAGCGGGCCACCCAAGCCACCGGAGGGTTAGGCCCCAGAGCCGCCCGGACTTCACTCTTACCGGACTCGCTATTTGGCCTCAGCTCCTCCCGGGGGAATGGACAGCGAGACTTCTTTGTACACCAAATTGCACAGTGTGTCACCCCTCCACCCCTCCACTGTCGCCTTACCTTGCTCGACGCAATATGGAACTAATCTTGGCCAGAAAAATTTTTCTGGCCAGAAAAAAAAACTTTTTCTGGGGAGTATCTAAAGATGCGTTTTTCGACCCCAGGAACAACATATCGAATTATAGTGGAACATAATAAAAAAAATTTCTGGCCAGAAAAAAAAACTTTTCCTGGGGACTATCTAAAAATGCGTTTTTCGACCCCAGGAACAACATATCGAATTATAGTGGAACATGATTTTCACTAAAATTTCGGATTTTGGACTTAGCCAAAAAACCCTTTTTCAGTGATCATCCCAAAATGCGTTTTTCGACCTTACAAACTGTGCTGGTATAACTTGCACTTTCACTCTTATTCCACAGTAGACCAACCCTACTACCATCCCTGAAATTTTCAGCGGTTATACCAGCACCGTTTTTCAGCAATTGTCGATCAAGAAAGGCGTATCAGAGCGCTTCAGCCACTTTTCAATCCTAGCCAACTTACAAACTGCGCTGGTATAACTCGCCCTTTTACTTTTGTTCGATAGTGGACCAACCCTGCTACCATCCCTGAAATTTTCGGCGGTTATACCAGCACCGTTTTTCAGCAATTGTCGATCAAACACGGCGAATCAGCACGCTACAGCTAGTTTTCAAGCCAAGCTTACTTAGGAACTGTGCTGGTAAAACTCGCCCTTTTACATTTGTTGAATAGTGGACCAACCCTGGTACCATCCCTGAAATTTACAGCGGTTATACCAGCACCTTTCAGCAACTGTCGATCAAACACAGCGAATCAGCACGCTGCAGCCAATTTTCAAGCCAAGCTTACTTAGAAACTACGCTGGTATAACTCGCCCTTTTACTTTTGTTCGATAGTGGACCAACCCTGCTACCATCCCTGAAATTTACAGCGGTTATACCAGCACCGTTTTTCAGCAATTGTCGATCAAGAATGGCGTATCAGAGCGCAGCAGCCACTTTTCAATCCTAGCCAACTTAAAAACTGCGCTGGTATAACTCGCCCTTTTACTTTTTTTCGATAGTGGACCAACCCTGCTACCATCCCTAAAATTTTCAGCGGTTATACTAGCACCGTTATTCAGCAATTGTCGATCCAGAATGGCGTATCAGAGCGCAGCAGCCACTTTTCAATCCTAGCCAACTTAAAAACTGCGCTGGTATAACTCGCCCTTTTACTTTTTTTCGATAGTGGACCAACCCTGCTACCATCCCTGAAATTTTCAGCGGTTATACTAGCACCGTTATTCAGCAATTGTCGATCAAACACGGCGAATCAGCACGCTGCATCCATTTTTTAAGCCAAGCTTACTTTGAAACTGCGCTGGTATAACTCGCCCTTTTACTTTCGTTCGACAGTGGACCAACCCTGCTGCCATCCCTGAAATTTACAGCGGTTATACTAGCACCGTTATTCAGCAATGGTCGATCAAACACGGCGAATCAGCACGCTGCATCCATTTTTTAAGCCAAGCTTACTTAGAAACTGCGCTGGTATGACTCGCCCTTTTACTTTTGTTCGATAGTGGACCAACCCTGCTACTATCCCTGAAGTTTTCAGCGGTTATACCAGCACCGTTTTTAAGCAACTTTCGATTAAGAACAGCTTTTGAGAGCACTGCAGCTACTTCTTAATCCTTGCTAACTTACCAACTGTGCTGGTAACACTCGCCTGTTTACCTTTGTTTAATAGAAGACCAACCCAACCACCATTCTTGAAATTTTCAGTAAATATACCAGCACCGTTTTTCGGCAACTGTTCCTTTTTTTATAAAGTTGCTCTCCCGTTAAAATTAGGTTTTTTCCGTTTGATGTTTTGATTGTTTGGGTTCCCGAGCGGGTACATGTTTCGTTACTGCATTGTTTTATATTCTCCGCGCCCGGTTTCCCATTTTTTTTCCGCAATTTGACGAACTCCGATGGATTCGGTCTGAAGAATGGGTTTGTGCCCCACTTGCTGTCCTCCTGTAGGTGCAAATTATTTCAGAATGTAGTTCCGTTTCCATATTTCTTTTATTTTGTTTTTCCTAGGTGACAGTCTAGGCGATGATGGCAGTGCTAGTTATTGTTTTTGATAAAAAAAAAAAAAACGCTATTTGAGTGTGCAATTAAATTCACAGCATTGCTAAAAAGTTTACATTTGTCTGACTTTCACTCATCAACCCCTTCTCTCGACCCATGGTGATTTGTGGAGTGACCTGCAAAGCATCCAGGACTTCGCGCCTAAGAAGAGCCATTTCTGTTCTGATCGGCATCTTTATGGAGACCCACCACCAAGTGCCTTACAGGGATTAAGGGTGGTAGAAATGTATCATGGCCCAAACTTCGGGGTGCTTCCTTGACCAAATAGGTTAGTCTTCATAGAAAAAAAGTTTGGTCAAGATCGGAGTGTACCACCTAAATATGTTCCCTTGTTAGTATGGCTAGAAGGTGTGACACTGTAAAAAAAAATCTGAAAATTCAGACCACTTTTTTTAGACTTCGTGGTCTGAATCTATTTTTCAGACTTGTTTCAGACTGCTTGTCTGAAAATTCAGTCTTTCGGTATGAAAATTGTGACCTGAGCGTCTTACAACTTGAATTTAGCCCTGTGAAGTGGGAAAATTTAGACGATTAAGTCTAAAAATTCAGACCAACCTAAGATTTTGTTTGTCCGCTAGATGGCGCACATGTTGTGAAACATACCTACTTCTGTTTCAAAGGCCTTTAATGCAAAAATATACTAATTGAAAAGTTCAAAATTGGCAACACTTAATCGGTCATATGAGAACCATGCTCTGTTGCAAGATTTATCTCCGTAATATGAGTGGGAGTTGAACAATTCACATTTTAATTTACCTCTCGCGGGTGGCTCCGCGTCGCCATTTCCTTGGGTACCGCAGGCCGGCTCTTCGTTGGTCAGGGAGAAGTCCCACGGATCTTCTCCCTCAACACAATTTTTACTCGAGGTGTCCTCTCTTGAGGACTACATACACATATGGTTCCAATATTGTATTTTACAAGGCATGGACCTTGGTGTTAGCAATCTTCATACAGGTCTGAATTTTTAGACCACCAGCTCTTAAATGTGAGACTCTCCAGTTCTGAATTTTAAGACCATCTAAGTGGTCTGAATTTTCAGACCTCAAGTCTGTTAATAACTTCTGACTAATTTTGTCTGAATTTTCAGACTTTTTTTTTAACAGTGGACATTGGCAAGACTATTACAACGCTTACTCTTACCACAATGTTTACATGTAACGTGCGGATAGCAACTACAGTACACTAGAGTCCTATAGTGGAGAGACGTCACCGCCAGTGCCTGAGCGCGCTTGGCCAGTTATGCGAGATTTAAAATTACCGTAATTTATTGAATCGTATGGTAATATACATTTTAAACCGTAAAATACGTAATCTATTCCGTAATTTTCGTAATTTTTCCCCCAATGGCCAAAACCCACGAAATTAGCATATTTTGAACTTTCTGGTGCAGAAGCAAATCGCTACTCCGTTCTGCACTATGCTACATTGTCTTAATTAAACTCAACAAAACTACCCCTTACAGCTCTTATGTGGGAATTTTCTCAGAATTCTGATTCCTCCTCTGATTTTTTATTGTCATTCAGAAAATTTCTATAAGACCAGAAAGTTAAGAAAGTTCCTGATAGGTATCTGATCTATAAATGACAATAAAGTTTTGTTAGATTGGTTTTGTACTGTCAGGTAGGAATCAGAAAAAAGCACCAGGACATGCTGCCGGTGGAAAAATGAAGCGTTCATAGCAATTTCAATTTCATGGACATCGGATCATTTAGAAAAGCATTTCCAGGCCTGATCTCGAGCAACCTACAATCGGTCTTCAGATTTGAACCTGAGTAAGTTTAACCCCAACCACCGAGTTATTGCCTGATCTTAAGTGATCCCAACCCTCGCTAGCTCCACCAAGAAGGATTTAAAGACAGAAAAGTGTCTCCAACTATAGCATTCCTTCACATGAATAAATTGACTGTCAACTTAAAAACACGATTTTCAGAAAAAATACGAATTTTAAGGGGGTCGTTTCTTACTTACGAGTTTTACGAAAAATACGTCTGTATTTTACGTGTAAGTACCGGGACTAAAATCACTCTACGCGTGATTTGCCGTACTGCCAGGTTGCCGCAGGACTCCTGCAGGAAGCAGGTGGGTCCGAGGGTTATTTCTTTTATCTCTTTCAAACTGTTCAAGTAAGGTGGGTATAGTGGGAGAGCAGATTGTAGTTTCCAGTTCAGGCTACAATCCGAGGGGGGCACAACCTACCACATTCGTTGTACAAAATTTGAACACATTCCCACATTCTGGAGGCAAAAACGCCTGTAAGTAGGCAACATGTGTGACAAATACAGCAGAAATCTTGCACATTCTAACACATTCACACATTCATTGTACACAAAATCTTACAGTGAGGTACCCCTCGCTACAATCAGCTCGCTCACTAGGCACATCTAACTTTACCGGTTTAGAAGTTTTGCAAGTGTAAGGCCTATTGTAGCAGTAGCTCAGCCGTCCCATGTTGCCACATTACACCGCAGAGGCACGAAACGGGCGGGGTCCAATCCCGAAGCTACACAGACGCTCGGAAGGTAGCCGAAGCTACTTCGGCTCGGCAACGCTGTCAGCCAGCGGGTGCTTCGAACACCCCTCCCTTCTCCAGTCGCCTGCAACGGCCGCCGCTGGCACTACCGGCCAGCCGCTGGCTGTGACTGTGCCTCGACCGGCGAACGCGTCTGTCTGTCCGTCGTTTCACGCATCGGATCGCCGACCCAGTGTCTACCTACCCCACCTCACCCCACTTTTCTAAAAGGATGCGCAGGTCCGCCCGTTTCGTGCCTCTGTTACACCGCACTACGAAAAATTGTGCAACTGGATGTATGGATCGGGGTGTGCTCATTTGCCTCCCGAGTTTTGCCCACAGGACTGCATGGTCAATCCACGACGGTGCCAGCAGGGCCGCCGAGACGCCGACCAGCCGTTTTGGCACACCGGCAGGTCCGCGGCCTCCCCGGCCCCGACGCTGCACCTCGTCGGGCACTCCAGGGAATCGTCACGAGCAGCACTAGTCGCCACTCCGAATGGAGATTGCTTCGAGCTTCAAGAGAGTCGTCGGTTCGCCGCACCGGAACTTCTAACGGTGTGTACTTCGAGACCCCTTCGAGCCGGCGAGAATCTGCGAGCGGCTCACCGAGCTTCTCGGCCAAGGCCACCAGCCCGCCGAGCGCGTGACCGCACCGACTCCTACCCCGAGCGACCTCGCATCGGGACTCCAAGTACACCAGACTCCAGGCCACAAGAACCTCAAGATCTGCGTTGCTAACTTGGTTGTATAATTTTTGTACTAAAATACTTACTAATTTTGTTACGTAATTGTGAGTTAAAGTTATTCTCATATATTTTGGTACTAGAGCACTTACTCTTGTATAATATTTTGTAATTTTTTTTTTCTATCTCTTATTAATTTTTTTTATAATAGTGAAGTATTTACTTTTCTCTCTTGTATAATTTTTATCAAGTTCATTAATCATTTTCCCCTTCATTTTGTGTGTAATTACCTTGTCGTGTAAAGTTTGTAATCTTCAATTTTGTCGTGCTGTGCTAAGGCACTTGATTTTGTCTTGTTATGTAATTATTGTAATTTTACTTTGCGGTGCTAAGGCACTTATTATACCTTGTAATGTAAATCTTGTTATTTCCAGTTTTATTTGGCTGTGCTAAGGCACCCCTTTCTTTATTGTTGCATAAAATCTCAGTTTGATGCATTGGTCAGTGTAACCTCTTATCTTTTGTTTTATTTTTGCTTTGATAGCCTTTGAGCTACTTTCCTTTTATTGTTTTGGGTAAATTTTATTTCCATTTTTGCTTCTGTCAACTATTATGTCAGTATTACTGTATATTACTTTGACGCAGTTGCTAGATTATTTTGCTTTGTGTAAATTCATTTGTTCGTATTTTACTAAGCTCGTACTGATTAGTACTTGAATTTCTTACTTTATTGAGCTCATTTTATCGAATCTGTTAACTGTATTCCCCCTGCACAATGAATTTTGAATTATATTTAACACAAACCACTGACACGAGGGAGGCGCTCGAGGGGTGAGAAGGTCTATACGAAGTAAATTTTATCATTTCATTCTAAAATTTTTTAGGAGGGGGCGGCATGTCACAGACGCAGTGCCCGGGTCACGCCGGCCAATGCCTCTGTGACGCGCGCGCACCTCCGCCGTACTCGACGGCGTGCTATCTGGCGCGCGTGCCTATGCAGCAAACATAGGCCGCGTCGCCTCGCGCTGAACGCCAGCCATCTAACGTGACTGACGGATGGGATGCCTATCTACTAGGCGATCGGCACTAATCTGACTGATCATCGGCCGCTGGCTGAAAGCGTTCACCTCCGGTGAACCTACTTATATAGAGATTAGGCACGAGCCCCTTGGATGAGCCCCGGCTCAGGGGAAGCTCAAGTTAGTATTCTACCACCACCGAACCGAGACAGACCTCCCTCCTCGAGTGCTTCCGCCGTGTTAGTGTTGCGTGCGCTAAGACTCTTATCGACTCGTTGCGTCGTTATTCATTCCTTGACGAACCCGTAAAACACGCTGAGAGTTTGACGGTACGAGAAGTGACCAGTGCAGTGAAACGGAGTGCTAGCGGACCAAATCCGTTAACCCCTCGACCGAGTGAAACGGCAAAATACACCAGCGCAGTTTGTAAGTTGGCTAGGATTGAAAAGAGGCTACAGCGCTCCGATACGCCTTCCTTGATCGACAATTGCTAAATAACGGTGCTGGTATATTCGCTAAAAATTTCAGGGATCGCAGCAGGGTTGGTCCACTACTGAACAAAAGTAAAAGGGCGAGTTATACAAGCGTAGTTTCGAAGTAAGCTTGGCTTAAAAATTAGCTGCAGCGTGCTGATTCGCCGTGTTTGATCGACAATTGCTGAAAAACGGTGCTGGTATATTCGCTGTAAATTTTAGGGATGGTAGCAGGGTTGGTCTACTATTGAACAAAAGTATAAGGGCGAGTTATACCAGCGCAGTTTGTAAGTTGGATAGGATTGAAAAGTGGCTGAAGCGCTCTGATACGCCTTTCTTGATCGACAGTTGCTAAATAACGGTGCTGGTATATTCGCTGAAAATTTCAGGGATGGCAGCAGGGTTGGTTCACTACTGAACAAAAGTAAAAGAGGGAGTTATACCAGCGCAGTTTCTTGGTAAGCTTGGCTTGAAAATTGGCTGCAGCGTGCTGATTCGCCGTGTTTGATCGACAGTTGCTGAAAAACGGTGCTGGTATAACTGCCGAAAATTTCAGGGATGGTAGCAGGGTTGGTCCACTGTCGAACAAAAGTAAAAGGGCGAGTTATACCAGCGCAGTTTGTAAGTTGGATAGGATTGAAAAGTGGCTGCAGCGCTCTGATACGCCTTTCTTGATCGACAGTTGCTAAATAACGGTGCTGGTATATTCGCTGAAAATTTCAAGGATGGCAGCAGGGTTGGTCCACTACTGAACAAAAGAAAAAGGGCGAGTTATACCAGCGCAGTTTCTAAGTAAGCTTGGCTTGAAAAATGGCTGCAGCGTGCTGATTCGCCGTGTTTGATCGACAGTTGCTGAATAACGGTGCTGGTATAACCGCCGAAAATTTCAGCGATGGTAGCAGGGTTGGTTCTCTATTGAACAAAAGTAAAAGGGCGAGTTATACTAGCGCAGTTTGTAAGTTGGCTAGGATTGAAAAGTGGCTGCAGCGCTCTGATACGCCTTTCTTGATCGACAATTGCTGAATAACGGTGCTGGTATAACCGCTGTAAATTTCAGATATGGTAGCAGAGTTGGTCCACTATCGGACAAAAGTAAAAGGGCAAGTTATACCAGCGCAGTTTGTAAGTTGGCTAGGATTGAAAAGTGGCTGCAGCGCTCTGATACGCCTTTCTTGATCGACAATTGCTGAATAACGGTGCTGGTATAACCGCCGAAAATTTCAGAGATGGTAGCAGGGTTGGTTCGCTATTGAACAAAAGTAAAAAGGCGAGTTATACCAGCGCAGTTTGTAAGTTGGCTAGGATTGAAAAGTAGCTGCAGCGCTCTGATACGTCTTTCTTGATCGACAATTGCTGAAAAATGGTGCTGATATAACCGTTGAAAATTTCAAGGATGGAAGCAGGGTTGGTGTACTATTGAACAAAAGTAAAAGGGCGAGTTATACCAGCGCAGCTAGTAAGTTGGCTAGGGTTGAAAAGTGGCTGCAGCGCTCTGATACGCTTTTCTTGTTTGACAGTTTCTGAATAACGGTGCTGGTATAACTGCTGTAAATTTCAGGGATGGTAGCAGGGTTGGTCCACTATCAAACAAAAGTAAAAGGGCGAGTTGTACCAGCGCAGTTTCTAAGTAATCTTGGCTTGAAAATGGCTGCAGCTTGCTGATTCGCCGTGTATGATCGACAATTGCTGAAAAACAGTGCTGGTATAACTGCTGAAAATTTCAGGGATGGTAGCGGGGTCGTGTCCACTATTGAACAAAAGTAAAAGGGCGAGTTATACCAGCGCAGTTTCTTAGTAATCTTGGCTTGAAAAATGGCTTCAGCGTGCTGATTCGCCATGTCTGATCGACAGTTGCTGAAAAACGGTGCTTGTATAACCGCTGTAAATTTCAGGGATGGTAGCAGGGTTGGTCCACTATCGAACAAAAGTAAAAGGGCGAGTTATACTAGCGTAGTTTCTAAGTAAGCTTGGCTTAAAAATTGGCTGCAGCGTGCTGTTTTGCTGTGTTTGATCGACAGTTGCTGAAAAACGGTGCTGGTATAACCGCTGTAAATTTTAGGGATGGTAGCAGGGTTGGTCCACTATTCAACAAATGTTAGAGGGCGAGTTTTACCAGCACAGTTCCTAAGTAAGCTTGGCTTAAAAATTAGCTGCAGCGTGCTGATTCGCCGTGTTTGATCGACAATTGCTGAATAACGGTGCTGGTATAACCGCTGTAAATTTCAGGGATGGTAGCAGGGTTGGTCCACTATCGGACAAAAGTAAAAGGGCAAGTTATACCAGCGCAGTTTGTAAGTTGGCTAGGATTGAAAAGTGGCTGCAGCGCTCTGATACGCCTTTCTTGATCGACAATTGCTGAATAATGGTGCTGGTATAACCGCCGAAAATTTCAGAGATGGTAGCAGGGTTGGTTCGCTATTGAACAAAAGTAAAAAGGCGAGTTATACTAGCGCAGTTTGTAAGTTGGCTAGGATTGAAAAGTGGCTGCAGCGCTCTGATACGCCTTTCTTGATCGACAATTGCTGAAAAACGGTGCTGGTATAACCGCCGAAAATTTCAGAGATGGTAGCAGGGTTGGTTCTCTATTGAACAAAAGTAAAAGGGCGAGTTATACCAGCGCAGTTTGTAAGTTGGCTAGGATTGAAAAGTGGCTGCAGCGCTCTGATACGCCTTTCTTGATCGACAATTGCTGAAAAACGGTGCTGGTGTAACCGCTGAAAATTTCAGGGATGGTAGTAGGGTTGGTCTACTGTGGAATAAGAGTGAAAGGGCAAGTTATACCAGCACAGTTTGTAAGTTCGAAAAACGCATTTTGGGATGGTCACTGTAAAAGGGTTTTTTGGCTAAGTCCAAAATCCGAAATTTTAGTGAAAATCATGTTCCACTATAATTCGATATGTTGTTCCTGGGGTCGAAAAACGCATTTTTAGATAGTCCCCAGGAAAAGTTTTTTTTTCTGGCCAGAAATTTTTTTTATTATGTTCCACTATAATTCGATATGTTGTTCCTGGGGTCGAAAAACGCATTTTTAGATAGTCCCCAGAAAAAGTTTTTTTTTCTGGCCAGAAAAATTTTTCTGGCCAAGATTAGTTCCATGACGCAATCAACTTACACATTTCATATTGCGTGCGCGGCCACGCCCACCCCGACCTGTGCCTGTAAGTGGGTGTTGCCCGACATTTCCTACTGATTGCTGCGAAGACGCCCGCCCAAGAGTCCACATGAATGGACGCCGCAGGACGAGACTTATCGGCGCCGCTCGCGTGCGGTGCATGTCACGTGCTCGGTCACGTGTCAATTTGGTGGGCAGTCAAGTGAGTGCCGAGGGCCTGGCGCGATGTGGATTGGCACCGTCTACCGCCGAAGTAGCGTCAAGTCTTGAAATATTCAGTTGGCCGTGGCGCTGGCCGTGTCGCAGTGGTCAACGGCCAACCGCCCCGTCCACATGGAGCCCGCCACGGACCCGCTTGCTGAACGAGTAACTCCGAACATAGAGAATATATACAGTGAATTTTGGCGTCCAAATGAAATGAATTTCAGTTGAATTTCAGGCAACAACTTCTGAATTTTAATAAGCATTTCGATAAATTTTAATAAATTTTAGTAAATTTCAATTATTTTTTTTTGCAAATTTTGGTGAACAAACTTGGTTAGAGGTATTTCCACTTGACGCCGAATGGAGGAACGATCTTTAAACTAGAGGGGGTGCATCATAGGATGCGCGTTGACTTTGCAAGGACCCCACCACATTACTGTGTTGACTTTGTAGGAAGAGAGCATATACGTGTTGAAATGCATGAATTCGTGCTAACAATGGGCATTGTTATGCCGCACCAAGGGCTGTGTTGCCCACATGTTTTTGCATGCCACGCTTATGCTCCATTTTGTGCAAAGCTACACTACAAGATCAAATGTGTGCTTAGTACACAGCTGTGGGAGCGTACTTACAAGCACATATCTATAGATGTATGCTTGGCAAGCACACAGCTATAGATGTAGGCTTGGCAAGTACACAGCTATAGGTGTATGCTTGGCCAAGTACACAGCTGTAGGAGCCTGCCTTTTAATGGGTGGGATAAAAGTGTGCTTGTCCAAGCATACATCTATAGATGTGTGCTTGCCAAGCATACATCTATAGATGTGTGCCTGTAAGTACGCTCCCACAGCTGTGTACTAAGCACACATTTGATCTTGTAGTGTATGTCCGAAAAACTACGAGGTAAATGCGGTTACAGCCCATGCTACGCACATTGCGCTTCGCAGTGTGCCTACAAGGGAACATGTTTAAGTCACTGTCAAACCTAGTGTGGACAACTCCACACTTCCTGGTGTAGTGTGAGTCTCCACACTTGCAGAGGCAGAGTTTGCCACACTTTCGTCCCTCCATGGACATTTTATTAATATTCATTAACGTTTGTGCACATAAATAAAAATTCTTTAAGAGGCATTTTTCATGACGAAATTGATAATATAGTTTATAAAACAAATAAAAATGTTGATATGGTCATTTGTGCACAAACGGCAGTTCGTCATCAAAGGAAAACTCAGTCTCAAGTGTTGAGACTGCAAACTCTGCTCCTCCAAATGAGGAGACTGGCGATTCCACACCTCCACGTTTAAGTATCTACTTACCCACACTTGGTTTCTCAGTTTTTGTCATGCTTCACTGCGCGCTTGCACCACAGGTGCTGGAGACGCCCGTGCGTCTCATGCGCGTAGTGTGGGCGTGGCCAGACCTAGCCCGCAGCGCCCTCAAAGCAAAAGCGTCCTACTTCATCCTCTTTACGACCATATTCGTGCTCACCATTGCGTCCGTGGTGTACGTTGCATGGGGCCAGTATGAAAACATGGTGACTGTCCTCAGCAGCATCAGTGACATCGTAGCCGGGTTTGTGGTGATGTTTAAGATCCACTACATCTTTCAGAACGGCGATCAGGTCAGTACTTAAGGTGCCTGCCGTTTAATCCGCAGAAATTCTTTTTAGAGTGGTTACCACTCCAATATTTTATCATCCCATTGCAGTTTGAAAGTAGTCAATTAAAATTTTAATTAATTTTATTAATTCAATTAATTTTAATTAAAAACTTTTTGGCAGGCCGTTTTGAACGCCAAAGATTTGCAAGCGTGGCGCCCTGAAATTTTCCCCAGCTTGCCAAAATTTTGTATTGCAAGCTGAAGCTCTAAACATTAGCATGCTGAAGAAGACTTCAGGGCCAACCTTGCCATTTTTTGGCATACAAAACGGCTTGCCGATATTGTGGCAAGCTAACTTGCCACTGGATTTGCTATGAGAGTCCAACAGGTTATTGCACTCCAGGCATCGGACATCCCGAGGCATTCTGCTGCTCCAGATCTTTCATACCTTTCCTGTGTTCAAAGTTACGGGAGGTGCGTTCTGCCCTGCAATACTCGTTCAAAGGGGTGGAGGACATGCTTGCTCCTGAGGAAGCCCAAGAAGCAAACCGCCGCTGCCTGGACAAAGCGAGAAAGTTCTGCCGGTAATTTTTCAGTGAGGTCACCTCGTTGTCGTAAAGAAACAGCGCAGCGTAGCGGTACAAACATACATTTCCGTGACAAATCGCAACATTCTCAGACTAGTGCTGAGTTTTTTTTTTTTCATAACGTATTGACGTTTGTGCACATTAACACTGAACAGGAAGTTTATATCCGCCAGAATTGCTGTTTGCTGTTTTAAAAGCATTGCCCCCCTCCCCTCCCTCCCTCTCTTCGAATCGGGGGAAGGGGAGTCTATTTGAAGTTGCGTAACTACAACGCGTTATTTTGAAGGAATCAGTGCCCGCACGGGCATTCCGCATTCACCTGTGATAAGAGAACGCGTTTGGTCATAAACCTGCGTGCCCGTTTGTCATACAACCACTGATGGTGATGGTTTGGGGGTGGTATCGTTCCGAAAAACCGAAGACAGGGTTTCGGGCGTTTCCCGTTTCTACTCCAGCACACTGCAAACCACGCTCTTACAAATGCATCCTTGCAAGCACACAATCACAAACGCATACTTGGCGCCGTATTACGCCATGCTACGCGTATGCACATGTAAGTGTGTACTTGCCAATTGCCAAGCTTGCATTAGTAAGTGCGTGCTAAGTAGACAATTAGGTTAGCAGTGTAGTGAGACTCTAATCGCTCGCTCGACGGGTAAAAATGAGGTCTGAGCGGGGAGGCTCCTTTGCCGCTCGGCCGCTAGATGGCACCAGCGGGCGAGGTCGCCATGAAAAATCCAACGTAACGTTTGTGGTAGGGAAGCCGTTACGGACACGACGCACCCGTTGCCAAACGTTACGTTGGATTTTTCATAGCGACCTCGCCCGCTGGCGCCATCTAGCGGCCGAGCGGCGAAAAAGCCTCCCCGCTCAGACCTCATTGGCATATATATATATATATATATATATATATATATATATACATATATTTTATTTTCCGACAGATACATGATGCTCCTCTACGCCCCGCTCGCTGCGAGTGGCGTGGGCATCAACTTGGTCAACACGTTCATGAGCCGCGAGACGCGCCAGTTGAACATCAAGGTGCCCGCCTTCGTGACGCAGACTGACTGGATCTACTGGCCACTCTACGTTTGCTCCATGATACTGTTTACGTCCTTTATGTTCATGAGTGGTAATGCAAGAGGAATTTTCAGTACATGGTAAACTTGATTGGAACAGGTTTTTTCCACCTACATAATTGACTAGGAGTGGGTGAATTTACTTGAAAGAAACACGTAGAGTCCATCGTCCGAAGTATACTACCTTGGTTCAAGAAAGCACTTTATGCATGCGGTTCTCCTTGCGGAACAAAGTTCCCATCTAGCTAGGAGTAATTTTGGGAAGATTAAATCAGGGTAAGAAAAGAACACCCTCAGTGGAATTGATATCTTGACTTCGGGCCTTCCCTCGATTAGTTACTTCGAGTAAATATAGTAATCTGATAGTAAAATCACTTTCAAATGTACATCGAGATGCCTGCTGTTATGGGCACTAGGAGGCGTACTTTTCGTACCATGTTCTTTCCTTCCTCAACTTACCCCCCGGTGTGTTCTGGTCTGTTAACTGCAACTTCTCTGCGAACATTTACCATCTCTGCGAACAATCACATTTAAACTGCCGCAATGTGATTTAGGAACACTCGAGTGGAAGCGCCGCTCTGTTTCAGGTGGCTTTGACACGCTCTTCCTGTCGCTGTGCATGCACATGCGTTGCAAATGCGAGATTTTGAGGAAACTTTTTCGACACGCCATCAAGGTGAGCCGCAAGTGCGTGCGCAAGCGCTGTTCCACATGAGTGCGCAAGACCCCGATGACAAGCAACACATTTTAGGCCGACAATATTTTCTGTTTTGAGTCATGCAAAGCGTGTGCATTGTCCTGCACAGAGAAACGCCGGTCCTGGTGAGGGCAGTGAGTACGAGTATTGGAACCACGACGGATCGGACTACGGCAACGCTCCGACGGTTTTCTCCACTCGCTCCAACCAAGAGGTAGAGGAAGCGCTGCGAGCGTGCGCCTATTACCACCAACAGCTCATCAAGTAAGCTCACGGTTCGGTGGAGGTGACGGTGACATCTTTTCGATTAAACTTCCCCCCAGTTTCGCCAAGCGAAACTTTCGCTTGGAACGTGACTCTTTTCGACTAAGTATCGAACAGGTCCACAGCAGAGAGATGTGTTTCAAATGTGGCAAAACTAAACGACATAATTGTTCCCCAGAAGACAGATGCCATTTTGGCACTCTTCCGCAAGAACAATTGTATTTAAAGTTTATTGTCAAGCAGCTGTCTGAATACATGAGTTATGAGGATTAAATTGTCTGCGATCATCACACTAAATGTTTATGTAGAGTTTTCAACGAGGTGATGCAAGATATTAAACCTCCTAAACGCTCTGCAAACTCAACAGTGTACTCAGTACACTCTGTTCAGCGTGTACTCACAAGCACACTCTTATCACAGTGTACTCATCTGAGCACACTCTCATCACAGTGTACTCAGATGAGCACACTCCAAAAAGAGTGTACTTAGATGAGTACACTCTCAGGAGAGTGTACTCAGATGAGTACACACCTACAGCTGCATATAATGCCAGGCGTGCTAAGGTGTGTACTCATCTGAGCACACTCTCATCAGAGTGTACTCATCTGAGTACACTCTCGTTGGAGTGTGCTCATCTGAGTACACTGTGATGAGTGTGTGCTCAGATGAGTACACTCTGATACGAGTGTGCTTGTGAGTACACGCTGAACAGAGTGTACTGAGTACACTGTTGAGTTTGCAGAGTAGTTTTTGTAGCGCCTTTGGGCGCCTCTCCAGGAGGCGCCTTAGTCGCTACGTTTCGAGACACCTTTGGTCCAGCCCACTGGAACGACCCCACTTGTTCCCTATGGATGCAGTACAAGGTGTTTGCTGTCCATACACCTTGTGGTTGCATTGCATGGGAAATGCATGGCAGCATAGGCCCCAATGCATTCGCAAAGGTGCTTGGTCCCCAAACACCTTTGGCCTGGGCAACAGCTCGAGCCTTATTGAATCCAGTGGACTAGACCAAAGGTGTCTCGAAACTTAGCGCCTTAGGGCGCCTCAGAATTAGGCACCTTTAGGCGCCTCAGAATAAGGCACCTTTAGGCGGCTCCAGGCGAGGCGCCTAAAGGCGCTATAAAAACTAGGGCAAGCGTCAAAAGGCGCTACCTTACAGAGCACCCCTGAATAACAGTGTACACTCGCGGACTCGTATTGACTTTTTGATTTCTACATGATCTTTTGACAATTTCTTCTTTAAAACGATCAAAATTGTGCATAGAGCTAAAGAGAAAATAGAACAATTTACGTTTGCCCAAAACGCTCTATAAGCAAGAGACATAAAAGTCCATATGAGACAGAGTGTACAGACGTGCCCTCATATTGCCCTCAGAATTCGAGACACGACGGAGCTTGTCTTCAACAACGTCACCTTCATACTGATGGCATATCTTTTGCTGGGACTTGGCATTCCCGCTCTGCGCATGATGTATGACGTGAGTAGAAATAGCCTCCGCCCACAATGACTTTGAATTAACAAGCTTCCGCGGACTGCGCGGCGCTCCAGCGAGAGGTCGTTCAACACGAAGGTTGTGTTTAAAATACACTGTAGGCCAGAAGACCGGCGCAGGCGGCTAAAACCCTTCGTTTTGAGCTCGAGAGTCGCTACCCATGACTTGAACCGGTCATGTGACCCACTAATGGACTGATCCTCGGACCAGCGACTCTGGAGCTCAAAAGGCGGCAAGAGTTTTGGCCGTCTGCGCGGGTGTATTTTTTTTGCGCCGCGTCTACCTGGCCTAATCCGAAAAGGGGGCGTCCACAAATTGCGTGAGGCGTTTTGGGGGGGGAGGGGGTCAAACCTGATCTCACCAAATCTCACATTGGGGGGCGGGGGGGTTTTGGCGAATCTCACGTCATTTTGTTTGCCTGAATAAAACGCGGTTTATTTACGCAAAAATGAAGTTCTGTGGCTATATTTTCAGCCGTTCTCTTAGAATTTATTCAACTCGCGGATTTAAAGTTGTTAATTTTGATCTCAAACCGATTACTTACTTTTTTCGCAAAAACTAGCGTTTTATCAAAATCTCACGTGAGATTTGAGGGGGGCCCGGGGGGGTCAAGTCAGATCTCACTAAATCTCACCGAGGGGGGCGAGGGGGTCTAAAAATCGCCAAAAACGCCTCACGCAATTTGTGGACGCCCCCAAACGGACCGTTTGCGCCAGAGTGCTTCGGGGGCCGACATGAAGCCACGCTATCCAGCGCAAATTGTCGTTCCCACCATAGGCAGTGTTTGTTGTTTTGCGCCGTGCTTAGCGTATGGTGGGCTGCCTACCAATTGGGGGCTCAGCGGGTATGCATTCAAATGTATATTTTTTTCATTCACGCACAAGTACAAATACATCACAGTCACAGTCCAGTATCACATTTAGCACAGTCACAAAGTCTAAAATTCATTCCTCTTCCTCGGTTCCTTTCTTCTTCCTCACATTCCTGTTCAAGTCACCAACGTAGGGTAGGTAGTCAAGTAAGGTCATTTTGCGGCATTGCAAGTTATTGTAAGCTGCTCCTGTCAATACTGGCGAGCAAGGTGGAACTAAACCGAGCGGGGCTGACTGCGCCGGAGAGAGGCGGGAAGACGGTGCCGGTCAGGCGTTCGTCCGTCTGCCCGGCTTGCAGGCGGCGGGACCGGGACGCGGCGCAAAACGACCAAACTTAAGTCACCGTTTAGGGATCGGCCCCCGGCTCAAATGGTCATTTTCTGGCCGGTCTTGTGGCCCGCTGTGCGGGCGGGACCCAGGTGGGCCGTGCGGCTAAGTGCGACTAAGTTATTATGCTTACACTGTTGAAAGTCTACGAAGCATCGCTTCGTAATACAAATAAAACTAGGGCATTGTAAAATCTACAAAGAAATGCTTCGTATTTGGAGCAAAATCCTTTGCAATACTAAGCATTTCTTCATAATACGAAGCAATTCTATAATGCCTTCCGTTTCGTCAATTACAAAGGAGATTCTTCGTAGCCTTTTTAGAGTGCGGCCATCCGTGCGCATTAAACTGTGAATCCAGAGTGCGAACGACAAATCCACTCGCGCGTCTCTTGCTCGTGTGGACTTTAATGAGAATCCAATAGGGATTTAAAATTACCGGTAATTTTCAATCTGGACGGTAAATTACGGTAACATTGGTTATTTACCGTCATTTACGGTAAATAACGGTAAAATTCGATCTAATGTTTATGTGCACTTTTGCATGTGAACTGTTCATAATTTGTTTTCAAAGGGAATTTAAGACTAGCGGAGTGTTTTAAAAGGCATATGAAAGTGGTTGAGACACTTTTATTGTCAAATATTCATGCCTCTGAGCAGTTTGAGTAAATTTCTGCTGTAAAAACATCAGGAAGGTTAGGTTAAGTCGAAAATTACCGTAATTTACCGATTTTCGCAGGGTAACTTACCATAATTACCGGTATTTTACCCATTCTTACCGGTAAGTTTACCAGGCTTTAAATCCCTAGAATCCAAAGACTATGAGTATTGCGTCAATTAGTGCCATGCATTGCATTTTTATATCGCGCCAATTGGTGCAATGCCGTCCCATGCATTAGCATAGGGCATTTCCGGGACGCATCACGTGCGATGTGGCAGTGGCATTGCACGTGTGGTACGAAGAACCAGGCTATGTTCATAGCCTTTGGAATCACAGTGTACCTCTGCACTCGATTTATACGTGTCCAGCGGCACCGTTGGCTCCTTCCTCTTCCTCAGGCACACCGCAACTGAAGTCGTGTTGCCACGTTGGACCCAGCAGAAGGGCACGAACAGGACGGTCCGCGAGGCTGTCAGGCCACAGGCGCACGCGTTAGCACATTCCGCACCACGCTCAGCACATCTGTCTCCATCCATCCCAGCGCACAGTGGGCCAGAAGATCAGCGCAGGCGGCCAAAACTTAGACGCGTTTTGAGCTCCAGAGTCCAGAGCCGCAAAAAGGACTCGAACAGAACGTGTGAACCCACCAATGGGGTCCTCGTTCGGGGAGCAATCCATGGGGTCACACGCTCAGTACGAGTCCCATTTAGCGACTCTGCAGCTGTAAACCCGTCCGGGATTTTGACCGCCTCCACCAGCAGACTGGAGGCTGCCTGCATTTGAGGTTTGCAGTCTGCGTCCCGAGTCTGTTGTAGTCGCTTTAATACTCGAACGCTAAGGGCTTGTTGAGACCTAACAGCACTGATGATGATGATGTTGATGATGACCGGTCTTCTGCCCCACTTACTGGGTGTGCGTTGATAGCCACAGCCAAAAAATTGCCTTACGATATGACGCGGGGATCACGTAGATTACGTGCGGATCACGTAGATTACGTGCGGATCATGTTCAGTGCGTGCATATACGTGCATATATTACGTACAATGAATTTTCGTTCGGTTTTGGCAAATTTTAATCCACGACTCCTCCTTTCGCAGACCTTGGACGCCTCAGCAGCCGTTTACCTGATGCTCTACACCACCTGGAATTTCGCGCAACTCCTTTTCTATTGCTGGTTCGCAGACGTTGTGGCCTACTCCGTAAGCACTTTCACTGGTGGACAGATAGTTTTTGTCGTCACTGACGTGTGCACACAACTGGTTCCATCCAGATGTAAACAACTGCAGTTGTTCACATCTGATGATCCAGCACAAGGCTCTCCCTCAGCCCACACTCTCATACTCGTATTGACTTTTTATCTCTTGCCAAAAAGTTTTTTGTGCAAACGTAATATGTACTATTTTCTCTTTAGCTTTGCATGTTTTTGTCCATTATATAGAGTATTTAGTCCATTAAACCTTACTTTTTGTCAATTGCAATGTACTTTCAGATTTCTACATGAACTATTGACAAATTCATCTTAAAAACGATCAAAATTGTGCATAGCTAAAGAGAAAATAGTACAATTTACGTTTGCTCAAAAAGCTCTATAAGCCAGAGACATAAAAGTCCAAATGAGACTGAGAGTGCGGGGAATACTGCGCAAAGCTCAACCCAGAGGCACTTAGTTGCCATTTACAGTCGAAAGCGGACCAATTTCCGTCGCTCGTGTGTTAAGTTATGACCCTCCCTTATGAAACGCGTAACAAATGCTCTGACCCCCCCCCCCCCAGTGTGTTACGTAATTTATGCACGACCCCGCTGGCGCGCTGAGAAAACCTTACAAACTATTTCAGTCCTTACAAATAAACGTAGCTGGTTATAACGAACTACTTTGAAGCATTCATATAACCTTACAACGGAAATTCTTCATAATTTACAAACTATTTCTTCGTATGACATACTAAACAGTTGGTACCTTAAATATGCTCAAAATACTTCGTAAGGTTTCCAGCGTGCACGTTTCAAGACATTAAAAGCACAATTTATTGCTGCCGGTCTGCAAAATAATTTGCGCAAGAGGAGATCGCTACCGACTGCACTCGAAGCGCCTGATAGGTAGGCCACCCCTTCAATAGAGTGGTAAGCGGGTTTGTTTACCGGATGCTTGCAAGCGTCATGGTTCCGTCCGTCAGCACAGCGGTGATAAATTATTGCTGCTGAATTACAACGCTATTGATCGTTGGTGGTTTACCTTAGTTAAAGGTTGTCTAGGCAATAGTTTTTAGGTTAGAAAGGCATTTGAGATGAGATACACTGGTAAAACTGAGGCGTATCATTCAGCTTAAAGGGGTGCACTGGTCCCGCGGTCTTCTTGAAGCGCACTTGTGAAACTTGTGCATTTAGTTAAGGGTGGTTTGACGAAAAACATACATATATTCACTGTAATTCAACGTATGTGACGTGATATTTGTTAGGTTGTGAGTTTTGTACCGTTCGTTAGAATGTGATGTCAATTCGTTTGAATGTTGATCCCCGTTCAAACGAGGTGACACGGGCACGATCAATACTCTCAGACTCATATTGACTTTTGTCTTCCAATTATTGACTTTTCTCCTTTGCTTACTTAGTTTTTTAAGCAGCAATAATTAGTAGTATTTCCTTTGTAACCGTGTATTGTTCACTACAAAAACCAAATTGTTATGAATTATTGACCTTTTTTGAAGTCAAATGCGTACAGAGTCTTTTTTCAATAGCCAACTGACTTTGAGTCAATATAACGAACAAAATCTGACATATATATAAAGAAATTGTACTTTCAATTGCTGCGTAAAAATTTCTTTACCAAAAGACAAAAAGTCATTAACAGTCTGAGAGTGAAGCGAATGTGACACCACATTCAAACGAACGTGACAAAATTCAAATGCTTACACTCTCAGTCTCATATGGACTTTTATGTCTCTTGCTTATGGAGCTTTTTGAGCAAACGTAAATTGTACTATTTTATCTTTTGTTATGCACAATTTTGATCATTTTTAAGACAAAATTGTCAATAGATCATGTTGAATTAAAAAAGTACATTGCAATTGACAAAAAGTGATGTTTAATGGACTAAATACCCTTTATAACAAACAAAAACGTGCAAAGCTAAAGAGTAAATAGTACATTTTACGTTTGCACAAAAAACGTTTTCCCAAGATATAAAAAGTCAATACGAGTCTGAGAGTGTACGAATATAACATCACACTCGTCACACTCTCAGACTCGTATTGACTTTTTATCTCTTACCAAAAAGTTTTTAGTGCAAACGTAATATGTACTATTTTCTCTTTGGCTTTGCATGTTTTAGTCCATTATACAGAGTATTTAGTCCATTAAACCTTACTTTTTGTCAATTGCAATGTACTTTTTGATTTCTACATGATCTATGTACAATTTTATCTTAAAAACGATCAAAATTGTGCATAGCTAAAGAGAAAATAGTACAATTTACGTTTGCTCAAAAAGCTCTATAAGCCAGAGACATAAAAGTCCATATGAGACTGAGAGTGCAAATAACAGTGAAGAATTTTTGTCACCGTTTACCTTAAACCTGTGCCTGCAGTCCCAGGAAGTGTCCGTCGCAGCGTACTCAGTTGTGCGACCCGACGTCACGAGCGGCCCTCTGAGTGGCCTCACTGCTCGCGGGGCCGCGACCATCAACCTGCTCACCTTGCGCGCGCAGAGGCCGCTTCACCTCACGGCCGGCCATTTCGTTAAGCTGACCCTGCAACTGTATCTCGACGTAAGGGCCCGACTCAGTTGCCTCTCCAGTCCTAAAATCTTACCCGGGGGGGGGGGGAGGGCAACCTTTCGCGAAATCCGCCTAACGCCTGAACGCCTCTGGGGCACACTAAACTTTCATGTAGAATTTTGTCCGTGTCACTTCCACGATTATGTGCATGTGGGAAATTTGAATAATTCTATGAGTGAAAAGGCATAAATTTATGCAAATTTGTGCACAATTTCATGCACAACGTTACACAGGTTTAAAATCAGGCATCACAACATACAAAATTGTACATTAACATTAAGCTTGGGCCCGTCCCTCGGCGCAGTGGGCCAGACGGCCGACGCAGGCTACCAAAACTCTAGCTGAGTCGCTAAATGGGACTGGAACCAGTTGTGTGACTCCACCAATGGATTCCTCGTTTGGAGAGCAAGCCATTGGTGGGGTCACACGTTCGGTTCGAGTCCCATTTGTAATGACTTTGGAGCTCAAAACGCGTCTGGCTCATTGTGCTCGGCTCAGAGTCTAATGTATGAGGTTTTGGCAACCCCATCGACCACTTTAAGTTTTCTTGCTCTGTGTTTTACAGATTATCTCCAGAACCCGATCCTTCTACTCCTATCTTCTGAAGCTTGGCTAATGCAAGGTTTCTCCTACGGGACTGGCAGACTTCGATTGCTGTCCCAAGTGGGTCGAACTGCGTCTAGAAGAAGCCTAATGCGGGCCTAATGCCGATACTTCACCGACAGAAAAAAGGGAATTTACTCTTGGTTCCGAAGCCTAAAGTCTGTAACATGACAAAGGCGACAAATACAGCGGGAAAATTTAACTTGTGATCATTTATTGCTTGGCCTTCTTCAGAGAAGTAAACCTGAAGCAAGGACGAAATTATATCCTCGGGAAATATTGAGGGGGGAACAGCGTTTTGTTTATTGTTCTAAGCGTTTCCGGAGCAGTACAACGGTTTGGTGAAAAAAAAAAAAAAAAAAAAACCGTTCTATTTTCACCAAACCAGTTTCATTTTTAGGCACGAAGTAGCCTTATAGCCTCACCGGGGTTGGGTTTTTTATTTTTAGGCACGAAGTAGCCTTATAGCCTCACCGGGGTTGGTTTTTTAGGCACGAAGTAGCCTTATAGCCTCACCGGGGTTGGTTTTTTTTTTTAATTTTTATTTCCAGTCTGGCCCCTTATGCAGTTGCGAAATTCTCTATACGATTCTGATGAGACTTGGCAGAGTGGTAGAACTTTGTACCCTGATTTCAGTGGTGAAATCTGGTTGAAAAGTGCAGGGCCAATTTTGAGAAATTTTGAGTTGAAATCGCCGTTTCCATGGCAAAACTCGACTCGTCAGCGAAAAACAGAGGGAGAGGGGGGGAGCCGAGCCACCGGAAATGGAATCCGACCAATAGCAGCGCTCCTTTTCGCCTCTGTACAGCTTACACCAAAAACGCTCGCTCCCTTAAAAAAGCGCGTTCGAATCAAAATTGTCTTTTACTGCAGCTAGAAGAGCTCCAACAATGGTATAGACGTTGTTTTCGAACGTGGCCATTTGGATCGGCCGGTCGGTCGGTGATTGTTGGCCAGAGTGTCCCGCGCCGCTGCGCGCAGGCCCTGTTGTTTTCAGAAATACCAACACTAAATGTTCTAAACTCTTCGAATCGGAGTGAAATAGGACATTAAACTGCGTGCCTGTGCAAATGCATTTGTGAAAAAACTATCCCTAACGTAGTTTGAGTGTGACTATAAGTCCCTTTTGAAAACAGTGGGCGTGTAGCTGCACCCTGTAGCGAGGTTTGATGGTACTTCTGAATCTAAGACGAAACGATCTGGACACGGGGCTGTGCTTTTTTTCTAACCTTAAAGCTGGGTGAACTGGACTATTTTACTGCACGTTTCTGTGAATAACTTGACCTTCAGGTATTATGAGACTGTCTGTTTTTGACACAAATTGATCCGCAGCTGGTCTTTACGTAAGTTTTAGTATTATTTATAATGGTCTGACAAACGTAAACAGAACTACACACAACGCAGTCCTAGCCTTAGCTATCTTTGATAAACCAGAACAAAAATATAAAATTAACTTCGTGACTACCAGGATTTCTTGAAATCGTATTTTTTTTTTAGGCACGAAGTAGCCTTATAGCCTCACCGGGGTTGGTTTTTTTTTTTTTTTTAATTATTTTTATTGTCAGTCTGGCCCCTTATGCAAATCCGAAATTTTCTATACGATTTTGATGAGATTTGGCAGAGTGGTAGAACTTTGTACCCTGATTTCAGTGGTGAAATGTGGTTGAAAAGTGTAGGGCCAATTTTGAGAAATTTTGAGTTGAAACCATGGCAAAACTCGACTCGTCAGCGAAAAACAGAGGGAGAGGGGGGAGCCGAGCCACCGGAAATGGAATCCGACCAATAGCAGCGCTTCTTTTCGCCTCTGTACAGCTTACACCAAAAACGCTCGCTCCCTTGGAAAAGCGCGTTCGAATCAAAATTGTCTTTTACTGCAGCTAGAAGAGCTCCAACAATGGTATAGACGTTGTTTTCGAACGTGGCCATTTGGAGCAACTAAAAGCAAAGAAACACAGTAGCTTTCAGCACAATCATACTTACAGGAGTTATGAGGAAGCTGCAGAGCTCAATGTCATTGGCTTTCGTGAGGTTTGTGGACAGGTTGTATTTTGCCTCATGCCAAAGTTCTTCAAGTTTGTTGAAGCGGCTGAGACACAATTGAGCAGATTTTGGATTGTCAACATCTTTTCAACTTATATGAATCAAGGATGTCTGATGAACGAAATACATACTGGGTCTACTAGTAACAGAACTTGAAACTAGTTTTTGAAATGGAGGTTTCATACGATCCCTTGGGTACATGGTGTTAAGGTTTCTTTCCTTTAAAGGTGAGGGAATGGCCAATATTTCAGGGGTGTGCGATTCCCACCCGTCATTGTCCACTCTGCTGTTCATGTACGTAGAATTTTTATAATCACCTGAAGGAGAATTTAGAAATATCTAAAGTTGTTAGAATAAAATTCAGAAAAACTAGCAAACAGAGTAGCTTTCAGCACGATTCCACCACTTACAAGGAGTAGGTGGAGCAACTGCAGGGTTTGACATCAATAAATGTGATGGCACCACCTCCCACCCATCTTTGTCTACTCTGGCACTGTGTCCCATGAGCACTGACGATGCTAGAAAATCACCAAAAAGAGAAATTACTTGGGAACTTTTTTAATTAAAAAACAAAAAAAAGGAGCATGATCTAACTTACAAGGGGTAAACACAGCAGCTGTGGCGTTTGATGTCATTAGATTTGATGGAACGGACTCCCACTCTTCACTACTGTGAGTGTTACCCATGTGCACCGTGGATGCTGGAAAGAGAAATTAGTTTAAATAAGAATGCCAAAAAGAAAATTCATGAACTACAAACACGAAGGAATGAAGAATAAACAGACTCACTTTGTATTGGTGCCTGCCACCCACCAATTCTTCTGTGACGTTCTGTGTTGTTGCCTCTCGGATTTCCAATAGGGTTTACTTCTAATGGGTCCACCACTCTGGTGAACCCCACCACCCTCATCCAACCCCCCATGAAAGCTAGCACCCGCCGGTCATAATCTCTTAAGAGATCTAAGGGCCGGCTCCCTCCTGTCTTTGCCAAGTGGTTCCTGACCCTTGCGGCCCTTCCCTTCACAGCTTGCCTTTGATCATCCCAGTACTAGAAAAGAGAAAACAACCATAGGGAGAAAGATAACAGCTTAATACTTAAGTTGCAAACAAACTCGCTCACTTACTTTCATCCACTGACTAGCATCTTTCTGGGAACCTCGTGGTCGAGCGTTTAGGGTGTGCGTCAGGACTTCCCACTCTGCCTTAGCGTCAGCTCTGCCCTCAGCCGTTCCGTACTCCTTCTGGGCCAGGAGCGGTCTGCGCTCCAGGTATTCCAGCAAGAAAAATTTTTGGTCCTCTGTGGCTCGGATAGCCGGTGGGATCAACTCCTGCAAACATAAACAATTAACAGGCTCATTTAAGTTGCACGTCAATTTGGGTGGTTGATTGTTTTGATCGAGACACATCACTCACTCAGTTGTGTAGGAACGAACATCGAAACAAACTTAACGATAGGAATTTGTGGAAAGTTATGTGGAAATAATTTCAGATAACACTAGGAATAAACTCCAACAGATACGTTCAAACTGACTCTGCCACTAATTGAAGCGGTAGCCATAATAACCAAGGCACCAAGGTTTGAACCAGGTCTTTCGATGAGGACCATAACCAAGGTCGATGATTAGGCACCAAGGATTGAACCAGGTCTTTCGATTAGGACTTTAATTCCAATGAGTGACAAAGAAATCACAGATCAAAAGCGATGCAGACATACTAAATTTGAAAATGTAAGCAAAGGAACCAAAATTCAAACTGTGAGACTGTTGACAGCGACTTGCCGCTGCAACAGGCTGTTATTCTTATCAATCAAGAATGTTTCAAGTCTAAATTATTACTCATTACTCGAATTTCGCTCGATGTACTCACCACAGGATTCATGTTTATAGTATGTTTGTATTTTGTTTACAAACGAAGCGCTGTTTACGGCTGTTTACTTCCTCAAGCCGGCCGAGACCGTTTTAGCGCGTCGCGTAGCGTCAAGATGGCAGATGGCTTCCTAATTGTGGGACTACTTTCTCTCGCGCAAGCGGTCAATCACGCCACCGATCCCGCTCCTCACATTTTTTTTTTTCGAAAAATGTCAAGAAATCGATCAAAAGAGTAAAATTATTTTGAAATTACGAAATGGTGCGAATTTTACGCACTGAAGAAGCTTCTAACGCCTTATTTCAGCCGGTCTGGCCGGCGCCGACGACACCACCGCTCCAGTGGGAGCTTTTCCAGTTTAGGAGCTCGATAATCTCGCTCCAGGTCCTGTTGTTTTCAGAAATACCAACCCTAAATGTTCCAAACTCTTTGAATGGGAGTGAAATAGGACATTAAACTGCGCGCCTGTGCAAATGCATTTGTGATAAAACTATCCCTAACGTAGTTTGAGTGTGACTATAAGTCCCTTTTCGAAAACAGCGGGCGTGTAGCTGCACCTTGTACCGAGGTTTGATGGTACCTCTGAATTTAAGACGAAACGATGTGGACACGGGGCTGTGCTCTTTTCTAACCTTAAAGCTGGGTGAACTGGGTGAACAGGACTATTTTACTACACGTTTCTGTGAATAACTTGTCCTTCAGGTATAATGAGACTGTCTTAAATGTCTGTTTTTGACACAAATTGATACGCAGCTGGTCTTTACGTAAGTTTGAGTATTATTTATAATGGTCTGACAAACATAAACAGAACTACACACAACGCAGTCCTAGCCTTAGCTATCTTTGTTAAACCAGAACATGAATATAAAATTAACTTCGTGACTACCAGGATTTCTTGAAATCGTATTTTTTAAATTGTTGTTAATAATATTAACATAATTTGATATTATGGCGCCGTTCTTTTCACACCTGATCCGGTTCTCTCAACCGAACCAAACAATTCAATGAAATGAATGACAAAGTCATTTTCAGTTGTGTTTTTCGCTTTAAGGGTATTAGTGATGTTCGGATGTCAGTATGGCCGCAGACTTGGGGCACCCGCCAAACTCTCATTCGTTGTGAAGTGCAAAGTAGCCATTAAGGAAAACTTTCCGGGGACTATCGAAACCACGCCCAAAATCGCTAATGCCTATGGACATCGGCGCTGGCCTCACTGAAGGGATTTTCGCTGCTCGCTGCTTCGCGCGGAAGAGACAGCTCCGTGCTCAAAGTTCGCGCATAATGCGTGTCCAGCCCCGCGGAGAGCCGTACCCAGAGTCCAAAGGCTCTGAATATAGCGTCAATTGGTGCAAAGCATTTGAAGCCGTTTTCATCGCGCCAATATTGGTGCGACGCTTTTTCATCGCACGTGAAGTGCAATGCTGCGGTCCCATGCATTAGCTTGGGTATAGTAGTGAGAATATTAGCTTCGGGACGCATCGCACGTAAGGCGCGATGTGGCTGTTGCATTGCACGTATGGTGAGATCACTCTCATCCTCAGAGTGAATAAAAATAATATCCGCCCATTATATTTATTTAATAAATATATTGCGAAAAATATTATAAAACAGGGGGGGGGGGACGCTGCAGACGTTCCCCATAAAAATAAGTTTGAGGTCGCAGAAATAGTACAATGAGACCCGTCGATCAACTTTTTTCGTCAGTGTCCCGCAAATGCGGGAAATTCGGGACACTGGACAAAAATTGTGGGGGCGGGGGGCTTACCTTTCAAGCTTTTGGATTGCCCTTTGGTCCAAATAGAGGTGACGACTAGAGGAACCAACATTAAAATCGCCGGCCCATGCGAAAACAACGTACTATGGATTTTCATCCAAAAACCTCAAACAGTGTCCCGAATTACCCCGGTCTGCAGTATTAAACAAAAAAATCAGTACGAGTGTAAGAGTGATGTCTCACTGGATTGCATCCACGCTCTATATTCATAGCCTTTGGAATCACAGTGCGTTCGCGTGGCCGCGCACAGATTAAGGTCTCCCACTGAGGTCAAGGGTCAACACAGCCCAGACGAAAGCTTGCAAACAAACAATGCAAAACGACATACAGGTCGTGCGGGCGCGGCTTGACATAGGAAAAAAAATCATCTAGCTGTCTTTCAGGGGTTTTAAATTCGAAACGCCGGAAAACGCTTGTAAAACTCACTACACTCGTACTCACTTAACTGTACATGATTTTAGTTACTGGCAGCCCCTCGCTGGGCTGAAGTCGCGTTGTAATCTACTGTGCTCCCCTCCGCGATACTGGAAACTCTCCTTCCGTGTCGCAATCTTATTTTCATTTGTTTCTCACCGCCGAGCTTGTCCGCGATAAGCTCCCGGGGCGGGTTCAAGGCTAACTCAGGCGCTTCGGACCACGTGACTTCGGGATCAGCGGCCAGATAAACTGGAAAAATTTCCCTCCGAGTTCAAAGGTACACCATAATATGTTCATCGTCAACTGCATTAAGTGGAAGGCTACACGCTTACTGTTTAGGTAGAATTTAGTACGTAGTGATGCATAATTTTAAACCTGCGTCGTTTTGCATAAAATTGTGCTCAAACTTGTATAATTTTATGCATTTTTACGCATAGTATTTTTCAAATTCCCCGCATGCAAAATATCGTGCAAGTGACACGTAAGTTACGAAATTCTACATGTGCACTTGTACGCAGGCGTCCCACCTCCACTCACCTTTCCTAAAGAAACTGGGTGATTCCACGCGTAGAGGGCGTTTTCGTGTCCACACCCTTCCCAGAGTAAACTAATGAGAGTGAGGTAAGTTTCTCCACTCTTAAATCTTGTTTGGCCTTAGACTAGCTTGACCCCATTGAATATGGAGTTTAAAAGTAATGATGTGACTGAGGAGAGAGGGTAAAAGGGCCATTTTTGTAATTTCCGTCATGTCCATTTACACCTTGCACGAACTTTGCAGCTCTGCAACTTTTTATTTCAATAATGTATTTTTAATTCTACTTACACCCATCGACAGTCTAGAGTATGGTTACTAACTTGCATGAGTTTCATAATTTCATGTCGACTGGAAGAATCCTTTGGAAACCTGCTCAAAATGTCCACCGTATTCCGATTTTCACCTAAATGGTTTCACATTTTCCACCATATACACTACTTGGAGTGTTCCCCGCCCAAAACTACTGCCATTTCTGAAATCAGTATGGTCCCTTTACCCTATGAACGAATCTTGGTGGCGGAAAAGCAAGGGAGGTGGGCGTGCGAGTGAAAGGTGAGTGTAAATAAGGTGGGTTGTAACAATTGATGTAATTTCCGTATGTCGCTCTCGTGCCTCTCCCATTCTGTTTTAAAATTCATCCTTTGCGTGAAAAGACGTGTCATGACGTCGCACTTGTGTGCCAAACATATGACATATTTCTATGGCGATGGACAGTCGCTGTCAGGAAAAAACATCTGTTTGTAACTTCCGTCGTGCGTAATTTCCGTCATGTTTTCTGTAAATTCCTTCATTTTTCATAGGGGGTGAAAACGATAGTCAACTTGTAGCTCGCCCACGCTCAGAGGGTCATCTTGGGGTTCTATTGAAGCCATCTAGGCTAAATTCAGGTCAAAAACAAAAGATTTGTAATGTGACTTTGAGGGCCGTCAAAAACGCCGTCTACGCACGGAATCACCCACCAACCATATGCTTACCAAGAATCAGGTGCACATCATTCTTTGTGCTCTTCAAATTTGAGACGGTTAATGGACGGGTAAAGGAACACAAACGCACTGCTGAACCTAGGTGTAGAACAGTTCCGCGCCAGGTAGCGTGAAACGAACATATCATCCCTCAATAGACATTTTATTAGCATTCATTCATGTCAGGCGCGGATTTAGGGGAGGGGTAATGGGGGTAATTACCCCCTCCTTAGGCACTAGATAGGCCGCCTGGACGATAGGCAACAATACCTACTTTGCCCCTGTGGGTAGGCAAAAAGCACTGCTTTACCCCCTCCTTGGAACAATCCTGGATCCGCGCCTGATTCGTGTTGGTACACATTAACAAAACTTCGTTAAGAAGCTTAACAGATATGTCAGGACGCAATTGATAGTTACAAAAATGCCAATAAGCTTATTAATGAGTACAAACGTCAATATGTTATTAAAGAAAACTCATTACACACTAACTGTTAATGTAGAATTTTGTACGCGGTGATGCATAATGATTAACCTGCGTAGCGTATTACGTAAAATTGTTCACAAATTTGCACAAAATTATGCATTTTTACGCAATATATTGTGCCAATTCCCCGCATGCACAAAATCGTGCAAGTGACACGTACAAAACTCTACATAAACATTTAATGTGTACGAGTCAGAGTGAAATGGAATGGAAGTTTGTCCCACGCTTCCAATCGTGGAACTGTTCCACACTTGGATTTGCTGTGTGAATCGGGAAGGCTTATTCCATCGTGCCGCCCAATCGGCGATATAAGAGGGTCGGTGTGGGTCGCGAGACAGTGTGTCGCCATGGCTCTCCGAGAGACGTTCGCCTTGTTGGTGCTGCTAGGGACGGTGCTGCTAGTCTCTGGTGCGGTACTATTCAACAGCAGATTCTTGCAGTGAACTTTAAATGAGTGGGACGTTTCTTGCACGCGTGGGACATATTGGTCTTCGCTTAAAAGTGTGAACACGTTTGTTTGTCTCACGCTAGCATGTGTGTAACACAAACCGTGTTTACCGGTTGCTACCGATGCTTGCTTAGTGAATTCATGACACGTGACAAGACGTGTCTCACACTTGCAAGTGTGCGACACAGGTATCCCACAATTGCAAGCGTGGAGCAAACATCAGCTCATTCAGACGGCCATTTCTGCCTGTATCTCCCTTCAAAATACATGTATCCTGTGGTTAACAAATTGTTCACATTGCTCAATTTACAGGGGGCTGTAGCTCGGCATCGTTTCAATGCAAGGATGGACAATGCATACATCTCATTCAGAAGTGTAATGGAATTCACGAATGCAAGGACAAGTCTGACGAGGATCCTGCCATCTGTAACGGTACGTTCACAGTTGGATCCACGCTGCAACTATTTTTCATTGACGAACAGAATGAACTTGAATGCAAAATTTAGCGCCATTCTTATACGCATGCGCACAGATAGTCTCTTTCATTTGGGTTCCGTGTTTGGGGTTATCTGACAATATAACCTTAAGAATAGACATGCCAAGAGCCGAGAGGTCCCTGATGCGGTCAAGTGAAACAGCCGGAGATAGTGGAAATGCCCGCGGGGGCACTGCAAATCTAAAGATGATACTTTTAGTACCTTTTTTGGCGATGCAATTTAGTATCGCCAACAAACGGCCCCACCGAAATATCATGCCTTCAAAACGGTAATACACTAAAGTATCGCCAAAGTTTCGCGATACTTTCGCGTATCGCCAACTGGCAATTAACAAGGAAGTAGTCCCCTTGATTTATTTAAAGGTTTATTGCAAAATCTTGGCAATACTTTTGTGTATCGCCGTTTGGAAGGCATGATATTTCGGTAAGGCCGTTTGTTGGCGACACTCAGTTGTATCGCCAATAAAGATTCTGAAGTATCGCCTTTGACTTGCAGTGGGGAGGGGGGTGTATTCGCCACATGTGTTCATTGAGATTCCAAACGCTAGGAGTACAGCGTCAATTGGTACAATCCATGTGACGCCGTTTTCATCTCACCAATTGGTGCGATGCCTTTGCATCCCACATGAAGTGCAATGCCTTCCTATGCATTTAGCTTGGGCATTTTCGGGACGCATCGCAGTAAGGTTCAATGTGGCTGTAGCATTGCACATTTGGTGCGATTTCTCAACGCATTTCCTTCCCAGCGCGCTACTGACTTTTTGGTCAGTTTGTCAATAGTTATCCAATTAATTTGTGCAACCATAATACGTACTTTCCGTTTCTTAACGAAGTACCTATGAATAGTCAAGTAGTGTACAGACAATTTGTTTTTTTTTTTTAAAGTAATTTTACAAAGCAAATGGTCATACATACTTAAAAAACGTTAACGCTAACCTGAAAGCAGGTGATACAGAGTAGTGCGGCAGCCAACGCGTGGCGTCTCAAGGAGGGGGGGGGTCTGCTGCACGGATCGCTGGGCCGTCGGTCTGTCTCTCTCGCGGCTGCCATTTGACGGTTGGGCGAGCGAGGCGAGGGACACAAGGCATCCTCTGCCAGCCGTCTATATTCTTTTGGCCTAAGCATCCCACCCGCTCGCTGCACCGGCACGAGAGTACAAGCACTATAATACATTTATATTTTTAATTTTTGTTTATATTTTTGCGAATAGCTGTGTACATAAATGTATCATCTGCTAAAAATACTAAGTGTTATGTTTGCTTAAACGAGTACGTAGTTAATGAGGAAAAAGTTAGCAACACGCTGAGAGTGTGCACCGCAAGGTAAAAAATCAATTGTGGGTCACGAATCAATTATGGGCCATTATTTTGACGGGCTGCAACAAATCCACGAATGAGCGAATCGATTTCAATTTCGGTATGGGTCCTCCCTCAACTTTCCTTAGTCACCTGAAACGGCACGTGGGCCTCTGCAACACAACCTATAGGGCGGCAAATAAAGACCTTAAAGTTCAAAGGAAAATTAGGCCTATCTGAGGGCAGAAAAAAGGAAAAAAATGAAGGTTTTTGGAACATTAAAAAAAAATAGAACCATGGATTAAGGGGATTGCCCTTGCCAAATATGGTGAATAATAAGTGAAGGAATATAAGTCAACATTAGTTTGGCAAAAAAAAATTCAAGGTATGGTGCGTGGATAGCTGTAAAAATTGCTGACCCTCAATTGGTTCCAAAAGTCAATTGTAGGCCAAAACAGCCTATTTTTGAAACGACCTTATCTCAGTACACGAGGACGACAGACAGGGCTGCTATGCTGCACAACGAAGGCAAGGGATCATATTTAAACGCCTCAAAGCTACTTTGGCTACTTGTTCAAAACTTATACTTTAAACATGCATTTTTCGAAAAAGTGACCCACAATCGATTTTTTTTACCTTACGCGCTATGTTCATAGCCTTTGGAATCACAGTGCTCCACATGACAGTAATATGAAATCTGGCCTTACAGAGAACACCTTCATCATGCCTGACGGCAAAAACATGACAGTGCGCGTCGACTTCCAGAGAGACTTGGGCTACGTAGAGTTCCATCTATGCAACGCTGACTCCTGTGGGCACATCAATCTGTTTGGCGTAGAGAAAAACGGAAAATTCTCGTCGACTCACTTCACCGAGTGTGACAAATTCGGACGGAAGTGTAAGAAATCTGTGGTATGTGAAGTACGACGGCGGCGATTATTTTTGGTGCAGAAGTCTAGACTAGTGTAGTGGCTAGTCCAAACATGGCAGCCACTTCTTGTACGCAGACAAGCTCATTACGACACCCTCGTAGAAGACTGGGATAACTCACCGTGGCCGGGGGAGACCGGGCCATCTGGTGGGAAAGATAGCCCAGTCTCTCTGGCCGCGCGACGTTACACAGTGGGTGAGAGGACCGACGCAGGCAGCCAAAACTCTAGGCTCGTTTTTAGTTCCAGAGTCGCTACACAGGACTCAAACCGAACGTGTGACCCCACCAATGTATTCCTCGTTCGGAGCGCAATCCATTGGTGGGGGTCACGTGTTTGGTTTGTGTCCCATTTAGCGGCTTTGGAGCTTAAACCCGTCCTGGATTTTGACCGCCTCCACTACTGGCCCACTGTACGTAAGCCTAGTCTTCCACTGAGATGTCGAAGGAACCTAGAAATGTATTCACATTCGTCCTTGGAGTAATGACATAACAATTAAGGCGAAGGGTAGGCCAAAAAATGTTCGTGAAACAATGTTCAAACAACAAACGAGGCAAAATTAACTTAAAAACGAACGTCACTTCACGATTCACGATTCCTGATGTTATTTTGTTTATTTGGTTAATGCAGGACAGAATTGGGGACGGTGAATTCGAAACTGGCCCTCTGGAGTTCGGCATCCAGCGATACCGTGGACGGTTTTCTGTGTGGAGGAAGGAGGACCCTCCAAACGGAACGATGATCCAAGTTGCGCCTGACAGCGATCGTTTGAGAATCATTCCGGGAATGCACGTCCACAGCCTCCCTGCCCGCCTTTTCGACGAAAATATGGGTACGTCTGAAAAAAAAAAAAAAACAATTAGGCTCCTGCGGCGCTATGAAATGGGACGTGAAGGTAAAGGCTATCTCGCAATAGGTACAGAAAACAGTTTATCCCTGCACTGTGATTCCACAGGCTGTGAACAAGGCACTATGCACAGCGCGTGAGGTGCAATGCGTTTAGACATCGTACCACACGTGCAATGCCACTGCCACGTCGCGCCTTACGTGCAATGCGTCCCGAAAATGCCCTATGCTAATGCATGGGGCGGCATTGCACTTCACGTAGTTTTCTGCATTTGCTCGATTCCAAATACCTAGAGTAAACGCCCCAGTGATTGCGTTCTTTCGGCACTAAATCCGTTCTGCTGTAATAGGCGAAAAACCGCGGTCTCGGTTAGGTTAGAAGGTCACAAAAGGCCAGGTAATTCTTTCCCAAATCGCACGGCCCCCAAAATCGATGTCTCGGATTTCATCCAAATTTGATCAAGATGTGACTTTATGATCCCTAAACACGTTTCCGGCGTCAAAATTTTTTTTCTCACTTCTTGGGTTCATATTGGTCCAAAATGATCTCCATCGGCCCAAATGGTCCGAAACTGGTCTAGATTGACGAAAAATGGTTTGTTGTATGCCCTTTGATCGTATTCAACTCAAATACGTTTAAAATGCCCTAAATATGCCCCAATAAGTTCGAGAGACTGGCATGGACCTTTTCTTTTTGGACCAGAAAAAATATATTTTAGGTATAAATGGACCTAAAGTATTTTTTTCTCGGGCATCTCAAAAAACATCCCCCTTTATTTTTGTCCTAAGTTAGAGGACCAAAAGATGAGCCCCTTAAAAAATTATGAGAAAAAAATTCAGATGCATTTTTTGGTGTATTTAAGAAAAAGTCGAAAATGCTAGTCTCTCGGACTTATTTGGGCATATGCCGGGCATTTTAAATGCATTTGGGTTGAATACGATCAAAGGGCATACAATAAACCATTTTTCGTCAATCTGGACCAGTTTCGGACCATTTGGGCCGATCGAGATCATTTTGGACCAATATAGACAATTTTTCAAAAAAGTGAGAAAAGTTTTTGACGCCGGAAATCTGTTTAGGGGTCCTGAAGAAACATCTTGACCAAATTTGGATGAAATCCGACACATCCATTTTGGGGGTCGTGCAATTTGGGAAAGAATTTACCCGGCCCAGACGTCAGCTCGGCAGCGCCTGCTAGATAGGCCACCTTTCGAGCTCGAGTTAGACAAGATGCCTACGGGCTAGGGGAACCGTTGAAGGAGTCTGAAATTAAATGTATTGATACTGTCCCTTCTTTTCAGTTGCTGTGACACCTGTTCCCGCGTAACTTGATGGACTGCGATTTCAGCTTCATTTGTTACATATTCGGAAACAAAAGAGCACTGTCCGCGCGAACCTCTTCACGCCTAAAACCTTACGAAGGATTTTGAGCATATGTTAAGAATGGAAGGTACAAACTATTTAGTTTGTTGTACGAAGTAGTTTGTAAATTAAGAAGTATTTTCTTTGTAAGCTTATCCATGCTCAAAATGTTTTCCTATATCAAGCTACTTTTCTTTGTACGGACTGAAATAGTTTGTAAGGTTTTCTCAGTGTTTGTCATTTGATCACGAGTCGGATGCTGCTATTCGTATGTACAAGAAATTTTTCTTCTAGACTTACTCATTTTTGGAGGTGTTCTTGTGAAGAAATGCCAGCAACGACAAAACGCTTTGTCGGATCGATCCGATAAAAAAGAAGAAATGTTTTCCTTCAGTTATTCAGTTGAACACGAACTTATTAAATGTTTCAAACAATCTCTGTGTTCATCTACAAATTCAAGTAAATAAATTGTGTTTCAAACAAAATGCATGGCGATTAATTTGTATTTCGGTCCTGAAGCTAGTTGTGAATAGAAACCAGGCCGAAAGTTTCCACATACTTGAAGGTTAGCATAGACTCTATTTTCTACCAAAAGATGCAAGGAGAGCACATGGAAAAGTTTGTTTTCAACCTATCGTGTAGTGTTCGCTTGTGATGCAGAGTTTTCTTTGAAATAAATAAGTCAGAAGCATAACCGTTTTCTGCGTTGAATGTTTCATTTATTCGTTACATGCAGTACTAGTGTTTTTTGTACTCTCTTTCATCTTTTTTACTCGCAGCGTGAGGATCGATGTTTCAATTTCTTCCCGCCAGACCCCACTCTTGATAAACAGCAATAGATTTCAGGCAGCTACTACACCTGTATAATAAATAAAACCCATTAGACACTTAATTGGCAATGCGACTAAACTTTTATCATGTCATCCAAATAGTTCAAAAATCAAGAATCTTCACGCTAAACAGAGGTTAACTGATGCAATCATCAAGTCCATTAATCCCATGTTAAAGCTCAGAGAAAGATCTATTTGTTTGAGTTGTCCGTACATATCCAACATGTTTTCCGCATCTCTTAACATGTGTTATTGGAGTTACCAGAGAAAATGTCTTTTGTAATTTCTCTAGTGTTACCTTTATCGGAAGTTTTCCAGTGGCGCGGATTTCGAAACAGTTGTCTCTCGTAAGTTAAGGAGAGTGTTAACGAGTATTGCACCTTTCGTTTAGAGTGCACACAAAATGCTGTGTACAATACTGTACGAGACGTCACAATTTTTGTGCAGAAGAACCGTGGGGACAACCACTTGAATTTTTTCCGTGCACAAGATTCTGCAAAGGAAGGGATTTCGTCGAGGTTTCGCGAGATTTAGCAGGTCTTTGCGTCAAAATTTTGCAAGATTAGGCGAGCTATTGATAGGATTTCACGAGATTTTACCGGATTTTGCGGGGATTTCACGGGAACACTGAAAATCTATCGGCGTGACTTCGTGCCGTTTTAGGGGCGTGAATAAAGTGTCACGCCAAAAAACGGCATGACAAAAAGTCATGCCCAAAATCGGCGTGACTCAGAAATTCACGCCAATTTTTGGCGTGAATTTCCTGTCATGCCGGTTTTCGGCATGACTTTTCTCTTAAAACGCACTGCCATTCACGCCACATGACGGTGTGACTCACACATGTCATGCCATTTTTCGGCGTGAATTTTCTGTCACGCCAATTTTTGGCGTGATTTTTTGACATGCCATAATTTGGCCATGTGTCCGACCGTTACATTTTCAGTGTATTTACCACATTTCGAAGGGAATTTCACCAGGTTTCGCGCAAGATCTCAGCCACTCGGGTTAACACAGGATTTCGCGCGTAGTTGCCCCCACGAGATTAACTTCTCTTACAATTTTCGTACGAAAAACCGGCACATTTTCTCCATGTGCACAACAAACTGACGTCTCGTACTGTCCAAATGTGTAAAAAACGAGGGGTCTACCACTCAGCTCAGGAGTGTACACAGGATCACTGATTCCCAGTGATTACCTACAAAACTTCTCAAAAAAACTCAATAATTTTGGTCAGCAAGGAGCTTTTTTGGACCATTTTCAAAAGACAACCCCCCATAAGCCGGTAAAAACAGCCAAAATATCCAATTTTGGCCGGTACCAATGATTACTGGACGAAGTGCACACACGATTACCATAGTGGTGGACCCCTCGGTACAAAAACATTTAGTGTGTGTCCCATACTAACCACTGAACTCCACTGGCATGTCAACCTCCCAAGTGTGCGGCCTGATGCGCAGGGTGGCGCTGTCAGAGGGGTCCACGGCAGCGGTGACCACGTCAGCGGGGTGATCCTTCCGCCACACGGCCAGCTCGTTGGCCCGGTGCTGCACATCCAGCTCGAGCTCGCCGTGTCCGAAGCCAGTCGTCACGGCAGCCGACTGCCGAAAAGTTGATTTTAGAGGCAAGACCGATAAACACGAGGAAGTATTTAGTTTTGCGTTAAAGTTACACTCCGTAACTCTTCTCATGCACACGAGACGTTGAGCTACTTCTCAAGATAGCTCAGTTGGTCCAAAAAGTGCTTCTGACTGTCAGTGTTTAAAGTATGCTGTCTTGAGCCACAACTCTACCAAAAGACCGGCACTGTTTTTCAAAGAATTTATGACTAACCTGTCACAAAAAATTCTAGGCCAGGGGAAATAAGCTCAAAAAAATTATACACTGAAATTCAAATTCATGAATTTCCTTAAAAATTTATTGGAATTCATCGAAATTCATCGAAATTCATGCGAAAATTTAGTGGAATTCTTCGAAATTCCGGGATCATTTAACAAATTTTACGCGCAGTAACATAAACTTTCTGAAAAAATTCATTGGAATTCTTAAAAATTCACCAAAGTTCATAAAAATTCACTATAATTCAACGAACTTTACGCTAAATTTTCTCGAAAGTCGCATGAAATTCACTGCAATTTAATGAAATTCGCCGGAATTCATTGAAATTCTTCAAAATTCATCAAAATTCATGAAAAGATACACTGAAATTCAAGCCTATTTCCCCTTGATTCTAGGACATCATAACTCTTTGCGTCACGGTATTCTGCACGATATTGACGTGAAGTGCTTGCTGATTCAAGTGCGCCTTCAGATAAACTAACCAATATGTCTATATTTTGAAAGTGGAGTCATCTTACCTCAACTTTCGAGCAGTTTCCACCATGGGCATCGCACATCCACGTCCACTGACGCAGCTCCCCTTTTTCGCCGGTGCCCACCAGCCACACCTTCGTGCAACTCTTGCCGCACAAGAGCAGCAACACTCCGGAGTGTGCTCCGTGCTGAACTCGCGCCGTCACGGTGGTGTTGACAGGCAGCGCCACCGTGGGGAGTGCTGCACATAACCAAGTTTAATACGACGAGCTCAGGACAGCGGGTAATAGGATACTCATTAAGGTGCTCAGGCCCGGAAGATGAACAAAATAGGAAGTAAGAAATGACAGTTTCTATGAGAGATGTACGCGGCGGATGAGCTCCAGACCTCATCTGCTGTGCAAACTAAAGTGTGTGCCTGGCTCGCACTTCTTGGTGCATGCCTAGCAGGCACGCACTTCCTGGTGCATGCCTCAGGCACACACTTTGCTTGTTCCATGCATGCATTAGCTACGGGCATGCACCATGCCTGCAGGCATGCACCAAGAAGTGCGTGCTTGGCACACACTTGAGTTGGCAGACTGAAGCGTATATTTATCATAAAAATTGTCAATTCTGACTTTTGGTTTTGTCGTTCTTCTTTCGGGCCAGAGCTCCTTTGGAGTAGAGTCCTACAGAGGAGAGAAAGCCAATGTGAGCGAGCGTGCAATTTTCCATACTGGGCTGCCATATGGCAACAAGGCACGACTGAGCTGCCTGCAGAGCCCTGCGCATCCCTGCCAACCGGGAACCTGGCACCGCCGGTACAAGTGGAGCCTAGCCGAGCCCTTTGCCGCACGGGCCGCGCCGCGCCGAGCCAGGGAAACCAGCAAAGTATGGAAAACCACGCGCAGCACTGACCGCGCGCGCGCTCACGCACTGGCGGTGGCCTTTCTCTCCTCTGTAGGGCTCTACTTTGGAGTACCCTAACCTATTCTTACAGCATAAGCGTTCAGATTACGATACTTCCTAATCACAAACACATAGGTTAGTCACCCATCTCAATAACTCAAGTACTTAGAGCCACGAGGCTGACAAACACGTAGTTTCGCTGGGAAACGCAACAAGTACGTAGTTTCCTACTGCGGGCCAACAAACACGTAGTCGATCTTGTGTTTTATTTTAGTGGTTAAATGGATGGTGGGCGGCTATTGAGACTGTACGTGTTAATTCTTATTTGTTAAGAGACAATTATAACCTAAACGTGGGAAGTCAAGTCTTATGCAATGATGCAATTTATTTAGCAGAACAACTGTATTTTTACGGTAAAATTCATAGAAACACTTCAAGAAGCACATGCCATTCAAAACTGACTTACTTTCCCCGCTTTACAATGTTCTTAGAGCTGATAAAGGAAAAATTATGTAGGTTATGAAACTGCTTGTTCGTTGAACCCAACTATGTGAGTGTTGTTGTCGTTCTCCGAAACGGCCGCGAAACTACGTGTTTTTTGGCCTCATGGCTCTAAGTACGTGAGTTTTGAGACGGGTGACGAAACTACGTCTTTGTTTTTAGGAGGTATCGTAATCTGAACGCTTGCTAGGATTACAGCAGTCGACAACAACATAAGCAATGTTCTTCCCGATCTGAAAATAACCGAAACCAATAATACGTGTTGGCAGCTAGTAAATTATTGCAAAATGCTAGAAAACCCAACATGAAGCATGGCCCCCCGTTCTTGATTTGGGGATGTAAGAACTTCACGACAAAACAGTGTGCATTTTTTCTAGGCCCACCCGGGAAAAATGTGTTTTTTTTTTTTTTTTCATTTTTTATTTTCCTTTTTGTCAAGGTTGGCCTGAGAAACCCGCACACTGTTCGTTCGTGCCGTGTATTTTACGGATCTTGTACTCTTTTAAGCTTACCGTCGCAAAGTGACGAGTCCTCATCTTTGCCGTTACTGCAGTCATCGCGGCCGTTGCACCTTTTGTTTAGGTCGACACAATCTCCGTCCTTGCATGCAAATCCGCAACCGCTGTTGGCTGATATGAAATGTTACTCGCTAGGTGACGTAAACGGCAAATACACACTTAATGTT